>JAGDYQ010000245.1:168976-705988 GCA_021962125.1 Bulinus truncatus
TATTCATGCGTTTCATTGTTAAATAACAATCAGTGTGTTTTATTGTTGAGTATTTTAGAAAGATAAAGAACGCCATGTGTGACGTATTTATTGAGCTTGACCGGTGTGGTCAAATTAAAAATTTGACCCACTGCTACTCCTGGTCAGTGAAACGTCTGTGTCTACACTAGTCTAATGTCCACACTAGTCTAATGTCCACACCAGTCTAATGTCTACACAAATCCACTGTGCATACTAAACTAATGTTCACAGCAGTGTAATGACCACACCAGTCTAATGTCCACACCCGTCTAATATACACACCAGTCTAATGTCTACACCAGTCTAATGTCTACACCAGTCTAATGTCTACACCAGTATAATGTCCACACCAGTCTATTGTCTATACCAGTCTAATGTCCACACCAGTCTAATGTCCACACCAGTCTAATGTCTACACCAGTCTAATGCCCACACCAGTCTATTGTCTATACCAGTCTCACCATCTAATATTACACATCTAATGTCCACACCAGTCTGAAAATGTCCACACCAGTCTACACCAGTATAATGTCCACACCAGTGTAATGTCTATATCAGTCTAATATCCACACCAGTTTAACGTCCACACCAGATTAATGCCCACACCAATGTAATAACCCTACCAGTCTAATTTTCACACCAGTCCAATTTCCACATCAGTCTTGTG
Organism: Bulinus truncatus; assembly: GCA_021962125.1. Classification (NCBI taxonomy): domain Eukaryota; kingdom Metazoa; phylum Mollusca; class Gastropoda; family Planorbidae; genus Bulinus; species Bulinus truncatus. The sequence goes on from JAGDYQ010000245.1 coordinate 169,665, forward strand.
TCCACACCAATCTAATGAATTTCCAAACCAGTCCAATGTTATCACCAGTTTAATTTTCACACCAGTCTAATGTCCACACCAGACTAATGTCCACAAGTCTAATTTCTACACAAGTCTAATGTTCACAATAGTTTAATGTCCACTGCAGTCTAATGTCCACAACAGTCATATATATATATATATATATATACAAGTATAAATAGTTTCGACTTAAATTCGATCTTAATATTTTGGGGGTTTTGTACGCTGATGGTTATTTTTTTCACTATTTTTCACTTGTAAATTTAAATTGATAACTTCTTCATCGTTTATGATAGCAAAAAATAAATTAACGTACAATATATATATATATATATATATTAGAAATTTAATTATATTTATAAAACAGGATTTAACTTTTTTTATGAAACAGAGTTTACCGTTATTCATAAAACCAAGTTAACCGCTATTTATAAAACAGGCCGATGTTAGCGTGTATTAAGATTTCAACTTTTAAATGTCTATCTTCCAATCAGGTTTCATGTCTAGAAATGTCTGTTGTCTTCCATTCAGGTTGTGAGTACGGTGATAGATACAAACGACTTTGTTCCAGTGTCCAGTCCTGTAAAGTATACCGTGACGCTTGTTGTAACACCTGCATAGTTGGAGCAGGAAACAGATAATTACCAGACCAGATTTTAATGTTGATATTAAACCTGACAGATTTAATTTATTTCGTCAATTTCTAAAGTTTAACCGCTACCTGTAAATCTATCATATGGAGCTGAGACCTGGAGGATTACGAAAATCAACGTTAAGAGAGTCCAGACCTTAATCAATAATTCCCTTAGGAAAGTTCTTCAAATACGATGGCCTGACATCATCACCAATGCCAGCCTTTTAGAACGAACCGGCCAAGCTTCAATGGAAGAAGAGATCATGAAGAGGATATGGAAATGGATTACGATTACATTACGAAAGCCAGCGAGTAACATCACTAGGCAAGCATTGAGATGGAATCCTCAAGTAAAAAAAGAAAAGAGAGGCCGGCCAAGAAACACATGGAGGCTAGAATTTAAAGCGGACATTAGCAGAATTGGGTTCAGCTGGAAGCACCTGGAGAGAATGGCTCAGGACAGAAGTCGCTGGAAATATTTAGTTGGTGGCTCATACTCCGATAGGCGTGACCAGGCACACCGAGAGGGGGGTCAGGGGGTCATTGCCAGGGGACCCGCATCTGTAAGGGGGCCCGGCCGCCTCGACCATGTCAATTTTTTCACGACTCATTGTTTAATGAGGGTACGTTGATGACAGCCAATCAGCCAATCTGAACGAAACTTAAAAATTCAGTCCACTGTTGTGGCTTGTTAGATCTCATGAACCTATCCGAGTGTGAATTGGTGTAGAACTATTTGTAGACATTACTTGTAATCTGAGTATGATGTGTGCCATCATAGAATTAGTCATAAAATTATGAATAGATTTCCTTAGAAATATTGTGAAATTCTATTGATAACTTTATGGCTTTTCCACCGGAATTAGCTTGGGTGAAACTTGCACCCGCGCATTTTGCTCTCAATCCAATCACAAGCCAGAGTTCGCTCAATCGATAAACCTCGTCGTTTCCTCCCGGTGGAAAAAGCCATATATTTATTGATAGAATTATATAATATTTCTATGGAAATCTATTCAAAACTAACTATAATTATCTTTAATTATCTCAAATTATCTTAATCCAACTAAAGTTATTGCCATTGTCTTATTCTATGTGTCATAGCAAAGCCAAAGCAACCAACACAGAGAGCCTAATATATACCTTCTAGAGTCCTTCTATAAAAAAAGCACAGAGGACCAACAAAACCAGTACCAAGAGGTTCGATTGGATTTTATTGCACATTGACCACCGGTTGATGATAATCGTCATCGTTACAAAAAACCCCAATTGCAAGGGACAATCAGTCATCAAATGCTGAAAGTGCAATGTCCACCTCTGTTTAAAAAAGGACAATAATTGTTTTCTTGAGTTTCATTGTTGATATTTTTTCTGTAACTCTATTTCAGCTTTATTTTATATGCTCCAGTTACCAATTAATTCAATAAACCATCTAAATATTTTTTTTTGTACTTTAAAAAATTTTCGGTTTCTTTTTTATAATTGGATCTGTTGTGTCGTTTTTGCATCATTCTTACCATATATTTTGTATTAAAAAGAAAAAAAGAAATTTAAATGTTAACAGTTTAATAACTACTAGTAAAATAATTAAATAAAACTACTGAACAGACTATAGAGTGCACCGAAGATGGGAAATTAAACAAAGTATGTATTGTGACACAGATGTCCATAAGTGCATTTTTACATCATACCAACAATTACATCAAAATAATTTTTTTTTAATTAAGTTTGGGGGTTTATTTTAGGATTTATTTGATGACCAAATCCAATACACAATATTTTTTTACTCTATTAACAAAAGAGTCGTCCTTAAGGGGTTAAGCGCGATAGAGTTCTGTGACTGAGCCTCTCTGTTTTTTTCTTTACTGGGCGCACGCAAAAATAAGTGATATCATTCTTCGCAGTAATCCAGAAATTGTACAATCTCTTCAGCAGCAGTCCGCAGAAATGGGAAATTTTGACTAGTGGCATCGGATGCTCTCTGCACAATCCGTCAGAAACGCGCTGGTCAACTCGTGTCGATAGTGTTAAGCCTTTCGCAGCGCATTTGCCAGGTATAATGACGGCGCTTACCCACGGCAGGAACTGAATTGGACACCAGAGACTCGCTATGATGTAGCCGGCATTATTTCATACCTGTCTTCGTTCGAACCAATTTTGATGGCATCGCTGTGGTTGGACATTTTAGAAATTTGCAAGAGAAGCAACTTTTGATGTCAAAGTTGCTAATATTGGTGATCTATTGGCGACTTAAAACTGCTTCGATCCAAGTTGGATGAGATATTGTCTGAGAGCAAACTTGTCGCTGAGAGCTGCTGTGTTGCACAGTCCCTGTGTTTGGCAGAGACATAACGCAAACGAAGATCGACAATTGCCAGACAGAACAATTCTCGACGACAATGATGATCAGCAAGATTGACACGAATTTTTCAAGTGTTCCGTTTTCTACGTCGTGATTGACTGCGTGATTGCGAATTTAACAACACGATACGAAGCGGCGAAAAATTTGGACGAATTGTTCGGCATTCTGTGGAAATATCTTGTTATGAATACAGAAGACGTCCTCATCGCAGCCAAGAACCTGGCGGATAAATATGTTGTTGATGTTAGCGCCGATCTGTTGAATGATTTGGAGCATCTGAAAACAACACACGTTGCAAACCTCGGGCAGAAAAGTTTGTCGCCATTTGACTTGCTGAACCGTTTACAGAATTTTAAAATAGATATACTGTTTCTAAACGTAGTCATTATGCTACATATCTTCTACGCACTTCTGGTTACCGTTGCTCAAGCAGAACGATATTGGCCCAAGTTTAAAATGTTCTGAGATCGACAATGTGTCAAGAACGCCTAACCAGCCTTGGAATGCTGACAATGGAAGGTCGACTTGCAAGAACGATTGACTACAACAATATAATTGAAGTGTTTGCAAGAAGAAAAGCCCGCAAAGTTTTGTTATAGCTTTCTCTCTGCATGTTGTAAAGGTCAGTTCCACAAAATTACATTGTCATGAAAAACTTGTGTAGCTTTATCGGCGATAGTGCATTAAAGGGGACAAAGTAAAATAAATTTACTTTAAAACTTTTGTATATACTCTTTGTATGACTATATCCAGAAATGACTATTTTGACAAGGGGCCCACAATGATGTCCTGCCCTGGGGCCCGTGTTGGCTCTCGGGTAATGATAATGAAGACTACCTGTAAAACTATAATAAAGAATTTAATTTTCGCTAAAGGTGTACATTTTAATATAATAAAAATAAATTATTATGTTGGTCATCCAGGCATACATTGCTCAAATTGGCGATGCCCCCTAGCTTTTTCGTCAATTTATTAATTCAAAATAATTCTAAGTACCAGTTAAAAAAAATATACAACAATCAAACAGAGCTACCAATTATATCAATCAAAGAAACGTAAATTGTTTTGTTTAAATAATATTTTATTAAGCTTACACATCTTATATGTAATGAAGAATGAATAACATAATAAAACTAGAAAGTGGACATTGTAGTTAATAATAGACATACATTTAAAGTAGGGTTAAATATCTGAGAAACCTTACATTTATAAAATATTTCAAGCCTCTCAGTGTCAATGGGGGATAACCCATTCTGAATGTAAAAATGTTTGACACAAGTCTAGGACCGCCAATGATTGAAGAGCTATTTTATGCTATATTTTTTTTTTAAATATTTTACATTCAAATTTAATATCTTATATACATTATAATGGTTAAAATATAATTAATAGTTCTAAAAAAGTATTGATGAGTTAAGTATTCAGGCACAGACATAGACATTGTACACACCTGCTACAGACAAGAAAATAAAATAATCAAAGGGCAATATTAGCCCAATGGGTAAAATGATTTTAATAGTTGGAATTTTATAGGGTCAAAAATTGGCAAAGATGTTATAGAGGCTTATAATATGGAAAAGAATTTAAACATAGAGCTCCCCAGATTTATCTTTACCTTGGGCCTCTAAAGAGCTAATAATGGCATTAAATAGCGTACAGTTTACTCAGCTGGGAATGCAGTGACACTTATGTTAGAGTCTATAGAAGTAAAATACAAAATCATTAGTCGGTAAAAATAATTCTAAAAAAAAAATGTTTTCTAAAAATACAACCCTAATGAATAAATTAAAACTTCATAAAATAAAAGGAACAAACATATGTATTATATGCATATGTTCTGGAACGTATTGTCGAAATCGTGCTGCTGTGAAGTTAGTCGTAACAAATTTTAATCATTGATTAATGTAGACTGTATCATCGTTTCTTTATTATATTATTTCTTTACAAGTGGCTAGTAGAAGCTAATATATGCCCCGCCCACCATTTCTAATAGTCGAAAACTGCTCAGTTTTGAGAGATAATGTTGTAAAACAATAGTTAAAAAAAGCTAATTGTATAAACAATGTTTAAACCCTTACACACCCAGAAAAGAATAATAAAAAAACTTAATAATAAAGAAAATGCATACATAATACATATAATGATAATAATTTTCCCCTACTATTTATATATATATAGTTGGCCAAAAAAAGTGAGAACATCATATAACATACAATTTATTTAAAAAATATAATTAAATTAATTGTATAGTATATGTAATTTTTTTTTTGCAAAGTATTTAGCAAGTAAGAAATCATCTTTAATGTGTCGTCCTTTCTCAACAACAATTTTTACTATGCGTAGACGCCACTTCTTTTATGCTACTGTGAATACATTGCTGTCCCAGATTTCTCCACTCTTTAATTTTTGCCTACTTCAGCTGCTCCACTGTGGTAAATTTTCGTCGAAGGTAGTCTATTTCTTGCAAAGCACCCCATATGGCATAATATTCTGGACTGTTCGGTGGCCACATGTCTGGCTCAATGAAGTTTACATTCTCCTCACGAAGTAAATTGATCGTTTTCTGGCTGTGTGAGAATGAGTTTCGTCTTGCTTTAATGTCCAGTTTTGACGACAATATTTCGTTTGAATTACAGACAACAAACATTATCTCACAAGATGTTCACAATAGTATTCAATGTTTACTTTGGCATCTGGTTCAACGAACACAATATCAGTTTTCCCCATTACAGAAACACAAACTGATACCATGATACTGCGGCTAGTAAAAGGTCTCGTTCTCGTATAAGCCGACTTTCCTAAAACCTGCGCTTTCTTTCTTTCAGCGGAATAAATACTATCATTTTGAGAATTAACTGCAGTGGCAACGGTAAATGTCTGTAAACCAGATGTTTCGTACACTTCTCTCATTAGGAAACCGCTCAAGTAGCTGCCGACAGCATTGCAAGCGTTTCAATTTCATTTTTTGATTCAGCTTCAGCCCGATCACGTTTTGAGTCTTAAATCATGTTTTACAATACGTCAAATTAATGAACGTGATATACCAGTTTCTCTTTTTATTTCCCGTGGACTTTTGTGACTGTGAGGATCACCATCTTGACTGCAGATCAGCTCACTAACCCGCTCAATATTCTGTTGTGTTCTGGCCGATTTTGGTCTGCCACTTCCTGATTTATGTTATGTTGTACCGTTGTTATTAATTGTATGTATAACTCGACAGTCACTAGCTATATACTCCAGGCTTTGTTGGGAACTCATTGACGATTCTCCTAGCAACCCACTATTTTTCAATTCGCAAATTTTCAATCAGAATACGTTCGTCCGCGAAAATGTTTGTCATTCTTGGGAAAAAACTTAAATTTTCTTTTGTAAACTATTGTCATATTAAAATCCTAAATGACGCCCGGAAATTGTCGAACTAATGACGTCATATATCTAAACGGGCAAGTAAGTAAATGAGTACGCAATTTAAGATATTATGCATACAGCTAAACAAACATTGATATATTTATATTGATTTCTATGCAATGTTCTTATTTTTTGGTTCACTCTGTATATATATATATAATCACTCTGTATATATATATATATAATCACACATTCACACACACACACACACACACATATATATATATATATATATATATATATATATATGTGTGTGTGTGTGTGTGAATGTGTGATTATATTTAATGTATAAACATGTCTTTATTTTAAACTAAACATATAATATTAACTTGGTATTCGAGTTAATATATGATCTTAAAATTGATCACATGGTAAGTCAACTGAGACATTGGTATTACATAAAATGCCTCGTCTTAAAAAAAAAAAATATTTAAATTGTAGTTCAACTTTTTTAGTTGCTCAACACTTTAAATAAATTTCATTTATGTACAGCCTACAGATCCATACATTGTTAATCGTGAACTAAACTGCAATATATTAAGTTAATTAATGAATTCACCAATAAATGAAATATTGTCTATTACACATAAACAAAATATTTTTAACACAAATACAATTATACAATAGTATCTTTGTAGGAGGTATTCATTATTTTAATTTGTTACCTCTCTCTCCCTCCCACCCTTCCACTTTTATTTTTTTATTTTTGAATTATTTTTTTTTTTATTATTTTAATTCTATTTATTAACACGTTATGTTAGGATTATCATTACCTCCCATTGTTAGTTTAATTAAGAAGAATACATAGACTATTGAATACATTTGCACAATGAAATTAATATGAGCCTTTTTTAATCAATATTTGACCATTATTTGATCATTTTTCGGTCATCATTGTATTTTTCTGTGTAATAAAAATATCCGACCATTTGTTTTTATACAAAACAATTTACTACTTTTACTATTTAAAAGACATATTGTTTTTAAAATATATACACTCATTTAGCTGTCTTGGTGAGTGGCAACTGTAGTACTGTGTCCCAGTCCACTGGTTCTAAAGGTAGTACACGCTTAAAGATTGTTAATGTAACCCACCAGTAGTCCCAGAAATGGTACGTAAGATGGCCTCTGTGTTTACGTTAAGAGTTCTCAGAAAAACACATAAAAATGAATCACGCTATTAATTTCTAGGCAGATATTAAAATATTATTCTCCATGTTAAGTGTGCATTTTCCATTACGTCCCGAAAAAATTGAAAACAACAAAAATTAAATGATATAAACATTGCACTTATTGAAAACGTAATGTAATACACATCTTCTTGTTGTTTAAGGAAAAAAACCGGTTTATATACAAATTTGTCTTTCACAAAAATAAGATATAACTTTAAATGTCTTCTGGGGGTTAAAACATACAATCATTTATTTATCTACTTAAGTATTTCTATTGTAAACAATGTAACCTTTACACTGTTAATTGTTTTTTTATAGAGCATATTCAGATTTCAAAAATAAATTTCTTTTAAAAAAAATAGATTTCATAGATGTTTTAATGAAGGGTCATGTTAAATAACTCTGTTTTAGAAAAGTGGTTTGGAAAGTTGAAGACTTTGTAACTTAAATTTGGAAGGTTTTATTTTTCGTGTACTTTTGTACATATGTTCAACATAAATGGTATTTTACTCATTCATTGCTCCCTTACTTTGTTGACAACTGATACTTAAATCGTGTCTTTAAAATATTAAGTCAACGTTCGGTCAATTTTAATCTGAAAATCTTTGGGGATCCACCATCTCCTACCAAGCGCGTCCCCAGCTGGCGGAGAAGGGAAAGACCCTTAGATATAAGGGTTAGGCGTGAATACCAACTGGTTTGCTGTCATGGAGGGTAAGGTGAAGTATCCCGTGGTAAGGATACCTAAAAATGCCTCAAAAACCATAGGAAATGATAGCAAAAAAGCGAAAAACCCGGGCAGATGAGGCCGTTAGCTAGGGATAGCAGTCATCTCCAAAATTAAATCAACTGATGCCTTGCAGACGGTCCTGGCTGACCAAAGGCTATGGAAGCAAATTCAGAAAAACAGCTGAAGACGGAGGCAGTGGGCCTTAACGGCGCAAAACTCGAGAACAAAGAAGAAGAATCTGAAAATGATTTCATACGATATCGTATACTTTCATTGGGCGAACACTGAAGAACATTGTTGATGATTTAACAGAAGGGAGGCTAGAATCGTTATGATGAAGCAGAAAGAATCGTTAGGATAAAGCAGAACTTAGAAACGTTTAGAAAATGTACTCATTGAAAGTTGTATTCACTATTCAGCGGATCTTAAAGAATGCGTCTTGACACTTTGGTAAAACTAATATATTTATGAGGGAAATTATTTCGTATTCCTTTTTTCATTTTATTTTTTAGCCCTTTTAACTCTCAACTGTTGTTCATTTTCGGCCATTTTTTTAAGCTGATTTCAGGGTGTTTTGTAACACTAGGCATTTTTCATTATGTTATAAGCTACCTAGTGAAGTTATACGTCGTTAAATTTGGAAATGAATAAGCTATTTGATGATATAAAACTTTTGATATAATAGAAATTTGTAATTTTGTAAAATTATAGTGTAAGTGATTTTTTTAATTATTTTTTTTAACTAAAAATACAAATACATCACAAACGGTAAGAATAAAAAAAAAGGTATGAAGAATTTAAACAAAATCTTTATTATTTACATAAACATTATTCATGTGTACAACACATAAATAAATTTGGACGTAAAATTATGATACGTTTTTTTTTATTCAACTTTAAATGATACTATAAAAATTGGAAAAAAAAATAAGGACTCATGCCTCTAGAGTGAAAAAAGACATGTAATTTTAACACAATGTTAGACAAGACAAAATTGATCATTAAAATTTCTATATTATTATTATAAGTGACAGGAAACACATTTAAATGAATAAAAAAAATAAAGTATTCCACCATTTATTTGTTTTTCTAAGGATATTATACTTATTTAAAAGTTGATCACTTTTGTCGCCCTTTCCATATTAAAAAAATCACCAAATTTCACTTTTCCCAAGAAATCACGCTTAGTCACCAAACAGCCCGGCCTCAAATACGCGCGAAGCACTCCCTTTTTTGACATTTTGTCAAAAAAGGGAGCCACAGCGACAAAAATTGCTAGTGCATTATGTCTTTTTTCAAAATAAAACTTGGAATATTTTACCAAGTACCAAATTTTTACAAAAATAAAAAATCTATATTTCTTTGCCACTGTATCCCAGGGTTGGCGTTGCACATATATAATAAAACATAAAAAAAAAATTGACCGAAAGTAAAAATATAAAGAATTATAACGTCCTAAAAATTGTCGCTCACCGGTGGTCGAAAAGTCAATGCTACGATGGTTGAGAGTTAAATAAGGTGAGTGTATTCATAGGGACTAGGAACATCCCTTTTGGCATGTACATGTAATTCAATATAAGTTAAACAAATAAATACATCGTTTAGTATGGACTAGTGTCAATATAACATACAAAATCTGCTACATGTGGACTAAACAGATTTTGATAAATCATTAGGGTTAGAAAAAAACAATATCAGCCTTCATATAAATTTTGTATATTTTTTTTTTAATTGGTTGCAACATCAGGCCCTTGTCTGACAGCATCAGGCTCTCGTGTGACAAAATCAGACCCTCGTTTGACAACATAAGGTCCTGGTCTGACAAAATCAGGCCCTCGTCTGACAACATCAGACAATTTTCTGACAACATCAGGAACTAGTCTCTGACAATATCAGGTCCTCGTCTGACAACATCAGGCAATATTCTGACAACATCAGGAACTAGTCTGAGTACATCAGGCCCTCGATGCCAACGTCAGGCACTACACTGACAACATCATGAACTAGTCTGACAACATCAGGTCCTCGTCTGACAACATCAGACCCTCGTCTGACAACATCAGGCCCTCGTCTGACAACATCAGTACGTCGTCTGACAACATCAGACCCCATGTCTGACAACATCATGCCCTCGTCTGACAACATAAGGCCCCATGTCTGACAACATCAGGCCCCATGTCTGACAACATCAGGCCCTCGTACGACGACGAACCTTAAAAATAATTAAATCTGCCCATAAATGTACACTAATTTTTTTTTTTAGTTTTTGTATTAACAAAGCGATCAGCCAAGCGACACTTGATTTGACCTCATTTCATGGTCAAGCGACTTGACATTGTCGTTAATCAAATTCATTGCTAACAGTAAGGAATTCATTTTTTTATTTGTTTTATTTTTTGCTATCATATTATTTCTTTTTTTAAAACCACTATAGTTTTTATTTTCTTTAAAAAATGAAAGGCATGCCAACTGCTAAGTAGCCACAATAATGTATTTTTTTTCAATTCCAATTTATTTTTGCCAATCATACTGTGAGAAGGTATTTCATTTTGTAGTCATTTGTGTAAATTTAGGAAGGAAATAATAAAAAATATGAAAAAAATGTATATATTAGGCAACCATGTATACATTGCTCAAATAGTCGATGTCTATTAGCTTGTTAGTCTATTTATTGATTTAACATATTTCTACTTTTAAAATTATTATAATTAGACTTTCATTAATCTGTGCAATCAGCTTTATTAAAAAAAACATTTAAAAAATAAGAAACAGAATAACTAATTACTACACATCTAAGCGAAATTTTAAATATTTTAAGATTTTTTGTAACAAACTTATAAAATTAATATATAATGAAGAATAACTTACATGATACAGCTAGACATTTCATTAAATAATAGGCAAACACTGAGATTAGGGTTAAATAGTTTTGACATCATACATGTATAAAACATTCAAAGACTTGCTGTCTCAATAAGGAAGTTCTCTTCCTAAAAAATTATTTAACATTTTGAAATTCTTTTAACCACCATACTACTCTACAGATATAATATTCACTTGTTTTTCGATTTAAACTATGAATTCAACAATCAGTCAATGGTAATTCAACTGATACAGGAGGTATGACGTGACTATACTTCCTTCTTAACATCCAAAAAATAAATTTACAATAAATCATATTCCACAACTCAAGGTATTAACAAAAATGAAATATAATTTACGAAATAATGCATCCATCAAAAAAAAAATACGCCAGTTATAATCACAATAAAAAGCAAAGGTAGTAACAGCGAATACATCTTTAAAAAAATTTCATGATAGTTACTTATCACTCCTTGATATAATACGACAGTTTTATATAAATCAAAACATAAATATTACAACATTTATCTTAAGATAAAAAGTTTTACTAAAAAAAGTAAATGTTGCTTTTTTAAAAGACTTCTTTGTTGAAAAAAATTGAATATATATATATATATTAGGGTGGCCCAAAAAATCCAATTTCGTGCCACATACCGGGGCACCCTTTTTTGTGTTCCTTTTGCCTTAGATAGTATACATATTGGTATTCTCTTACACTTCTATATACTATTTCATAGTGGTAACATTTTACACTTCTATATACTCTTTAAATTTTTTTTTTAATTTCATTTAACCTACTTTAGATAAAATATCATTCATTCTTAAATTTGATTTTTTTTTATTTAAAGTTTCCCAAAATAAAGGCAGTTATAGGATGTAAGATATTAAAAAATCAGATTTTACTTTTGTTTTTTTTACAAAAAAAAAATACATTTTATTTAAATTAGCTAAAATTAAATCCATTATATATTTACATTTCATGAATAAACAATTTTTTCCTGCAATTTTCCAAAAAAAAATATATTGTCAACTATTTTAAAAAACTCAAAGGAAACTAAAATTCGTTTCAAATATTTAAAAACTTATCCATGCATCTCAACTAGACAGTTTTGGCTTTTAAAAAACTAAACAGAAATCAAGTACAGTTTTCCCAATATGTCACATTTAATTCCTATGTTCATTTTTTTTTCTTTTTAATTAAATTTAAATTTGTTTATCTTTTAAAATATTTTTTTTTCAATTAATATTCGAATAAATTGAAGAAATGACGTTTTTATTTACTTTTTTATTTCCACTATTACTTCTGGACTTTTTTTCTTCTTTAAATTTTTTCCATTTTTTGTACACAAAAGGTATTGTGTAAATGTTTGGATTAACTGCTGAGTTTAAAGGTAATACAAATACAACAATCCAGGCGTACGTTTCTAGACTGACTGAAGTTCCTGTCATTGAAAGTAAGCCAATCAAACTGACAGGAAACCAGCAGAGAAAGTTAGACATAGCTATAAAACACAGTTGCCTAGCAACGTCAACATCTTGTTTCCTTATGGATTGGTTCACTACTAATTTTATATTTCCCGTTGTCGCTGCAATATAAATAGCCGCTTGACCAGTTGCTACCAGTGTAAAAATTATGAAGTTGAGAATGATAAATATACTCATAGCATACGTCCAACCTGGATCCTGATTATAATATAAAGGCAGACCAAGACACATACCATTTGAAGAATATATAGCGACATCTGGAAACAGAATTGGAATTAAGGCGATGACAAATCCAACAGTCCAGACCAAAAAAACTGAGAATAGTACATGTGGTTTTGAAAATCTATAATTCCCAAAAGGAAACCTAATGGCTAGAAATCTATCTATTGTTATAAGAAGTACAAAGAAAGTTGATGTTTCACTAGATAAAGTTGAGAGAAACCCAGCAGCTTTACATAAAGGACTATGCCTCCATTGATGTTCATATAAGACATAAACATCCCTGTAATATATGTCCAATGCAGCAATAATTATTAAGTAAATGCTCATGATAAAATCTGATATTCCTAGATTGATTATAAAAATTCCATACGGAAGCTTTAAGATATCTCTGTCAATGAGATTGCGATAACTTAGTACTACAACATTTCCAATGAAAGATAAAGAGGTCACTATCCAAAGAAGAACACGTTTAGTTTTATCAGCTACGAGATCTTCACAAGAAGATATGGCGTCATGGGGTGAATGACACACAACCGGTGATGTATTTGGACCTAATATCAGAGCACAACATAACTTAGAGTTGTCAGTAAGTAATTTATCTGTAATTTTAACACCTTTGAATTCATTGGTAGATAATAATTGTACATTTATTTGTGTATTTGTCATGTCTAAAGTCTTAAGCCTTATATTTTGTAAAATCCAACTTAATGAAATAATCTGAGTGTTGCTCAAGTTAACCACTTCTAAGAACTTTGATTCAAAAATGTGGGAAGGTAAGGAAGAAATCTTTGTAAACGAGAAATCAATGACTCTCAAAAAGTTGGATCTTATGCTGTTTTCTGCTACAATCTCCAAGTTATGATTATTTGACAGGGTTAGAAACAGTAAGTTGTAGAAATAAGTAAAAAATCCTTTTCCTGTAAGGGTTGAGATATTGTTGTAGCTAAAGTCGATTTTGTAGGTATTAATAAAAATAACTGGGCTACTCCTTATAAGTAATTGTACGTTATTAATATTGCAATTGACTGCATACCACTCTAAAATGTGTTCAGGTTTATCGAAATAGAAAGAAATGTTTGATAATTCAACGTTTGATGTGTTTAGTAATTTGGTAAATATATCAATATAAATTATATATATCGTCTTTTTGTCTGTTTTAAAAAAATAGTTGTCATGAGATATTGACTCTAATAACATTACTCCTCCTTGGCATTTTAAAATTTCGAGTTTACTAAAACAGCAATTCAACTCGTCTACAAAATTTTCACAATCATAATTCCCATCACAAATATGAATAATTTTCCCAGGTTGTGCCAGTAACAAACATTGTTTTAATTGATCGTTTCCGACTTGGACCAGGTCGTACTCATCTTCTCCATATCTACAGTCCATTGGTCCATCACCAACATAATGGACCTGGATACAATATGAGAGTGGACATTTGACCATATAATCGGGACAAGTGAAGTTCTCACAATTTTCCAGATGAGAAAGGTGAGAACAACCAAGTGGATAGCCGCTTCTGCCACGAAGGTAAATACATTTTGGCGCCCCATTTATCTTTTCATCAACACGACATATTGTTGTATTCCGTTCCATGCATTTTCTTTTAAATTTATTTACCTGTCGTGAGTCTATCATCTCTATATTCACATCGCAAAACACGTAATCAAGTGTACGGGAACATTTTTCATCAATACAAAGAACGTCACGAGAGAAGTCATAAAAAGTCTTGTAATTTCGACTTACACCGACCCAATGAGAAGGAAGGCAAATATCGTACGGGAGAATCGTTTCGTCACACTCTTCTGGGTCTTGTAAATAAGTCTTCTTTAATAAGCTTTTCAACTGCTTACTGTATATCGTGTTTCTCAAGGTATTGTATATTTCGTAGTTACTTTTTTTCCTTTGTTTTTTTGAACAGAAATCTTCATCCAATCTACTTTGACAATCTATCATTCCGTCACAAACTTTAGAATAAGGTAAATATTGGTCGTTTTCCTGACAGTTAAACAAAAATTCTCTGCCTATAGGTGTTGTCTCTGTTGAGACATTTGGCACAATCTGAAAAGGATTGGGTTGATTAAAACTAGTCCAGTTCCTCAAAACATCCCGTTCACAAATGAAGACATTAAATGATTTCAGATTACAGTCATGATCAAATAAAATGTTTCCAATATTATTGATATTGATGTTTTCCTTTAGCACTGATATAGAAACACATGATGGGAATTTAAAAGAGTTCAATTTTTTTATCATATAGTAAGTACCCAACAAAAATGGACGCTCGTTTGACCACTGGTACCTAATCGGCTCACTCTTTATAGAAAGTCGAAGTCCTAATAATGTTCTTTTTCGAAATATTTCTGATTGGTTAGTCGAGTTTGAGGTACTAGAAGAAAAAAATTTCTGAACAAATTTTAGTTCTTCTCTGGATTCTATGTTAAGTAAATCAGATTTGTATTCAGAACATATAGCTTCAGCGTCAAACGAATTAACTGGAACATTTCTTTCAATCACTTTATAACATGATGTGGTGTAAGATTGCTGCTGAAATTGTACCCATCCTTGAGGACATATACCACAAAGTTTTAAGGAAACTAACATAATATCTTTAAGCTCATCAGATCTATCAAGGAATATAAAGTTTTTATAATACCATTGAGCTTGTTCTTGTTTATATAGTAATCTAATCATAGATAAAATAAATAAAACGTAACCGTGTGTCTTTTCAAATACATGGATGTGGTCATAGTTTGTAGAAAAATCAAATAAACTCGTTGTGATTACCAGTGTGAGATTTTGTGTATTTGCTCTTCCATTCATACCCCACCATTCAAAAATTTTTGTATAATATATTACTTCTGTCGTATTTAATTTTCTTCTAACTGTATTGATTTTATCTAATATTGGATGAATTGAAGTAAATGAAGAAACATTTGTAAATGAAAGAATCTGTTTTCTGTCATCAAGTGACTCTTTTATTTCAAACACAGCCATACGCAATAATCCTATTGATTTCCGTCTGATGTCCAAGACAAAATTCAGGATGTTAATGAATCGTCTGTATATGATGACATCATTGAATTTTACTATAAAAACCAAATCCAAGTCTCCTGTAATACAGTCTGTAAGAGGTAAACTGTTGAATGTCAGACTGAGGACTGAAACACAGAACAAATCATATTACTATTGCAAAAAATAGGAAAAAAGCTATTATTTTCTATTCGGGATCTATACTTTTGCAATAAAACTTTAAAGCAAAAAATATATATTTTCTTTATAAATCGGAGCGCCAATGAAAATATTGTCTAACAATCTTAAAATCTTGAATATCTAGAACACTTCTTTAACATTATCCTGAACATCGTCTTTATTTTTTTATATTCTTTGATCTTGCTTAACTTTCTTTTTTTCATTCAGTTTATGTATCACTACATTTCTGATAAGTTCTGAATTTCGTACAATTATTATCTTTCTAAAATAATGTATCGCTTTTCACTCTCTTTTAACTATCTTAGTTTATCTTTGGGCTGAGAATGAGTCTCTTAGAATCCGTGAAAGCAAACTCAGAAAATGAAAACTGCCACACAGACCAATGGCAAGCGAACTACCCGACTGGCCCACCCTGTGGTCTGCCAGCCCAAGGCACTCAAAAAGAAAATGGTCCATGGTTTCCACAATCTATCTGCAGTGGCGCCATAGGAAACAGACAAATAAGTCACGAAAAGGAAAATACCCAGTACGGAACTAGACGATAGGTTATTGCTGAACTCTCATTGGCCACCCACCTCGGATTAGTCTTGGACGGCCGCTTCAATAGACTTTGGAATTTGTGCCCGTCAACCCATCGTACCTCCTTGAGATCCACCTATTGCGTACAAACTCACGGATCTTGTATCACTTGTGCCTTACAGTGAGTTACTTTCATTACCAATGACTGACAATTGGAATCAGAAAGAAGCTAGAAAATTACTCAGTTTGTAATACATTGGGACAGGCCGGAATATTTCTTTATTTGTTTTGTACATTTCTTCACCATTCAGGGACATTTTCTAACCTTTCCAAGACGCCTAGATTCTGTTACGCGTTCTAGCTAATCTGATGCATTTGGTCATCGTACCCATACTAAATATAGTCCACTGTTTATATGTATAATAAACGTTTTTAACCCCTACACACAGACACACGTGTTTTAGAATTTAATGCATCCTAGTCTATATATATATATATATATAGTATACTTTCAGCTGAAATGTACTTAGACATTGGATTGTCATATTACAATTGGAAAAAGAAAATAATTCGGCTTATGTGAAGTAGTCTTACGGATGAATTATGACGTGGATTCCAACCAGGAAAACACTTTTAAGAAAATCATAGCTGATTCCGACTCCATAACACTTGAATGAATGAAATAATATTGATGTACAATATATACAGAGATATGCATTGATATTCTTAGTAAAAGGTAAATTAACACATAAGAGCATCAAAATACAATGTAGTGTACAAGAAAATTCAATCGTCATGTTTAATTTCAAACCATAATACATTCTAAATAAGGAAAAGAGTATTTATCAGATAAAATATATCTATAAATGTATAAACAAATTAGCTGTCTACACAGATTAATCGTGTTGTCCCTCAATAAACTAGACACCTCTAAGTTAACGAGTCTGTGGTCAACTATATTTTTTTATTGAAATGTATTCTATTAAAATATAATTCTAAATAAATATTTTAAGATTTGTTAGCTAGAATGAAGATTGTGTTAATGAATATAAAATATGAAAACATCTAAAGAAAATTCAGAATAGAATTGACGTATTTTTTCTGTGATGCTAAGTGCTAACTAAATATTGTTAATATTTAAATTTCAATTTGGTCTTGACCCACCCATGTGACGCAGCCCACCTCTGTGACCCAACCCACCAGTGTGACCTAACCCACCAGTGTTACGCTACCCGCCATTTTGATGCTACCCACCTCTATGACACTACCCTCCATTTTGATGCTACCCACCAGTGTGACGCAACCCACCTCTGTGACGCTACCCGCCATTGTGATGCTACCCACCATTGTGATGGTACCCACCAATGTGACACCATCCACACTTTTAGAACCAATTAAGTCAATACACGTATATATTGAAACTCTTGAACCAAACAATATAAATTTTGACTAATTTGAGCCGAAACGAGAATTTCGCCAGGAGGAATAATATTGTTGGTTTCCCCATAGTGCCTACATAGATATTCCACTTTAGGTATAGGTTGGCATAAAAGAAGGACATTACAAACAACAACTAAAACTGAATTATTAAATTTTAGTTTTTTTGAAATTCCCACAGCTCATTGTTCATAAAATGTATATCTCGTTGTATCGAACTTCACTTATTATTTATTTTATTATGTTATTTAATATTGTAGCTGCGTTTGTTTTACCTATTTCCAATGACCATCTATTCTCAAATTTTGTTTAGTAGCTTAATCACAATGACAAAGAAACAGTTTCTCATTTTTTTTGTTTACAATAAATTATTGTATATCTTGTTCAGAGGCGGCCATATTTGTGCGTGGGGCACAGGGTGGATGTTTTTTTGCTACGGCCTTTAACAAATTTCCTTCATGTGTGATACAAATGTGTAACGAACAAAACTTCATGTATTAGGCCTCGGGCGGTCCTTAAATTTAATAAACTATGTCCTCTAGTAATTTCCTTTACTTTATATTCTGATTCCTCTTTAGTTATCATTAAAAATGTTAAAAAAAAACATTGAATATAATGAGTCAAAGCGCACAATGATGTTCAATGTGGAGTAGTTTTTTTTTTTGTTTTTTTTATATTTTTTGCAATATTTACGGGGAAACCTAAATCAATTCATTTATGCATGGAGACATAAATAGCAATTTAAATTATATTTTACAAAAAAAGTATAGATAAAAATGTTTCAATGATAATTTCATTATAATTGCAGTAAAGATTTTAATTGATTAATCTAAGTATATACATATTATTCATTTTCATCTCTGCGTTAAATCGAAAGCTGAAAACAATAATACAAAATGGCGTCTCGCCCGCGTCCTCAAATTCGATATTTCTTTTTGAAAAATCTACAGTTTTAAATAGTTTCTGTGGTTTATATTATGAAATGTTAAAGTCCAAAATATTAAAAGGTAATAATTAGCATATAATATCATTCAAATTATTGTAGTTTTTATTACAACAGATAGCATTTTAACATCGTCAAACGTAAACATTAGTAATAAACGGAAGTGAAAAAATAATCGAGCAATTTTTTTTTGTTTAATAGTTCATTGAAATTTACATTTCGGTCGTGTGACGTGGTGGCTGAATAGATAGATAAGCTGCTTGAAAGCAGTTTTTTTTTTCTTAATGTTGACTATCCAGGTTCGATTCTTCTTAGGAATATTTTTTATTGTTTTTTTTTTTTTTCAAAATATATCCTTTTAGTTGTGTTAATTAAAAGTAACTAATTAGATCTCTTTGACATTTTTTTTTTTAAATTTAAATAATTTATCTTTTAGGGTGTTGTAAGAAAAAGAAACAACAACTAATTAGATTTTTAATTATTTCATAACTTTAAAAAAAATATTTTGAACATATGTTTTAAAGCTGAACACAGGGGCGTACCTAGGGTGGGGTAGGGGGTCCAAGATCTAAAGTCCCGCCGGGCCCAGCTTGAGGAGAGCCCCCAAAATTATTTTTTATATTAAATATTAAGTACACGATATCATGTCTTGGTATCGAATGTCAAAATACAGCACAAGCACCAGGCCCACAAATCCCTAGGTTTGGCATTGACTTTAAACTAGTCTATATTCATGCAAAAGCTTTGCAGGGTACCCCAGGCCCCAGCTTGAGGAGAGCCCCCAAAATTATATTTGACATTAAATATTTAATACATACACTCATGTCATGGTATCAAATGTTAAAACGCAGGGGCCCCAAAAGAGGCCAAGCTTCCGGGCCCCAAAATCCCTAGGTTCCACACTGGATGAACAATAGTCTATATTCATGCAAAAGCTTTGCAGGGTACAATATGATTGTGTGACGTGATGGCTGAATGGGGTTTTCTTTTTATTCTGAATGTCCAGGTTCTATACCTCTCTTTGATTTTTTTTTTATTTATTGTTTTTTTTTAGAAATTATCCTTTGGTTGTTTTAATGAAAAGTAACTAATTAGATCTTCACATTTTTTCATTGAAATAATTTATCTTCTAGGATGTTATAAGAAAAAGAAACAACAACTAATTATTTTTTTTAATTATTTTATAACTGAAACAAAAAACAAAATCACGTTGAAAATATGTATCAAAGCTGAACACAGTGGCGTACCTAGGGTGAGGTGAGGGGATCCCTCTGGGCCCCAGCTTGAGGAGAGACCCCCAAAAGTATTTACATTAAATATTAAAAACATAGTCTCATGCCATGGTATCGAACGTCAAAATGCAGGGCCCCAAAAGAGGCCAAGCCCCCGTGCCCCCAAATTCCAAAGTTTGTCTCTGGCTTTACATTAGTATATCGTTATGCAAAGGCTTTGCATGGTACAGCTAGTATTAGCATAATGACCATAACGTACCAATATGACAAACGTGTTATTGTACTCACCTAGACCTACACAGAGCAGAACCGACAGGCCAAATCTAAACATGGCTGAGTTGAAATGTTTAAAACACGACAGTATACACGTTATGATAATAAATGATGTCAAGTTTAGTATACAATTAAAACACACTTTATGTAACCTGACCAGAATTCTGTTGACGAATGAGCCAAGTAGAGAGACTGTCACAACAGTTTCCCACGTTTACTTGTTCACAGTATGTGATATTTCATGCTGGCATTGTTTCGCATGCTCAGCCAATCATCGAAATACATAACGCAGTGACAACTGAGCAACACATTCCACCAAACGAAAAAAAAATTTGATTGGCTAAAACATTTAAATAGTAATTTATTTAACGATTTCATTGTTTTTTTTTCTTACTGCATGAGCAAATACACATTGAAAAAATAATTTCTAGTTCATCAAAATAGTGTTTAACTTTAGATGTTTTAATGCAAGCTCTTTTTTAAATCATAAAATCTGTAATGAAAAAAATCGATTCACACAAAATGTGAATATTTGAACGAATAAACCTATAATTATAATTAATTGTGAACACAAATTATCATTGTTTTTACAAACATTAGCTAAATGTATTGATCATTGTATTGTATATCGTAGAAGACTAATTTCACTGTTAATAATGAAGTGGTTGTTTTCTGTTGACTGTTGATTATCTTCCCCTTTGTATGCGGCTCTAACAATGAATTTCTGAAGTTACACTTCATTTAAATCTCTTTCTAAAGACGAAGACACATTTCAAATGAACACGTGATTATGGTGTACGTCACTTAATGTATTTCAAGACCCACTGAAACAAAGAAAGCTTTCTTCATAGTTTTTGTGTTTTTTCTAATTCGTAATTCTATTAAATGCATTTGTTCCTGAAACAAAACTATAATTCAATTTAAAAATTAAAGCGAGATTTTAATAACACCAATATATATATATATAATTACATTGATGGCAGCGTTGTAACTGGTGAGGCACGATGGAGGGGCAGAGCTTCCGGGTGGCACTTGTTTTGCCACCACCAATAGGCGGCATTTTTTTCTCATTTGATCGTTTCTGGCACTGGAGAAATGAGAATTGTTTACAGTCCCTGTCGCAATTGCAGCAAGTTACGCCACAGTCTGACAATCTCACATCAACAAGATAATTTGTTTTGATTTATTGATAGAATGATCGATCGATTGAGTGATCGATTGAGTGATTGATTGTTTGTTAACATTAAAAAGTAGCACACGTACAAACGTAGATATGTCACGTTGTTCCCAATAGCACTTAGGCTTTTAAAGTTTGGCTAGTGAGCTTGCATGAAAAGGTCGTTCTAAATTTAAACAATTTATTATAATATTAACGACTAATTGAAGCATCTCATCTTTTAACATATTTATTTCTTTTCAGTTGGGTTCGAAAACAAAATATTTGGTTATTGTCTTTGTGGGCAGCGAATAACATTTTTTTTTTAAAAATACTAGCCTTTTACAACAATAGTACAAACAACTAAAAAAAAAGAAAATAGAATCACACTCTACATATATGAGATTTATCATTCATTGGCCAATTAATTAGTCTCTTCATTGTGTAACACTCTCTGGACTTGTCAGTCATTTACTTTTCTTACCATGTGATTCCATTTTATTTTGACCTGTTGTCACATCTGTGAGATTTTGGTGAATTCTAGCCCTATCCTATTTCCTCATCCCCCTCATCGACTCAGGGGTGAAAACAAAGGGAATAGTCATAGGCTTTGGTCTTCCCAGGTCTACGCACTGTGGTCAGTGTGTCTAGCGCCAGGGGAATCAACCCACTTAGCACTGACGTCACCTGGGAAAGATCAAAGTAGACAGGGGAAGGAATTGGTGCCCTTATTATATTTAAGCGGGAGAGGGGTAGGCACTCTGTTCCTTTATCTCTCCACGCTTGGTTGCAACTGACCAGGCAAGATGGGTGTGGCCTTCACGGCTCGGTGTCCATTGGTCAGTGAAGTCTCCGCACGCATGATCCGTAAGATCGGATGTGCGTGGCTGGAGACTTGAGGCAGTTTTAGTTAGTCAGTCGGATAGAGGCAGTCAGAAAGCCAGTCGCCTTGAGTTAATTCGGGGCTAGAGAAACAGGCTGTTAGCGTGGTGGGGACTTAGATGTTCGATCCGCCCAGTTATGAGTTTATTTTAGAACTACCAGCCCCAGGTAAGGACCATCCGGTCTTGTTGTAATACTGTTTAATGTACTTACGTGTAGTAACCGAGAAAGCTACTTGCCCTTTCTAGGGCACAACTATTGTCGTTGTTTCGAGTGTTTTCGTTCTCATTTCTTGTTGTGTTGTTTGTGTCCTGTGGAACAACGTGGCTGGAAAATATACAAATAATGGCCATAACTTTTCAAACCATTCTACATCCAAAATAAAAATATTCAAATACTGCCTTTTCTGTATTTCTGTGTCTGTCACAAAAGATGGTGACAACATGCATCGGTATATTGTTTGTATTCCGTACTGAATAAGTTCAAATTGAACGTCTTGCAAACATTTCTTTAATAAGTAGGTAATAATACTTTATTGTCCATTCTTTCTACTCCTCAGCCGGTCGACAATAGACCCGGAAGCAATTGGGGAGACGTGAGAGGACTCAAATTGAAATAGAACCCGTGGCTTTTGTATCATAGAGGGTCATCAATTTAATAAAGAAATGAATATCCTAATGTTTCAAGGTCATATAGCTGCTATGATATTATGTAAAAGTGACAGTTTCTGTGTTTGGTTTTTTTTCATGTTTTTTAATCACGTCTGATCTATTTCTGTTTCTAGAATTCGGTTACTCACTGATTTTTTTTCTTGATTTTTTCCGCAATTCTGAAATAAGAACAATTGGGTAAAATTTAACGCATTTAGTTGTTTGCCTTGAAATTTTTTAATGCATCAATTTCGCGTTTATTGCAGGAAAATAACAGCGCTAGTTTTTAGCTCAGTGTTTTGTCCACAATACTAGAGGTGGGGAGAGCTACGCAGTAAGTGAATGGAGTTTTACTTCACATTGTAGTGTGAAGTAGTTATTTATCGAATAGTCACTTCTTTGAACTGCTAACATTTTGGTCAAATTAACGCATTCACGTGTTGCTTTAAAAATGTAAAAACAACTTTTTTTTGAAAAGTAAAGCGTTGCCTGGGAAATTGAGGTGCCAACATCCCTTGCTAATCATTTTAACATTTTATGTTTTCAATTAATTAGGTTGTATAGAACTTTAAAAAAAAAATGAAAGGCAACAAAAATCGTTTAAAAGTTGAGTATGCACGATATATCACAGAGATGAACTTACATTGTGTAATGATGTGTAACGGGAGATGATGTAAGCCCATCAATGCTCATCAAGACTCATCTCCAATAAAAGAGCAGACGCTAAATCGTAGATGACGATAAAAAAAGAAGAAGAAGGAGGGGGTGCTGGGAGTGATAAAATATAGAAGTATAAAAATTTTAATCTTCAAACCTAATGGAGGATCTGTAGTATTAGATAACTATTACAAAATATGTCAAACAATCTCTTTCTAGATTCAATGACATAAATTTGTTTTAAACAAACAGGAACATTACAATATCAATCAATATTCAACAATAAAAATTCCAGTTTAGCACATAAAGACACAGCACTCACAGCTTTTCATGAGAAGTGTGCAGCATTACAAGTTTATTCATATTTTTAAATGATAATTTGTAATTCCCGGCAATTGTTGTTTAATGTGGTCAGCATTACAAATGTTATATCGGTTTGTTTTTTTCTAAATGTGAACAATATGGTGACCTTTACTATGGCAATCTTAAGTTTTAAGTTACTTTTACTTCTTTAATGTTATTTTTTTTAATATCTGAAAGATAACAATGTTATATTATATTATTCACCGCCTAAGTCTAAATGAAAACAAAACAAAAAGATACTCCATCACCACTATATCACCCCCTACACCTCTTTGTTCAAGTATTTATTTTGTTTATTAATACTTTTCAGAGGATAAATATTTTTGATAGACATTTTGAATGACCAGAGTATGTGTCACGATCTTGTAACGAAACAATAGGCAGCCATCTAATGGAGCTAATGGTATGGGGTCATGTGACACTACACTGAGTGACATATAAACAAAAGATTTACGTCAACATTTGTCTTTCATCAATAGCATCATATTTCTCTAAATGTCTTCGGTAGGTGGGGACCATATAAAATTATTTTCTTTGTTTGTTGATGTATTTCTTGTGTAAACAGATTAACTTTCTCATTGTTATTATTTTTAAAAACCATCCTCAGATTATAGGAGTTATAAAAGTAATACATTGTCTAGTGATGTTTTAATGCACTTTGTATTTTAACACTTGACATTTTGTCGAATAATTTTATGTCTAAGTTGATTTCAGTCAATGGAAGAAGAGATCAGGAAGACGAGATGGGGATAGATAGGCCACACATTACGAAAGCCAGCAAGTAACATCTCTAGGCAAGCATTGAATTAGAATCCTCAAGAAAAAAGAAAAAGAGGCCTGCCAAGAAACACCTGGAGTCGAGAATTTGAAGCGGACATCACCAGGATGGGGTTCAGCTGGAAGCAGCTGGAGAGAATGGCTCAAGACAGTCGCTGGAGATCTTTAGTCGGCGGTTCACACTCCAATAGGAGTGACGGCCAATAATGATGATGACTACCTGTAAAACTATAAAAAGGAATTTAAATTTTCGCTAAAGATGTACATGTAATATAATAAAGATAAACTATTATGTTGGTCATCCAGGCATACATTGCTCAAATTGGCTATACTCAGTAGCTTGTTCGTCAACTTATTAATTCAAAGTAATTCTAAATATAGCAATTCTAAAAAAATATATGCAACAAGCAAACAGAATTAGAATACTAATTAGAATAAAACATTGTAACGTAATTTGTTTTGTTTAAATAATTGTTATTAAGTGTTGCATCCAACTTGCATTTCAACTATAATAAGACGACAAAACTCCTTGTAGTATAAGAGAATTAACAACTGAACATTAATCCGTGATATTTACAAATGAGAATCCACATATAAATATAAGTGCATGATTAACAAGGATGAGGATATGAGCCAACAAGTCACAAAATTATTATAATATATACGAATACATTGGTCCACATGTATCTACTCTGTATGAACTTAAATTTACGACATGACTCTCTAACAACCGTTACTCTTCACTGCAGTGTCCAACTACTGCACGTGTCACCCGGTCTCTCACTGGTCTTCTGGTCTTCTCTTTGACTGTTATCTCTTCCCCTTCTTATACGTAGTCCACATAGGCTGACTATATCATTATCCCGCCAAAACCATAGATCAATGCGTAGGTTGATTTTGCGCCAGATCAAAGGTGACGGTTGTTAGTGAGAGATTCGCGCCAAACCCAAGATGGTTATTGCGTGGGTGAATGACACTATTTCATCATTTATATTAATACATACTTGACCTTACTATAACCAGGCCACAAGCACTTAACATACTAAAAAGGGAAAAAAAACACAATAATCAAATGGTGCGTAATCATAAGGGATAGGACATTAAGCGTATACAACATATTTGTAATAAAGAATAAATAACATAATTAAGCTAGACAGAAGACCGTAGTAAATAATAGACATACATTTAAACTAGTGTTAAATGTGTGAGACACCCTCATTTATGAAATATTCAAATTATTTCAGTGTCAATGGGGAATAAGCCATCTTAAATATAACAAAAGTTGGGCAAAAGTCTTGGGCCGCCAATTAATTAACAGCCTTATTTTGATGTTATATTTACTTGAAAAAAGTTATTATTAATTAAAATGTATTTTCTCTTAACCATTATAATGGTTCAAAGATATTTAGTAGTTCTAAAAAAATATGGATGAGTTAAACATTCAAGGAGAGACAAAGGCATTGAACAAACCTGCTACAAACGAAAATTAGCAACGATGTTTAGTGGGCAAAAGTCGGCAAAGATTTTAAGCGGGACAAAAGTTGGCAAAAATGTTTTAGCGGGATAAATATTGGGAAATATGTTTTAATGGTTTATAATGTAGCAAAGATTTATCTTTGCCTTTGGGCCTTTAAAGAGCTAATTTTAACGGCATTGGAATGAGTACAGTTTCCTGGGAATGTTGTGACACTTAATAAGTCTTGATACAAAAATATAAAATCATTAGTCGGTAACAATTATTGTAAAAAAATGTTTTCTAAAAATACAATCCTGTGGAGAATAAATTTAAACTTCATAAAAAAAAGAACAAAAATATGTATTATGAAATATGAGGGGTTCTGAAATGGTGTGTAGTTACGTAATTGTTGGCATCGTTCTGCTGTGAAGTTGGTCGTAATAAATGTAAACATTACTTTATGTATACTGTATTTTAGTTTCTTTATTATATTCTTTCTTTACAATTGGGTAGTGGAAACTAATTTATAATCCGCCCACTTCTAGTAGTCCAAACTGCTCAATTTTGATCGATAATGTTGTAGAACAACAGTAAAATAAAGTTCAACGTATAAATAATGTTTAAGTCCATACACACACAGAAAAGAAAAAAAACACTTAATAATAAATAATAATACATACAATGATATAAATATTCACATACTATGACTTTTTACTATGGCAGTTCTTCACGTTTTTTCAATGGATTGGTGCAAAGTGTACTGTATTGCTAAAATAAATAAAAGGAAATCTTTTTTTTTTTAAATTGTTAAATATTCTATCGCTATAACATGTTACTGTATACGCTACTTCACCAACATCGTTAAAAGAAAACATTCTTAAATTTGATTTCTGTTTCTGCAATAAGAAACTTTATTTGACTTAAATATCTGTCACGATCTTGTAAAGAAACAAGCAATTTAAGTCTTTTCTGTTTCGGACAAAGGACATTTTAGAGCATTTTCGCCGGACGAAATCCGTATTTTTTTTCCGGGTTACAGCCATAAATATTGCACCACGCGCATGAATTTCGATAAATTTAGAGAGGGAAGTAATCATGTTTAATAACTATTACAAAAATAAATAATGATTACGCCTCATTGATTCACTTTTATTATTTATATTTAAAATATAAGCAAAAACGGTATATAAGAAACTCTTATATTTTGACTCTGAGAGGTCAGATAGCAAAATAGACTTTTGATGTACACTTGGCAGGCCAAGACCTACAAAATGATATATACACCATGGGTCTAGGACTTATGGTTGCTGAGATATAGGGCGCTCCATTGTTAATATAGCTTATATTGTAAAACAACGGTACTTTATAAGCCCCCTTTTACGGCCCTCATATGTCAGATGGCAAAATGGACTTTTGCTGCACACATGGCAGGCCAAGACCTACAAAATGATAAATACATCATGGGTCTAGGACTTATAGTTGTTGAGATCTAGGATGATGACGGACAGACAGACAGACAGACAGACAGACAAAACGGGGACAATAGAGCATTTTTTTTTTCGAAAATGCTTTAAAATTTAAAAGATATAAACATGCGCTTATTGTCAACGTAATGTAATACAACTCTTCATGATTTTTTTTTTAAAGAAATAACGACTTTCAAAACCTTTGTCTTCCACAAATAATAATATATCGTTGCACAATCATTTATTAATCTACTTAAGTATTTCAATTGTAAACGATATAATCTTCACCTTCAAATTTCAAAATACATTTTAGTTCAAAGTAATATACATTTTATAGATGTTTTAATGTAGTGTCATGTTATATAACACTAGAGATTTTAGAAAAGTCGTTTAGACACTGGAAAGCTTTGTAACTTAACTCTGGAGTGTTTCGATTTTCCTGTACAGTTGTACATCTGTTCAACATAAATTGTATTTTATTCATTTTTTGCCCTTTATTTTGTTGAAAACAAACAAAAATCTTGTCTTTACCATATCAAGTAAACATATGGTCAATTTGGATCTGTAAATAATATCATCCATCATTTTATATTTTCCTTGAGAACAAAGACGTTGTTGACGATTTAAGAGCAGGGTAGCAATAATCATTAGGATAAAGTAGCAAGAATCATTAGGATAAAGTAGCACACGGAACTGTTTAGATAATTTACCCATTGAAAGTTTTATTCACTATTACAGCGGTTCTTAAAGTATGGGTCTCGACACTTTGCCGAAACATAAATATTGGAGATCAATAAAAGTATTTCGAAGTCTTTTTTTCATTTCATTTTTTAACCGCTTTTAAATCAGTGGAGTTGACTCATACGGTCTAGAACTTGTAATTTAATTTACGTTAACCAAATTAATAAATCGTTTAGTATGGACTAGTCGAAATATAACATTAAAAATCTGATATAAGTGGAGAAAACAGATTTAGATAAATCATTAGGGTTAGAATAAACAATAATAGCCTTTATATATATATATATATATCATTTCGATTATTAGCGATATATTTTTTCAATTAGCCCGCAACATCAGGCCCTCGTCTGACAACATCAGGCCCTCACCTCAAAACATTAGACCCTCGTCATAAAACATCAGGCTAACAACGACAACATCAGCCCCTCGTCTGACAACATAAGGCCCTAGTCTGACAACATCAGGCCCTCGTCTGACAACATCAGCCCCTCGTCTGACAACATCAGGCCCTAGTCTGACAACATCAGTCCCTCGTCTGACAACATCAGCCCCTCGTCTGACAACATAAGGCCCTAGTCTGACAACATCAGGCCCTCGTCTGACAACATCAGCCCCTCGTCTGACAACATCAGGCCCTAGTCTGACAACATAAGGCCCTCGTCTGACAACATCAGCCCCTCGTCTGACAACATCAGGCCCTCGTCTGACAACATCAGGCCCTCGTCTGACAACATATACTTTGTCATGCTAATTTAAATGTTGTTTTTCGTTTTACATATTATTGAAAATGTAGTCAATTAGTAATAAAAATATTTTTTTTATTATTAAAGAAATTGGTTTTATTTTTTTTATATCATATTTTTATTTTTAAAACTACTATTGACTTTTTATTAAAAAAAATGGAAGGCACACCAACTGCTGAGTAGCCAGATTTTGACAATATGTATTTTTTTTTATTCCAATTTATTTTGGTATATCAAAATGTGATAGGGTATTTCATTTTGTGGGCATTTGTGAAAATTTAGGAAGGAAATAGTAAACATTTTAAAAAATTATATATTAAGGCATCCAGGCATATATTGCTCAAATAGTCGATGTCTATTAGCTTGTTAGTCTATTTATTGATTCAAAATATTTCTACATTTGAAGGTATTCTAATAAGTTTTTCATTAAAATGTACAATAGGTATATGACTAAAAAAATGTTTTCATTATTTTTTATTCCCCATACTGTGACAAGTGGATATTTATCATATCTAAAAAAAATATCAATAACAACCCTCAACTGTTAAAAAAGGTCACCCTCCAAACGCCCAGTAAATCGTATGTCCTACCAACATTTAGTATTTTAACTGTAATTTTGTTCTTTGCTGTTCCATGCCCCTTTAGAATTTTAGTTAGCAACTATTATACGCATAAATAATATGTGTGTCGTTCTTGGATTGTTTCAGAGCAGTTATGTCAAAAAAGCTCCAGCTTCCGAGAAGAGCAAGACAATTTGGACTGCAAATCTAATGTATTTCCAAAAAGGCATTTAATCACCAAAGACTGATGACAGTCTTGATCAAATGCAAAAAAAAAAAATGAAAATTGCAATGGAACTGCATATCGTGAACAGTTACTTCTGATGTAAAAAGAAGAAATGACATGATCGAACTATGTTGTTAAAAAGTTTGAAAGACATAATCGAAACATTTTTTTTATAATTAACGGACATTTTCTTACAATTAACGGACATTTCCTCACAATAAATTGACGTTTCCTTACAATTAACAGACATTTCCTTTAAAAAACGGACATTTCCTTACAATTAAGGGACATTTCCTTACAATTATGGACATTTCCTAACCTTTGAGATTGTCTTAGGGGTTCTAGTTAATCTAATACGTCTGGTCCTCGTACACATGCTAAGTAAGGTCCACTGTTTACATGTATGAAATAAGTTTATATATGACCCCTGTACCTGGACACAAGATTACATATTTTAGAATTGAATACACTTTAGACTATATATGTTCTTTCATCTGAAATGTACAAAGGCATTAGATTGTCAGGTTACAATTTGAATTCATCAATTGATTGTATGGTAAGTAGGCTGACATATGGAGTATGTCGTAGATTATAACCAGGAATACACTCATAATAAAATCATAACTGGTTTCAGCCCCAGTACACTTGAATTCATTAAAATGTATTACTGCCATCGTGTGGTTCTTCAATATCAGTATATCACGCTACACTAATCAGACTGTAGTCCACTTTATTTTGAATAGAATTGTATGGTATCTGATATACTTTAAATAATATTTTTGAGTTTTAAAGTTCGAATTGAAATTTTGTTAATGAATTGAAAATTTGAAAAAAAAAAACAATGCGCAAGTCAGAAAATAATGTGAAAATATTTTACTGTCATGGCTCCCACCATTGTGACGTGACCCACCAGTGTGACGTGACCAACCAGTGTGACGTGACCCACCAGTGTGACGCGACCCACCAGTGCGACACGACCCACCAGTGCGACACGACCCACCAGTGTGAGGCGACCAACCAGTGTGACGCAACCCACGCTTTGAGAACTACTCTAAGTCAACACACGTGTATAATGAAACTCTTAAACGAAAAAAAATAAATTTTGACTAATTCGAACCCATATGAGAAATTCGCCAGGAGGAATAATCCTGTTTGTTTTCCCCCAGTGCCTACATAGATATTCCACTTTAGTATAGGTCGTCATAAAGGAAGGACATTACAAAAACAGACTAAAACTAAATGACTGATTCTTAACTTATTTTAAAATTACCCCAGCTCATATGTTATATTTTGTATATCTCGTGTATCGAACTTCATTTATTATTTGTTTTATTATGTTATTTAATATTGTAGCTGTATTTTCTTGACCTATTTCCAATGACGATATTTTGTCTAATGTTGCCTAATCGCTTAATTACAATGACAACGATTAATTCATTTATTTTTACTATCAATTAAATTATATCTTGTTCAGAGGCGGCATTAAATGTAGGTGGGGCACATGGTGGGTGGGATACAGGGTGGGTGTTACTTGCGATGACCTTAAGTAATTTTGTTTTTTAATTTTGTCAGGGTTGTCTTTATGTTGTTATATAATTATTTTTATGAATGTTATTAATCAACAAGCTGGAAGCGTGTGGTAGCTGTGGTCCTTACTCTCTAGCACTCAAATAAAGTCACAAGTCCAAACTTTGCTGACTCTAATTTATTGCACGAAAATACAAAGAAACATGTATATAAGAAAATACAATTAGTTGACTCCATGTTATATTTGTTTCACTCTAATCATACTTCACAAGTCTTCCGATCATGTCGGACCACAAAAGAAAATAGTTATTACAAAACTCCATTAGGATCATACAAAAATGTCTATCTCCTTCACTCAAGGTGAACTCTCTCTCTCTCTCTATTACATGATAATAATTGGCTAAACATGAGAAATCTAAACTTCACGAGCGTGGTTTCCTGACTATTTCCTTTCCGGAAATATAAAAAACCCGGATCTCCAGTTGATTAAAAACTGTGATCCGTAACATATAGAAAACAATCCATTTAATACCTTTACAAATTTGTGTACAGTTGGGTGACAAACAAAAATTCAGGTGTTAGGCCGCGGACGGTCGACACAGTTGACAACTTCCGGTAATTTTATTTAGTATCTGATTTCATTATATTTATCATTATAGTTGTTAAAAACATTGAACATATTGGGTCAAGCGCAAAAGGAAGTTCAACGTTGAGTATGTTATTTTTCCTAATGTAAAATTTTTTGCCTTAGAGAAAACCTAAATTGATTAGTTTTTGCATAGAGACACAAATAGTGAAGTTAAATTATATTTTACAAAAAATTAAAGATACAAATGTTTCATTGATAAGTTGCTTATAATTGCAGTACATGTTGTTTTAATTGATTTACCTATAGTAATATAATGACCGTAATGTTTTAATATTTGTTTATAATATTAATAAAATTACCATACAGTACTAATAAGACATACGTGTGGTTGTACTCACCTAGACCTACACAGAGCAGAACCGATAGGCCAAATCTATACATGGCTGAGTTGGTATACACATTATGATAATGAATGATGTCAAGTTTAGTACACAATTAAAACACACTTTATGTAACCTGGCCAGAGTTTTGTTGACGAATGAGCCAAGTAGAGAGATTGTCACAACAGTTTGATCATGTTTACTTGTTCACAGTATGTGATAGTGCATGCTGGCATTGTTGAAAACCGGGAAGAAAAGACCGCCATCTTGGATTTACCTTACTTTTGTAATAGATTCCCTGTAGTTATAAGGACGATAACTAAATACTGAGTTTTTAATCTAAGTATAAATGAGACATCACATACAAAACAATAATCATTATATTCAGAGGCAATAGAACTCTAATGCATAAAATATGCTTTAATTATAGTAACATCCTAATTGTCTTGTTAGAATTGCATTAGTCTTACTGAGTAATACAAGCCGCACTAGCGAGTAGAAATAAAAACCCATGTACAAAGTTTTCATTCTAACTTATATGCTTTACTTTAAAGGAAATTTCACTTAAACAACAAAGTAAAAAATAGTGAATTATAATGTTGAATAAATGTCCATACTTATTTTTAAATTTTAGTAGGATTACCAATATTAGTGGTAATACAGAGCCATGCACATTAGCCAGTGTATAATGTGATACTATTTTTAACGATAAGCTATGAAGAGTTTAAGTAGATTATGTCATAAATAATTTGAAGATGCAAACATGATACATATCTATACATTTATTTCATACTTTGCCTGAAAAATTCAGGCATTCTATACATTGCCTAGGCATTCAATAGAATGTTGAATTTCACACTTTGCCGGTAACATAAATATATAATAATAATCTGGTTTATATGTAAATCTCTAATAATAATCAGCTAAAGGTTAGGTCTATCTGTTTTTGAACTGATACAAAAAGAAATCCAATTCATTGTAAACAAATAAACACAACAATCTGTGCTGGTGGTAGATGTGTCTAGAGCACTCCCATGTCAACATGAAGGTCTCCAGTTTGAGTTTCGCTGAGGAATTATTTTTTGTAAGGGTGTGCTAGTGACGAAGACAAGCTTGGTCTCATACAAACAAACTGAATACATTTTCCTAAACAGTTTAGGTTTGTAATGAATCGGGAAGTAATCAGTAAACCAAACAAACGCAGATGTCTCATTGCTCAATTATTAACAGACCTAAAAATTCTCAATATGATATTTTTATTTGATGACAATATTTACGTTCAGGTTGATTCTGAAAACAAGGGCTTTAGTATATGAAACACTAGGGCTTTAGTATATGAAACACAAGGGCTGTAGTATATGTAACACAAGGGCTGTAGTATATGAAACACAAGTGTGTCAGTATATGACACACAAGGGCTGTAGTATATGAAACACAAGGGCTTTAGTATATGAAACACAAGGGCTTTAGTATATGAAACACAAGGGCTTTAGTATATGAAACACAAGGGCTGTAGTATATGTAACACAAGGGCTGCAGTATATGAAACACAAGTGTGTCAGTATATGACACACAAGGGCTGTAGTATATGAAACACAAGGGCTTTAGTATATGAAACACAAGGGCTGTAGTATATGAAACACAAGGGCTTTAGTATATGAAACACTAGGGCTTTAGTATATGAAACACAAGGGCTGTAGTATATGTAACACAAGGGCTGCAGTATATGAAACACAAGTGTGTCAGTATATGACACACAAGGGCTGTAGTATATGAAACACAAGGGCTTTAGTATATGAAACACAAGGGCTGTAGTATATGAAACACAAGGGCTTTAGTATATGAAACACAAGGGCTGTAGTATATGAAACACAAGGGCTTTAGTATATGAAACACAAGGGCTGTAGTATATGAAACACAAGGGCTTTAGTATATGAAACACAAGGGCTGTAGTATATGAAACACAAGGGCTTTAGTATATGAAACACAAGGGCTGTAGTATATGAAACACAAGGGCTTTAGTATATGAAACACAAGGGCTGTAGTATATGAAACACAAGGGCTTTAGTATATGAAACACAAGGGCTTTAGTATATGAAACGTACATTTTTAGCCATACATTTTTACAAATAATATATTTATACAGTTAGTTTTAATTGATTTTTTTGTAATTTTTTTTTAATTTGGCATTAAAATTTTATTTAAAAATAAACGACTTTGTAACCTGTAATTTATTTTTTTTTAATTTGAATTATTTACACAAGCACAATGAGAGATAAAAAGTGAAAGAAAATAAAGGTGTATTCAGATTTTCCATTCCCACACCTTAAGTTGTGCGTGCTCGTTGCTACTTTAAAACTATAGGGGACGGGTGGTCGTGCGTAAACGTGCTTGACTGTCGACCTAAAGGTATCTGGTTCGATCTGCGGTGAGGACCAAGGACATTTTCCAGGTCTCGATATATCTCCCGTGGTGCCTCAATGATCATTGCACTATCGGCTATGGTGGGGATGAAAGAAGGGCACCATAAAAACTTTTCCATTATTGTTTTATAGGATCTAAGAGAATTCATTTCATCCTTAAAGGGACTTCACACACACCTTAAAACCAGTACTCATTTGTTCTGCAAAAAAACAAATCAATGTAGGAATCGATTTATTTATTTTATTGTACAAAAGATCACATATTTCAAATGCATCATTCTCTACCCCACTCTGTTCTGAATACCAGTCATTACATGGTGTTATATAGAAAGAAAATATTCATTAAAACAATGGCGAATAAATGAAAGTAGGTATTAAATAAATTGCTTGGAAATTTTACAAATCTTTAATAATAATAAAATAATTTCAATTTCCAAACATTGATAATTTTGAATGAAATCTTTACATAAACGACAAATGATTGTAAATAATTTATTGCAAGTATATGATTTGGAACTACTTTCTTTGGTACAGACATGACCACTGTAACTTAAAAAGTCTTAACTCCTAAAGATGGCCTGACATTGTGTGGTAGTTATTTTTCAAATAGTCTAATCCACTTAGCTATCTTAGTCAGAAGTCTAATCCACTTAGCTATCTTAGTCAGAGGTCTGATCCACTGAGACTAATAACCCAATTAGCATACCACCCAGATATCCCATATCTACAATGAAATCGGGAATGGCAATGTCTCAACATTGAGCCCACGCGTCAAACAAAAAATATCAATAACGATACCTCTGTTTATAAGAGGACGGATGGTCGTGCGGTAACGACCTGTCGACCTGAAGATACCTGGTTCGATCTCCGGTGAGGACCAAGGAAATTTTTCAGGTCTTGGCTGATGTTCCCGATATATCTCCCGTTGTGTCTCCATGGCCATTACACTCCCGGCTGTGTTGGGGATGAAAGAAGGGCACTACAAAAACCTAAAAAATGTCCCATTTAGGTGGGTGATTTTTTTTAATCGGGGACGGATGGTCGTGCGGTAAAACGCTCGGCTGTCGACCTGAGGGTCACTGGTTTGATCTTCTGTGAGGACAAAATGATATTTTCAGGTATTGGCTTAAGTCCCCGCTATATCTCCCGTGGTGCCTCCATGGTCATTGCACTATCGGCTATGGTGGTGGATGAAAGAAGGGCACTGCAAAAACCGTCCCATTAGTGGTTTATAGGATCTAAGAGATTTCATCTCATCCTTACAGGGACATCTCACACACACACACACACATCCACTTTGACTATCCAGCAGTTAGAAAAGGCAATTGGGTATAGAGAATAGTGGCGTCACGGGCTAAACTGGCGCCCGGGGCACAATACCTTTTTATCGCCGATGCACATTCGAAAACCATATAATATTATATGTACACTATACCATTTGGCGTCCCTATGTGAGTAGCGCCCGGGGCATGATGCCTCCTTGCCCCTCTTGCTACGCCACTGATAGGGAAAGCAGCTGACCAAACGTAACACGAGTTTGTGAAATGGAGTAAATGCATGTGTCAATAAACAATCATGAGTGTGCACTGGGTAAAACAATACGACACAGTAGGGTTATTCATCATTGCATGTGTAAAAAAAAAATTCTCCGATTCTTTAGCATTGTGGTTCATTTTTTTTTTCTTTTGCCAAGCAAATCAAGAAAAACTAAACTTTTTGAAAAAACGACCACATTTAGAGGTCGCTCAAGCGACCCGAAGTTTCACTATATGAGATAATGTGGCTGTTCTGATGTGTCGCTTGCTTACTTTCGATATAGTGCAATTTATTTCAATGTAAAATTAAAAGTTTATCTTGGTATTTGATTTTTAGATTATAATTCATTTTATTATACTAGTTTGTTGGATAATAAAGTAGTTTTTGACTAACTACAAATTATTGAATTGATATGGCATCCACATCAAGTGGTAATTCACAAAGTGTATTGACAAGACGTATAACTGAAGTTTGGTTGATTGGACAAACGGGTTCTTGTCTGCCTAGTGATGTCTCACTAGCCTTGGGTCATGCCATGAAGATGGTTTTCTATAATCACAAGGTATTGAAGAAGACAAAATCCGAAAGCATTAAGGTAACTGTTAACGATCCTCAAAAAGAAAAAGCAGTCGAAGAAAATCGAATAGTTGAAGACGAAAGAAGACATCAGAAGGCTTCTGTTACTACTTGGTCAACAAGCAACAGCGAAACTGAGGATGAAGGTAAAGATGGCGATGATTTTGATATTGAGATTCCTGTTTACTACAAGAAGCTTCTGTCAAAGGGTTCGATGCCAGACAAGAAATTTGAAATCAGAATTTTAATTTAGAATTAAATGCCCATTGATCATTCACTGGCAAGGAAAGATAATGGAGGAAACTAAACGTTATCCAGAGTGCAGTCAAATTCAGACATATTAGCTGCAGTTTTAACTGGGAAAGATGTTGAGAAGATTTTAGGTTTAGCTAAAATACAAACCGGATCTGGTAAGGCACAAGCCAATGCAACAATGCAACTGTTAAGACTATGGGAGATATCTGATGAGATTATTAGTATGTGTTATGACACAACATCCGTCAACACTGGTGTTACTAAAGGGACATGCTAATTTCTGCAAGAGGAGCTGTTACATTTTGCCTGCCGACATCATGTGCATAAACTGATCATTTGGTTTTTTTTTCTCTATGGCTCCACAAACAGCCCTAACATTCCACTGTTCAAACGTTTTAAACGATTTCGGCCTAAGGTTGACCAGTAGCTGTATAGTCCACTAAAGGATTTGAGACTAGATGATCCGTTTATGGTGGAACACAAACACAGTGTTGTGTCATTCCTGCAAGACAGTCTGTCAAGTTCCTCAAATTACATACCACTTGAAGTTTACAGAGGGATGATCAAAACCTGTTTGTTGATATTTGGCGTCAGTGTAAGCAAGCAACCGTACCACTTTCATGCGCTATGCAATTACCATAATGCTCGCTGGATGGCGAAATTGACATACTCCTTCAAGAGCTGCTTGTTTAGAAATCAGTTCTGGCTCACACCTTCAAAGTTAAAGATTTTGCAAGAGTTCTGCTTGTTTGCCACTCACATTTACGTCAAAGCTTGGATGCCATGTTCTGTCAGTCGTGATGCACCGTTTAACGATAAATTGTTATTCTAGCAGATCTCGCAAAATTCTGTCTTATACTAAACGGTGTCAAATGCTGCGAAAAAAAAATTGAAAACCATTTTTGGTATAGTAGTTCAGAGATGCTTTTTCTTGCGATGTTTTCTGAAAAAGTTTCTGCAGATGAAAACTGCAGTATTGCTGGGGCGATGCTGAAGACTGGCGATGATTGGACGGATCGAGTGTTTAAAGTGAAGGATTGCGCTAACTTGCGGACAAAAGAACTGCATCACTTTATATGTAACTGATCACTATCTGCAATGCGTTTAGTCGGTATTGATACTAGCTTCGATGAAGTTTATCCAGTTTCCTGGGATCAATTGCCGTCATTTGCTGAAGCTAAGTGTATTGTTGATTCCTTTAATGTCGTCAATGATGCAGCCGAACGGTCAATAGCACTGATGTCATCATTTAATAAGTCAAGCACTAAAACGGAATCTGAATTGCAGAGATTGTTGCAAGTTGTGGAAGATCACAGAAAGAGAGTGCCAAATTTGAAGAAAAGTACACTGAGGTTATATAAGAAGCGTTGAACTGATGATCATTAGTAACGTGTACTTGTTTATGTTTATAATACAATGTATACATGAATAAACAAGCAGTAACTGTTGCGTATCATTATATTTTTAGGTTATTAAACATTTCAACATGAATCACCCTAACGGCACAGCCTCAATATAAAAATGAATGCTGTTGTTGTAAATAAAGGCACAGAGTTATTTATGCAAAGTTCAAACAACATGAATTATGTGTTAGGAACTTAACGTGTGCTTTTACCTTTCAGATAAATCTGAGAGTAATTACTATTTAAATAGAACATTTATAATTGATAAATAATGTCACTGTTATAAAAATGAAATGTTCTTTTTACTTTCAAACATTCACAAATTTTAAA
The DNA here is from genome assembly GCA_021962125.1 of Bulinus truncatus. NCBI lineage: Eukaryota > Metazoa > Mollusca > Gastropoda > Planorbidae > Bulinus > Bulinus truncatus. Next base: position 208,874 of record JAGDYQ010000245.1, read on the forward strand.
ATGACACATAAATAATGTAATATAAATGTCATCTACAATTTTCATGACCAATATTTTATCACTGATCATATATCTTAGAAAACCTTCAGACAATGAAACAGAGCTACCAGACTTAACATTAACAACAAAATAACTCCATCTGGATAGAAGCCAGCTCCGGTTCCGCAAGTCTGACAGCAGACGCCATGTTTGCCGTCACAAGACGAGAGGCTGGAACACATCGATTTGTACTTATTACCAAACTCGCAACCTGAAAAGTAAACGGAACAAATAAAAACAGAGTTTTTAAAACAACCGTGTTCTAGAATAGAAATATTTTAAAACTTTGCAATGTATGCGTGTGTACCGCTGCTTTGATTGACCAGAAAGCGGTAATCAGGTAATCACGTGATAGCCTAGATCTCGCTCTAAAACGTGTTGTATTGTTAATGTAAGGGAATTAACCCATGTAATAGTGCCATCTTTCATAGTTAAACACTGTTATATCCCTTAACTAGATGTAAGAATTTTCTTGATTCATATTTGTTAAAAATATATAAAAAATTACTAACTAATTGAAAAATTAATTATTGAATCATGCATTGTCATAAGGCAAAACTTCAAGAAAATATATCACTAAAAAGTCCCTCAAAAATCGCTTACAAAATTTTCCCCACAAAAATAAACAGAAGTTTCGAGTTAAGAAAACGGTTATGAAAATTAAGTTATATTTGAATTATACTTCATAATAATCAATATGTTAATTACACTTCATAATAGTCAATATGTTAATTACACTTCATAATAGTCAATCTGTTAATTACACTTCATAATAGTCAATATGTTAATTACACTTCATAATAGTCAATTTGTTAATTACACTTCATAATAGTCAATCTGTTAATTACACTTCATAATAGTCAATCTGTTAATTACACTTCATAATAGTCAATCTGTTAATTACACTTCATAATAGTCAATCTGTTTATTACACTTCGTAATAGTCAATCTGTTAATTACATTTCATAATAGTCAATCTGTTAATTACACTTCATAATAGTCAATCTGTTAATTATACTTCATAATAGTCAATCTGTTAATTATACTTCATAATAGTCAATCTGTTAATTACACTTCATAATAGTCTATCTGTTAATTACACTTCATAATAGTCAATCTGTTAATTACACTTCATAATAGTCAATCTGTTGATTACACTTCATAATAGTCAATCTGTTAATTACTCTTTATAATAGTCAATCTGTTAATTACACTGAATAAGGCGAATAAATCCATATTTATCTGGATCAGTGGTAGCGATTGGGTTGGCCTCTGGGGGTTGCACGCATAGCCTTTGGGGTAGACTCTAGTGATGGCAGCTGGGGGTGATAACTGGGGGTATACTCTAGTGATGGCAGCTGGGGGAGATACCTGGGGGTAGACTCTAGTGATGGCAGCTGGGGGTGATACCTGGGGGTAGAAGTCTAGTGATGGCAGCTGGGGGTGATAACTGGGGGTAGACTCTAGTGATTGCAGCTGGGGGTGATAACTGGGGGTAGACTCTAGTGATGGAAGCTGGGGTCGGCAACTAGTTGTGGCAACGGTGTGAATAGCCCAAGGGGCCCTCGCATTAGGTGGAAAGAAGCTATATGATATGACAAACAACTTTTATGATACTAGGCCCCAAGCATTAAACAGTACTACAAAGGCTGCCTCTGAACTGAGTAATTATGTTGGTCTATTGAAAAAATACTGTTTTGCTCAATAAATGAATTTAATTTTAAAAATGAATTATAGCAGATACTTTCATTTCTCACTAACATTTAAAATAATGACAGACAAAAAAAGAAAGAAAAAATATTTCAAATATCGGCAGACAAAAAAAAGAGAGAAATATGATTTTCAATAATGATTGTGAACTCTGGTCATGGAAAATAAAGTGAGCAAAACATTGATGTCTACTTTAATTTTCATCATGTGCAAAATATTTACTCATCATAAATAGTATTTTTTGAATGAAGCTCTTAGTCCCCAAGGGCCAATAGCTAAGATAAAGTGTATAATTCATCGTTTTCGGTAACCATGGCGTAAAAGGGATTGTCTGGTTAGCACAGCGCCTAGCCGCCTTAACATCGCCGACTAAATTCTGGAACTTATTTAAAGCTTGGTGGACTTCAGTGACTTTTAACCAACTTTGACCAGGACTTGGAAAAAATCCTTTAGTTCTCTACAAGGATCGAACCAACGATTATAGCGACAGTCTAGCGCTTTACACAGCTCGGGCAGGCGTCCCACAATTATGTCATCTCTATTGTTAATATTTATTTGAAAATTACAGTTACTGACAATTTAGGCGTTTACGTCTAAAATAAATAAGAAACATAAAACAAACATTAACAGAATGTATTTAATGCAAGTACAGTGTAGCATAGGGCACTCAGACAAGAAGGCTTGGGTGTTAGCCTCCGTTCTCACCTGGGATATTTGTTAATCTTTCAGTGCATGAAGCACAGCAAGAGACCTGTACTTCTGTTATGTAGCACAAATTGGTTGGTTCCAGCATGGCCTCCCGACATGACTTCCCAGATGAAAGAATGTTATCATTGTCAATACACCCGCTGTGAGTCGCTGCAAAGATCGTTTATAATATAAGTTAATGTGTCATTTGACCGAAAATGAGTACAACCACTGAGACATGGCCGGAATAATATAAATCTAGGCATACGAAAAACAAGGCCTAATTTTTGCGAATAAAGTGACAGTATTTAGTATACTATTTGTGAATATTATGTCAATGAAATATTTCACATCATGCAATATATAGTGTACCATCTGCGAAGAGTATTATTATGTCAATGGAATATTTCACATCATACAATATGTAGTTTACCATCGATTCTCCTTGCCGCTACGTACCGAAACCGTTGTACATGTCCTTTTCAAGTGCCCCGAGCTGTGTGGTCCAGTCAGGTAGCATGCTCGCCATGCTGAGGAACACAGCCAGTTTAATCTCACGGGCTCTTAGAGACCAAACCATAGCTCGCAGTTAAGTTGAGAGAACTCAAAGAGAGAGAGAGAGAGAGAGAGAGAGAGAGAGAGAGAGAGAGAGAGAGAGAGAGAGAGAAGATTCAAAGATTTGATCTAATTTCTTGTCGTGTAGGAGATGAATTTCGGTGAGAACCAAGAGTATCTTATTGATCATGGTTAAACTTTCCTTTATGTCACCCGCCGTGCGTCCATTGTCATTGAACTATCAACTATGGTGGGGATAAAATAAGGTCACTGTGGAAACTTTTTTGTAGTGGATTATATGATGAAAGACAGTGGTCTCCAACCTTTTTCTCTCCACGGACCGGTCAGCTTTTGATAATTTCACCGCGGCCCACGGGAAAGTGATGGGGGGGGGCGTTGATTATTTATCGGCCATATAAAGCCGCGAAATCGCGAGATGAATAAATTAAAAGGAAATAATTTAATGTTTCTTTGGCGGTCCAGTAACATTTGTTCCACGCACCGATACCGGTCCGCGGTCCGGTGGTTGGGGACCACTGATGTTAAGAGATAAACTTCTCATCCTTAGTTTCTTTTCGTTTCCTTGTACACAAATATCGAGTGAGAAAACTTGAAGTTTGATAGAAAGGGTTGAAATTTTTCAGGGCCTAAGACTATTGTTTTGCCGAAATGTCTACGGTAGAGGACCTACTACGATTAGCTTTTGTGTTTTTTTAACAATCAGGAAGTCTCATATTATTTTATTTGTTAACATTTTCATCCGATTACAATATTTTTATCAGTCGAATGACATTTATACATCATTAGTTATTACAATTAAACGGGAAGTTATAAATTACTATTGATGTTGACAAATACTATTGAATTTTAAAAACAACTTTTAATTGTTCATTTTATTTATTTTTTTTTAAATATCAGTTCATAGCATAAAACACTAATATAAAAAAAAACCAGAAATAAAGTTGAAACAAAGTGGACTGAAGATAAATTATCCAAAATAAAAATTGAAGAAACTACAAATATAATGAATCAATGCTTACTTGGAATGTTCGTCCTAACTGGACCACAGGAAGCGCAACAAATTATCTGGACGTCTAGGTTTGCACACAGATAGTATGCTGACCTGTAAATCTCCTGGCAGGTGAAGCCGAGCTTAGTAAAATGCATGTCGTCATAACACCAGTCACCTGGTGGATGGACAAAATACGTAACAAATCAGAACTAATAAATTAATTATTAATGACAACTTTATGTATTCTATTTTTTTTTTTTACATTTTTAGTAAGAAATTTAAAAGGTCGATAGTTCATTGAAAGTACAACTTTTGTCTATTTGCTCAGTTGCATCTGATTTACTTTGGCTGATGTTCGTAAAATGTCAACTTGAGTTATCTGGGTCTGAACCCCGGTGGGTATTTGGGATTTTTGTTCCATTTCCTGGTAAAGTTTCCAAGTCTACTTAACTTTAAAAATTAGATAATCATCTAATGTATACCAAACATTAATTGGGAAGAAAATTCGAAGACAGACGATTAAATCCCTCAATAAGCAGTTGCTACACAAACAAGGGACATAAACACTTTTTTTTTTTCACGACGGTATTTTTGACTCATGGGAAAAAAAAACATTTTTTTCAAGCTCGTTGTCTTAAAGATCCGACATTCTCTTTTTCATTCATATTTTGTAAGTTAAAACATGAAGATTGACTAAAAAGACATGCCGTTATTAGTTCCTGGCGGTCTTAGAGTGTAGGTCCTCTTTGTCGTCAAGGTGCTGATTCCGTTTCCACAAGTCTGGCAGCATATGTTTTCAAGGCCATCACATGACCTGATGTTTGAACACATTGAGCTATATTTATCACCGTATTCACAACCTTAATTGGAAAAAAAAAGAAAATATTATAAACACCAGATTTTAATGAACTGAAATGATCAGAATTGATTACGGTAGTAAAAACACTAATAAACGTGTAACCGCGGTTTTCAGCATTCTTGGATGTTTTGTCTTCGCAAAATAATATATTTAATATTAATCGAAGTTAATATTTTAGACATCTGCTTTCTCGAGTTTTCTAAAATTGTGCATTATCCAATAAAAATGATATCACGATATATTAGGCGATTCACTAAAATATTTAGATAATCAAAACTAAATTAGATTATTCGCCGATTCATATCAATGTAACACACAATAACACACGTTTCACAACGTGTCAAGGATGGCGAGTGGTGTATATTTAATCAATAATTAAATCTCATAAACATTTCCCAAAAAACACTAAAATTCTATTAGATTCAAATAAAAACATCGACTATTACTTTATTGAATTTAAGGAATTGAACTAAAGTCAGAAATACCCTAACAATATATTTACTCCTCGAAAAAAAAACAACCTTTTTTTAATTTCATCATTTCTCCAGTCACAAAGTTCACCAACCATAACATATCTACATTACAAGATCATCTCATCTCGAATCTCTCTGCTTTTTTTTCTAAACTTACATTCTCTTGTACAGGATAGCTGGACAAAATATCCCATAATTCTCAAGTCTTCAGTTTGCTTGAATTATACATATAATTAAAAGTTCGATGAACTAAACAGCTTTAAGAGGACACTGCACTACTCATATTAACTGAATTCCCCAAAACCGACAAATTGTTCCTAAAATGTATTTACTTGCAGCAAGGCCCAAACCCTGACCCCTTGAACCTTCACATCAAAGCTTCTTCCTTAATTCTATAATGACACTATTCTTTATTGTCTAAAATCCCTCTACTTTTTTTAAGTTAATGGGTTCTGTCTCCGTTTCTGTCCTCCCGTCCAATATCCAGTTACACTAAACTGTTCCAAAACTTGAACTTAGGCTTACCTACGTCCTGACCTACTTTCACTGTCCTGACCTAACGTTACTAAATTATATTAAGGAAAGTGTAACGCTATAATGGCATAATGGCTTACATTTTGAAAAAAAAAAAATCTCTACTTCGCCAGCCTGGTTGGTTTCGAATCTACTTCCTCACCTGGGATGTGAGTTGATCTTTCAGCACAAGAGGCGCAGCACGAAGTTTCTACTTCATTCATGTAGCACATGTTTATTGCCTCCTGCATGGCGCCCCAACATGACTTGCCAAATGATAGAAGATTATATGTATCTTCACACCCACTTCGCGTGGCTGCAGTGACAATTTGAAAACATCTTTCATTATACATAATTATTGCCTGTCAGTAAAACATTTTTTTGTTCGCAATGATAAAAAAAGGATGATAAGAAATATTTTATACTAATTTTAATAGTTATTTGATTTTCGGAATGCATTTTGATTAGCTGTTAAAACTAATTCGTTAAAATTGTAAGTATGTGTTCGTCCATTAATAACGTCAACATCGTGTGTGTGTGGGGGGGGGAGTTTGGCAGTTGCTGACATGAGGGTGGGGGTGTAAGATATTATGTCGTCAACAATGTTACTCAATAGAGATAATTTTAGACATTTTTTTAAGATCGACATTTTATGTCGATATCAACGCACACGTCATTTGAACTTAAGTCATAGTGTAATCTTCTCCAATGAAATAAATTCATGTTGTCTTGAATATTAACATAGCGTATTTTATATGCACTATTAATTAAGTTGGTAGAATTTCAGGCGAAAATAGTATTTCGAATTCTTTTAAAGTATATTGTTATTTATTTATTTTTTTTTTTGCAACAAAGAAATATATCCCATTTCGTTTTATTTAAATTTTAATTCCCCTTTTATTGATTCAGGGGAAGTTACTTAAACAGACAAAAAAAAACACCCATCTGTGATGTCCTTGTAAAAAATGTCTAGAACGCGAATTTAATTTGTAACAGTATTATTTTCCATTTCTGCAACATTTCATCTAGTCAAATGACGAATGTCTGAATTGTATATATTGGTACATTTGAAATCAGCTTTTGAGTAAAAATGAGAAAAAAAAATTAAAAAGGGTACTTTTAGTTTAAATATTTCATAACTGAAAGTAAATATAGCTAAAATAACTTTGCAAATCGAAGTCGACAAACGAGGGCCATAATCAAATGGTACATTTCAGTTAGTTAGTCAAGTTTAAAAGTTCATAAGGCCAGGGTTACATTTATACATTTTTGTTAATAAAGCGTTCAGGGTTAGATCTTTGTTTGGTTGAGTAAGGTTAACAGTCTAGTCATATTATATTAAATTTCCATAGACCCAGGCTGCGGGAAAGTTCTGTAAGTTAGATCCAAAAGACATTAAGCTTTTTGTCTCAGGTGTCCAGGGGGAGCACTACTGTCTCTTTAGCCAAAGCTGGACATCGAACTTTCTTTGTACCAAGTTGATACAAGTCATTGACATTAATCGTAGGTAACAGTAAACTTAGTTGTATGTAATAAAATGATGCTAACCTTATAACGGGTATTAGGCTGCACCAATCACTAGGCTGGAAAAGGAGTCCTAATTAGAAGGGGGGTAGATGTGCCAATCAGAAGAGTTGGGGCCTTAGAAACATGGGACGGCTTAATCCACACATATAATTAGATGTAAGATCGCGTGCTCTAAGTGCCCATCCTTAATTGCACCTCTCTTTACAAATGTGATACCCTAGATCCGAATTTCCGAATTCTGATTGTGATGAAATGTCTAGCATTGTTTCCGGTAATGACGTCATATGTGAGCCTTGTATGACGATGTTGACTACGGTATGAAATGAAAAAGACTTTCTCGCTTATTTTTTATAAAAATAAATACACAAACTCAGAAATCACAGGAACTTACTATTAGTGGTAGGTTGGTGTGTCGTCTTTGTTGAATGTGTAGTTGGGGATTTCACAGTTGTTCTCAAAGTCGTTGTTGAGCCGTACGACGGGCTCCCGTTATAATACCCACACGTGTATGTGTAGTACTTGATTAGGTTCTTGTCCAGACACATCGCAGAAGTACAGTTTGAAAAAACATCACAATCTGTTCATAAAAGCATTGCATTACACAATTTTTCAGTTAGTCGAAAAAAAAAATATGATCTAAATGAAGAGCTTTTATAAATAGTTTATCATTTGTAGAAAAACAAAATATCTGTCAGCGCCGGTCAGGTCTTACGTCCACGTACTTCATGGGTTGGAAACATAAAAAAAAAATTAGTAAAAACATCGCACCGTCACAAATGTTAGGTCATGAAAGAATCACATTCAATCATGAGCATTTTTATTTCTAGAGTTTATACAGTAGTGAGGTTACGCAAGAATGACCAGTAAAAGTCTTTTCACAGATGAAAGTAAAAAGAACCACTGCAAGGCTGGTTTTTAACCAGTTGCTACTATTCTAATCCCTAAAATAAAACGAGGAGAGATGCATGTCAGATTTGTTTTAACAGCCATTGTGGTATCAGGGACTGCCCATTTATCCGGCCATGGCAGCTGAAATTATATAGTGTTTTATAAAGTTTTTGTATATGAATGTCACTAAATTTATTACATTCATGATTTTTTTTTAGATCATGTCAGAAATGCTAGTAAATATCACATTTTTTGTATTTACAATAGCAAGCGAAGTTGAGTACTTAAAAAAGACAATTTCTCGAAGTTTTATAAAACTATAAATAAAAAAAAAACTAGTCAGAAAATTAAATAATGATTTAGCTATATTTTATAATTATTTATTTTATTTTGAGATGTGTGCAAGAAAAGTGGTAATTAATTCATTATTTTCTAAACGTCGTGAAATGCGGGGGTGTTATTGTAATTATAACTTTTTATATTAAAGATTTTGGTGTAGCAGTAGGGTCCTAGAATGAGCACCCAGTGCGCCGGCATAAAATCCGCCTCTGAATATCAGGTTTTTACTATTATGAAGATCATTCATTCATTCATTACTCACCCGTGGCAGGTACTGTTAAATCCACGACACAGTCCCCTTGTTTACATACCTGGAGAAAGGAAATAATACATTCCTATAGAAATTATATTCAACAGAAGGATAGTATAGAAACACATGCAAAAATAACATTCTATGACGTTAAGTAAAATAGCAGAAATATAAAAAAATAACCCAGTCTATCTTTACAGAAACCAGAAATATATATATATATATATATATATATATATATATATATATATATATATATATATCTTATATATATATATATATATATATATATGTATATGGTTATAAATAAAAATATATATATGAAGAAAATGCACTGAAAATTAGTTCATCTTTTCCTAAGACACAATAAAACACGTCGGCCAATCAACCGAAAAAAAAAATATTTTTGGAGCATGAGGTTCTTTAATCGAAACAAACGCGTTTGATGAGTAAGACATACTCATTGGTCTAATAAACAGAGCTTCATTGTATCACGCATACACACTGTCTGGTTGGTGTTTGATAAACAGACCTCGGTTGCTATGGGAGACGTTCTATAAGCATGGTTAACACTCCGATTGTACATTGTTTCTGTCAAGTAAACGACCAGACAAAAATGCGTAGTTGGGAAGCGCTTTTGTAGTGAGACAGGTATAAGAGTTGTAGCGGAAGCTTTATCTACAAACTGTGTGTTTCGGGTTCAACCCCTGGTGTGTCCAGTAACCAATCTATGTCTCCCCTGGTAACTCCATGACTGGGTGTTGAGGTATCCTTTCGAAAGCCTTACGGTCGCAGCATTTGGGCATGAGTTGCTGACTGCGTGGCACTCACTCGTGTATATTTCAAACCCCGCCACGAGGGGCCCCACACACAACAGTACGTGAAGAAAATACTCAACGTAGGACGTGTGGTTTACAATATAAAGTTTATTTACACAATAAATCTGGTGACTGAGATTAAGTGAGATTGATAGGGAGATTTAAGAACAAGTCATTAAATAGACTACTCTCTCTCTCTGTCTCTTTCTCTCTCTCTCACACACACTCTCTCTCTCTCATTCAGGGCACCCCTTTCTTGGGCCAACATGACCGAACTGGCTGAAAATACCGCCCCAACCTCCCCAGCCGCACTTTAATTACGCCATGATTGCTAGGTACCAAAGTAAAGCTAAAGTTTCATTGGTGATACTTGCCTTCCCACATCCGCAGGTAGTTCCAGATAGGGGCATTTGACCATAGCAAAAGTTTAACATAGCTGGGTTGTGACAATATAACCATGAACATATTTCAGACAATGTGTTGCTTGTCTACAAGATAAAAACGTATGCTTCAACATTTGTGTCCTTAAAAAAAAGTGTCATTCAAATAATATAATGTACATTATACTTGTTTAGTGTATGTGTTTTATTTTAAACACAATCTCTCCTCATTCTCATCTCAATTAAGTATGCATATTTCTATTTTAAATACATTATGCATCAATCATCAACATGAATTCTTTAATATATATTATTAAAAAAATATTTGAGTCAATATACTCAATACAATAGTTTACTTGACAAGCTTAAATGTCATTATCATTATTCATGTATTATATTATATTTTCAATACATACAAATCTTTTTTTTTCAAATACAAATGTTATTAGTTTTAATTATTCCAATATCCATATAATGTGTATTTATAGTTCCAACATTCACCTTATTTATTCTAGTATTCTTTTAATATTCATATATATATGATCTTGTATTATGTTTATTCTTTTTGTTCCAATATAATTTATATTTTCTAATTGTTCCAATATTTATTTATTTATACTTGTTATTTCAATTAATTATATCTATTTTTGTTGTCCCAATACAGTATTTTCTATATTTGAATAATTCAATATGTTTACTCAAAAAAAAATATACTTATTTCTGACTGAGTCTCGATAAAATATCTGAGATATGGTTACTTTACCCTTTAATGTATTTTATGTTAAATGAGTAGTCTTGTAATAACTAAGACCAGCGTGCTAGTTTAGCATTTTTTATGCTTTTGGTATTCAGGTTAGCTAAAGGTTTGTGATCTATTAACACAGTAAACTCATTGCCTAGTAAGTATTTGCTTAATTTAGTTATTGTCCAAACTAAAGCTAAACATTCTAGTTCTATTACTGAATATCTACTTTCAGTGTCTGACAGTTTTCTACTTAAATACAGTATTGGTTTATTAATATTATCTTGCTCTTGATATAGACATCCACCGATTGATGTCTTACTAGCGTCTGTGCCTACAATAAATTTCTTAGACATATCTATTGAACTTAAAATTGGTTTTTCTTCAAAACATTGTTTTATTCTCTTTAATGCATTGTTACATTCTGAATTCCATTCAACTTTTTGTTGCATCTTTTTCTTAGTTAATTTAACTAAAGGTTCGATTAAGTTTGCAAAGTTAGGAATACATTTTCTATAAAAATTGCATAATCCTATAATAGATCTAACTTCTTTTTTCTTTTCTGGAATGCGAATATCAAAAATTCTTTTAAGAGTACTGTTTGTTGGTGTGACTAATCCTTGACCAATATGATATCCAAGAAAATCTATGTTTTTAAAACCTATTTTTATTTTCTCAGGTGATACTGTTAAATTATTAATTTGAAGAATTTCTAGTAATTTTTTTCAAACTGTCTATGTGATCTGACCAGTTTTTAGTGTAAATACATATGTCATCCACATAGTATCTAATGTTTTCAATGTTTCTTAATAACTTATTCATCATCTTAGTGAACGTTGCAGTGCTGTTCACTAGACCAAAAGGCATAACATTCCACTCATAAAATCCTTCATGAGTTTTAAATGCTGTATATTGTTTAGAATCTTCCTGAACTTCTATCTGCCAAAAGCCTCTAGTTAAATCTAGGTGTGTGAAAATATTGGCATTTGACATTTCCTGAACTAAGTCTTCTATGTTTGGTAAAGGTTGTTTATCTATCACTGTAATTGAATTTAAGCTTCTGTAATCACAACATAAACGAATTTTGCCATTATTTTTCTTTACTACCACTATTGGAAAACAATAGCTGGAATCTGATTCTCTTATTAATCCACTATTTAGTAATTGTTCTATTTTTTTTTGAACTTCATTTCTGTATTTAACTGGAATGTCATAGTATTTAGGTTTAATTGGTTCTTCAGTTTTTAATTTGATTGAATGTTTAATTATGTTTGTCTTTCCTGGTTTGTTAGAAATTACATTTTGAAAAGAATTTAATGTTTCTATTAGTTGTTTTTTTATATCTGCAGGTATATCTGGTGCTAAATTAATCTTATTCATGTCATCCTGTTGATCTAAACTTATTACTGGAATCTGATCAGTGTCATTTATATTATTTTCTAAACTATAAGTGTTGTCTTCTCCGATTAAACAATTTAAAGATTGAATCTGTTGTACAATGGTTTCTAATTCTGTAGGAGGATCTAAAATATCTCTCAATCTATCAACATGAAATGTTCTACCCTCTCCATTTATTTCTACTGAATAGTCCACATTTCCTATTTTGTTTATTATTTTATATGGACCTCTCCATCCAATTTCATTATCTTTGGGTATCAATACATAAACTAGATCTCCAACTTTAAATTCCCTTAAGTACCTGTTTTTGTTTTTAAGATCCCTATAGTATTTGTTTTTCTTTATGAGATTTTCTTCTGCATATTTGTTTGAATACAGTATGTTATTTCTGGTTTGGTCTACCAATTCAAATGGACTAATATGTTCCTCATCTGTATTAATTATATTTTCACTGAATAACTGTAATGGTCCTCTAGGATTTGAACCGAACATGAGTTCAAATGGTGTAAAACCTGTTGTTTCATGAGGTATTTCTCTATACGCGAATAAAATTAAAGGTAAGAATGTGTCCCAATCCTGTCCATGATCACTAATTATTTTTCTTAACATGGTCTTTATGGTTTGATTTGCTCTTTCTATGGAACCATTTGATTGAGGTCTGTACCTAGCTGTAAATACCTGTGTAATGTTAAGCATGTGAGTAAATGCTTGAGTAAGATGTGATTTAAATTGAGTACCATTGTCTGATAATATAGTGTAAGAAAAACCAAAAGTTGTAAAAATAGACAATAATGCTTTGCAAATTGTTTCTGCAGTTATATCTACTAATGAAATTGCCTCAACCCAGCGTGTTGCTAAGTCTATCATTGTTAAAATATATCTATGTCTTCTATTGGACATTACTGAAATAGGTCCAATTATGTCTATGGCAATTTTATAAAAAGGAATGTTTGTTGTGTCACTTTCTTGTATGGGAGCTCTGTGTTTTGGTCCTATGTGATTATATTGTTGACATTTCTTACATGCCTTAACAAATCTTTTTACATCTCCTATGACACCTGGCCAGTAACAATATCTTCTAATTCTATCTAGTGTTTTCTTAACACCCAAATGACCTGCTAAGTAGCAATCATGAGCTGCTTTTAGTATATTATTTCTTAAAACTGTAGGAATCATTATTTGTTTAAATGACCTGTTATGCCTAGTGTATTTTCTTATTAAAATGTCATTTTCTACCTTATATATTATGTTTTTATTTTTATTTTCCTCTCTATTGAAATAAATGTTTAAACTTTCATCCTGTTCTTGTAATGTTTTAAGTTTATCCCTATCAATATCCAAAATGTTGTTTTGTCTGCCAGATTCAGGGTATTGTTTTGTACTGTTTTCTTTATTAGCTTGTGCTCTAGTCATTGTATTTAATTTTTTAGTTAGGTTGTAACTATGTTTTTGTTTTATGTGTTTATTTAATCTTCTTAATGATCTGCATTTTCTACTGCAATTAATGCATTCATGATCAGATTTATTTACTGTATTCGTGTTCTTTATAGTATTTTCTTTTCCAACTTCAACTGAATTACTGTCATTATTTAATTTATTTATTAGTTTAGTTTTTAATACTGTATAATTGTCTTGGTTGTTTTCTGCTAGTGATTTTGCCAAATGGTGGTTGTGTAATTTATCTATTAGAACTGTTATTTTATCTTCTTCTTTAACATTGTTCTGTGTGGCTACTGTGTCTACTCTCTCTAAAAAATTTACAATGTTCTCAGTACCATTCCAATTTTGTATGCTTTTGAATAGTGTACATATGTTTTTATCTGTATCTGTCTCTAAGGGTTCCTCTATAATTGTTTCTAATTCTCTATTTTCTAACCATTTCATATAAATTTCTTTGGAATTATCTTGTATATTTTCTACATTTCCTATTATTAATGAGGTTATTGGTGAATCCATTAAAAGTGCTTTTATTTCCCCACTAATCCATGGTGCTTCAATATAAATTTTTGCTGTTTTACATTTCACTATTTCTCCATTTCCCATTCTTATCTCCTCTATGCCCTCTAATATTTGTTCTTCCTTTACTAATTTTGAATCCAGAATAATACATGTACAGCCACTGTCTCTCAAGCACATTACCTTCCTGCCATCTACATAACAAGGATAAAAAATTAACTCTCCCTTGCCCTCCATCATGTTACAGTTATGTATGTTGTTAAAGGAGTGTCTTTGACTTGATCTACCCCTATTTTCTTGTTTTCTAATGGGACTAGTGTTTGGTGATTGTCTCTTATTGTTATATTTATGTTGTCTTTTATTAAAATATTTGTTTCTATCCCCATAGTTGTAATACTGTCTGTTTCTGTTTTGATAATTGTCTGTATGCTGTTTCCTAAACCAACAAGTATGCTTGTCGTGTCCTATCTTGTAACAAATTTGACATGGATTGTTAAACCTAGGAGGTAAGCTACTAAATCTTTTCCTGGTAACACTATTTTTCATGAGATTAAATTTATTTTGTGTTGAAGTGAACATTGGAGTGTTTACATGTAAATTTATTTTGTGTTGAAGTGAACATTGGAGTGTTTACATGACTATCCCTAAAATCTGACATGGCAGAAATTAACTCCATCTTCTTATGGACCTTTCTTTGTTTTATGAATGTGAATAGTCCTGATGTACAAAGTGTTAGTACTTTGTCCACCAGAAGTAGCTCTTTTATTTCAATCACACTATTTTCGTCTATACCAGACATCTTTATCCAATTGTTCAAATTGGCCTCTAAATTATTAATATATGCCTGAGGATGTTCATTAGAACCTAATGTACTGTTATGAAATAAATTTCTATAGTAGTCTTCTGTTTTGTTAAAATGATCTAGGAGTTGTTTCTTTATATCATTGTAATCTATTGTGTCGCTATCTCTAATGTTGTTTAGGGCTTTTAGTGCATCCTCTGTAACTGATTGGTATAAATAGTTTTTTCATTCTGATTTGTCTATGTTATTTAATTTAAATTGAATTTCCATATTATGGAAAAATTGGTCAATCTCACCTGATTTACCAGAAAAGGGTTGTATTTTTATTTTATGTTTATATCTTTTTTTGATTCTCTTGTTTTATTATAATATTCTGATTTTGCGATTCTAGTTCTAATCTTTTAAGTTGTAAGTCTCTTTCAATTTCCATCTGTATTTTTTCTCTTTGTAATGCTATTTCTTGTTTTATTTTGTCTTCTTCTATTCTAATTTTTTCTGCTTCTATTTTAATTTTTTCTGATTGTATTTCTGCATCTTTTTTATTTTTCGCAGCTTGTATTTCTGCCTCTCTTTTATTTTTTTCTTCTTCTATTCTATTTTTTTCTGCTTCTCTTCTAACTTCCCTATCTTTATCCATATTATCATTTACAAATTTTGCCAATTTTTCACCTGTCAGACCTACAATTTTGCCCTGTCCAACATAGTATTCAAATGATCCTGGTTGCTCAGCCATTCTAAAATTAATTTAATTTTCGTTATTCAATTATTTATATAATTGATTTAATTTTATATTTCTGCTGTATTGGATTTTTATATTTATTGTTTATATATTTAGTATATTTCAGTTTTCAATATTCTTGAGTCTATATGCAATTCCATGTCAAAATAAAATTAAATTACTAATGTAAAAATAGTTCTTATAATAAGCGACAAATGACAACGTACAATAAATAAAATATTTTAAGATTAATATACTATTACTAAAATATGTAAAAAAAAATATTTTACAGACTAAGTTAATATTATTTAATTAAATTTATAGTTAGACGAGCGAAAAGAAATATATAACTTTACAAGATTACTTGTAAAAAAAAAATTTTAACGAGATACGATCATAAGAATAAGACATATACTTCTAAACAAATATTTTAAGTAAAATATCTAGATGAAAACAATATATTTTTATTTTAATTTAACTTATTTTGCAATTAGAACTTTTCAAAAAGATATTTAACTATATACTAAGGATTTTAAAAAAAATTGTTTCAAAACATTACATACTAATATAATAAATTTGACATAATTTGCAAATAAAACAACAATTATAATTAAACAACATGAAATCACTGCCAAATACCTTTCTTGTTACTTCGGACTTAGGATCTCAGGTGTAGAGTGCTGTAAAAAGTATAGTTTCGGAAGGTGTAGACTCACTAACTTCTCTCTGGTGTAGATAGGTAAAAGTATAGGTCAGAGTGTAGTCACTTCATGGCTCTCCTGGTACGGTATGGTCTGCACAATTTGGTAAGGTCTGATTTTTCGGCTCACCTTTTTCACCCACACGAGGATAGAGTAATATGAACAGATGTAAATGTTCTTATGAATGTACCGCTGTAGTAATGGTTCTACAGCAATAAATTATGTAAAAATACAAAGTCCAACAATTGAAGTAAAGCCAAGGCAGTTGTATATAATACAGTTAAGAACTGTATGTTGGTGGATGGAATATCAGATGAAAAAAAATCAGGAACATGTAAATCGTTCAGTGTGCCAACATTCGTCTCTCGATTACCTTAAAACTACTTCTGGAACACAGTTATGTTGTCTAAGGAACCTCCACAGCTGCCGCCATTCATGTCATGGTTAGTTTTTGTGTATTAGTAGATCAGTTGTATGTATAGTATATATATATATTTTTCGTGGTACTTCTGTTTCTTGGTAGGTGTAAATATATTTCAGTCTCTTCGGATGGTTTATGATTCAACTAACTTGACTTGGTGTATATTATTATATTATTAAGTATTCACATGTATGAGACGAATGACATGTATAAATCACTGAATAGACTTCTCTGTATCAAACATATATATATATATATATATATATATATATATATTTATTTATTCAATCTATGGAAGTACATACATGGTATAAAATAATGTGATATGAGGAATTAAGTCCGTCTGCTTGTCTACCAAATCTATCGTCTAATAATTATCGTCTGTTTTTCCCACTTCCGCTAAACTAAGTGGCCAGATAATTAAAACCATATCTTTGCCAACTGTAAATTCTCCAGCCTAAACTGATTATTACATTAAACAAGAGTCATTTAGACAAAGTTATTTATACAAGAGTCATTTAGACACGTGTTATTTAAACAAGAGTCATTTAGACACGTGTTATTTAAACAAGAGTCATTAAGACACGTGTTATTTAAACAAGAGTCATTTAGACACGTGTTATTTAAACAAGAGTCATTTAGACACGTGTTATTTAAACAAGAGTCATTTAGACAAGTGTTATTTAAAAATCGTCATTTAGACAATGTTATTTAAAAATGAATTATTTAGACACGTGTTGTTTACAAAGAGTCATTTAGACATGTGTTATTTGAATAGACGAAACAGAAAAAAATGAAAAGAACTTGCATAAATAACTAGCAATCATGTGACTTACTTTACAGTCACTGGATGAAGGCCCATATCTGATCGGACACTGTTTGTCAGGGGGGGTATTCCTGGCCTAGCAGACGGTTGCTGACGTCTGGTAAATCTCCGACAACTGAGAGGGCATCGGACAGACAGGTCTGGCCATCTCTGTGAAGTCAAATTAATACAATACACTTAAATATTTAGTTTTCTCTTGGTAAACTGGTTTAGCTTACTGATTTATAAATTTTAAATTAATTAAGTATTACATTAGATTATTATATCTTTTCTTGTGCATCTAGTAGTAGTAATTTCCTACTCTATTTAATTGATTTAACCTGATGTAACGGGCACAAGTATGTCTGTCTGTCAGTCACAAAACTATAAAAAAAAATGACAAAAACTTTCAGTAATAGTACCTGTTTAAAATAAGTCAACTTTGACCAGTTAGTTTAATTTTTAAGGCTCCCTTCTAAATCTGTTTTAAAATATTTCAATAATTTATATTTTATTCTAAATAAGAAAACATACTTAAAAATAAATTTGTTATTTAAAAAAAATATTTGAAAATGACCCTGGCTATATGTCACTAAATTCCGGGGAATGTTAGTTGGCAACCGTTATTAGCTTAAAGCGGTTGAAAAAAATGACCGATTATAAGACTAATTCTGTATTCCTTAGGTTAACATGTCCAAGTAGTGAGGATTTTCCAGTTACGGTTTTATACATAGAACATTAAATAAACAAAATTCATGTAATTGATATACTAAAAGTTTAATTTTTATGTGGCAATACAAAAAAAAAATACAGAAATGCATTACTGTTCCTTCCATACAGAAAAAGTGCAAAAAAACGGACAATTCTAATTCTAATATTGTTAAATATTGGAAAGGTACAATAATTATACAATAATGGTATAATGAAGAAATATTGATACACTAGTATACTGGCTACTAGCGTCTCACAGTCCGTCTGTCCGTCTTCCTGTCTGTCTGTCCATTTTATGTTTTTACTACTGTCTGTCTATCTATCTATCTGTTAAAGGCCCCGCAACGAGACCCCAGATGTTGAGGATCCCGAGAAGGGTACCCTTGGCTTGTGTCTAAGTGTATGAGGGCTGACTCAAAGGTTGACTCGTATTTTATTTGTATTCCTGCCACACACACAGTCTCCACAACAATTAAAGGTAAAACAGGTGACGATGACCAACTCAACAAGGGTCGTGTGACAACAATCAACTATTTATTATACACAGAGGCACCAGTCCGTATCAGGGATCTGGTGGCCTTTCAAATAAATCAAAGATAATCCAAAAAGATACAGCAACGAGGTAATCCAATATAAAATTATGAATAAATTGAGGGACGTGTTCACTCTAGATCTCTCTCTATATATATTTCTCTCTCTCTCTCTATGTCTCTCTTTCTCTCACTCAGAGACTATTCACTAATCGACTCGACAAGACGCCGCTCACCGGCCGACTGACCACGAATCTCTCTCTTTCATTTCCCACCTCACCTTTCACACGTGACCATTAACCAATCAAATATGATAGCTGCTTCATTCAAACTTTCAAATTAGGGGGTGGAGCCTAAGGGGGGGAGAGGTAGTACGCCATGCAGACAACGACAATAGTAACTGGACATCCAGCGGGTCTCTTTGAAGACGCCGACCGGAGTACGTACAGCAGTCAGGTGGTCAGAGATTTCCCCGCGGAATATAACATGTTACTGTTAACAGCTACTTTGGTTCGTCGACGGAGATTCTGCCGAACACCTGGTCTTGTGACGCAATTACGGGGGTGGGGTGGAAACGGGGGGGGGGAACTGAGGAGCGGGAACGTAGATTGTTATGTATAGTTTAATCTACATATTAACGTTATTACTATTATTAGGTTAAGGGTTGGAGTAAGGGGATAGTTTCGACAGATTAGTCACAACCTGTGACATCATCCCTCAACCCAATCGAAACTATAGGGATGACGACACCGTAGTAGGTGAGGCCATTACATAACATAAAAAGAAAACTTATCTTGGTAACCCTGACCACAACATAATGGATAGGGCCAGTGGGTAATAACATACATACTTGAATAATCCCGAAAATAATAAACCGGACATAAGGTCTGGCCAACACAAGTTGGTCCAGAGATAAAATAAAAAAAAATAGTGAACACCCTTTCTTCCGAAAGGTGGCACTTAAAACAATATTGATTGTATCAGTAAGCCTACATAGGCGTTACTGGATACGTAATAGGGTAATCAAGATAGTCTCCCTTTGAGGGGATGACTTTACATTAATAAGTACAACAGCGTTACAACATTAAACCTGAAATAGAGAGGAAACCATGCAAAAATAAATGTGACAATTGACATAACTTCACTCACACGGCATTCACTCACTCTAGGCAAGCCATATAATAACCTCTCTAAGAGTGGCCCCCTTTGTGAGTGAGCTCAGACCGACATGCAGCCGCCGACTAGTTATGCTGGGCACCGACTCATCAAATCTGCCCCTACATTATCCTTTCCTTTGATGCTATGCACCACGTATCTATACTGTTGTAGGGCCAGGGCCCACCGCATTACCCGATCGTTCTTCATTTTGCTCTCTGAGATAAAGAGGAGGGGTCTATGGTCGGTTTCGAGGGTGAATTCAGTGCCGTATAAGAACCTTTCTAACTTTTTGGTGGCCCACACAATAGCTAGGCCCTCGCGTTCTATGGTGGCATACCTTTTCTCCCTTTCGGTCAGTTTGCGGCTGATGTAAGTTATGGGGAACTTACCATCCGGGAACTCCTGGAGTACCACGGCCCCCAGCCCAGTGGCCGAGGCGTCGGTCCTTAAGATGAACCGGCGTGTGAAGTCCGGTAGTCGGAGGAGGGGGTCACTACTTAAAAGGGATTGTACAGTCTCTAAGGCCTTCTGGCAGCTGTCTGTCCATGTAACGTTGGTGGGGTAGCCCTTTCGGGTCAGGTCGGTAAGAGGGGCCGTCACGGCGGCAAAGTTCGGGACGAACCGCCGATAGTAGCCTATGAGCCCCATCAGGGCCCGGACCTGAGTTTTGGTCTTTGGTGTGGAGATCTTTAGAATCTCCTCCACTTTCCCCTGACCGGGTTTGATACCACCCCCACCCAAACGATAACCCAGGAAGTCGACGCCCTCGCCCCCTAGCATACACTTAACCGGTCGGGCTGTGAGCCCCGCATCGCGCAGTCTGCCAAATACTTGCTCTAGGACCTGAAGGTGTTCATCCCAGGTCCGTGTGCAGATGAGTATGTCGTCTAGGTAGTTCACTACGCCCCCCAGCCCTCTCAATAGCTCCCTCATAAGGCGTGAAAATGTGGCCGGGGCGGTGACCAGACCGAACGGCATCACTCGCCATTGAAAGTGGCCCGCGGCGGTTTGGAAGGCGGTCATTTCACGTGCCCGGTCGCTAAGGGGAACCTGCCAGTACCCCTTACTGAGGTCTATTTTTGACAGGAATGTTGTCCCGTCCTGTGCTATATCAGCTAGCAAGGCTTCTAGGTTTGGGAGGGGCTCCGCGTCGAAAACCGTGAGTTTGTTTAATTTTCGATAATCCACGCAGAACCTATACGTCCCATCCTTTTTCTTCACTAACACCACTGGGGAGGAGTAAGGAGACTGGGATCTCTCGATGACCCCCAGTCTAAGCATGTCCTCAATTTCCCTCTCAATGGACTGCTTGACCGCAAAGGGTGTGGGGTACATCGGCTGTCTGACAGGTTTGTCGTCTATCAGCCGGATGTCATGTTCGACCAAGTGAGTCCGACCGGGGAGGTCAGTCAGGACGTCCGAGTAACGGTCGCAGAGTTGTTTTACTTCTTTGACTCGGGGCTCGGTTAGTAGGGGGAGATCACCACGTCCGCGGCCGTCCCTGTTCCCTGCCCTGGTAGCATTACTTCCCCTTCATCCAAGCCCTCCTCACTCAGGTCAACTATTGCCCCTGCGGCGAGAATGCTTTCTTCCCCCTTTGACTTCACTTGGCCTCTGTCTGACCCTTCTATCCTCCCCTCTTCCACTGACCTCGCTTTACTCGCAGGGCACCCCATCAAATCCTCTGGGTCCCGGCTTATATAAGCTTTTAACAGGTTCCCATGGAAGACCTTAGTCCCCTTGGGTAGTTGGAGCTGGTAGTCAAGGAGCCCCACCCTTTTGATCACTTGGTAGGGGCCCTTCCATTGCATGAGCAATTTATTTCTCTCATCTGACATGAGAATTAATACCTTATCACCCGGGGCAAACTCTCGGAGTTTAGCTTTCTGGTTGAAGTATCTGCGAGCCCTTTCACTGGCTCGACTCAACTCTTGCTGGGCTAGTTGACAGGTCTCCTCCAGTTTGTTACGAAGGTCGACCACATATTGGTAAGTGGTCCGAACTTCGATGGGTTCCTGCTCTTTGGAAAATAGCTCACGGAGTATATGGCTGGGCCCCCTTACCTTCCGCCCATACAGAAGCTCAAATGGGGAAAAGCCCAGACTTTCCTGAGGGGCCTCTCTGTAAGCAAACAACAGGGCCGGGAGGTACTGGTCCCAGTCTTTGGGCCTCTCACAACACATTTTCCCCAGCATTGATTTCAGAGTGCCATTGAACCTTTCGACTAGCCCATTACACTGGGGGTGGTATGGAGTGGTCAAGAGTTGGCGCATAGACAGTAGCCTCGATACTTCTCCCATCAGCTGGGATGTAAATTGGCTCCCTCGGTCGGACAATATTTCCTCTGGGACCCCTACCCGAGTAAATATTTCCACTAAGGCCTCAGCCACCCTCTCGGTATCAATAACCCGAAGAGGTACCGCCTCGGGGTACCGTGTAGCGTAGTCTACAAGGGTCAGAATGTAGCGGTTCCCCCTATCTGATGTGGGGTCGAAGGGGCCCACAATATCAACTGCTACTCGTTTGAAGGGGACATCGATGAGTGGCATGGTACCTAGGGGTAGTTTGCTAGTCTTCCCCTTAGGTGTGGTGCGCTGACACCGGTCACACGACCTACAATACCTCTTCACGTCGCCCCCTATACCTGGCCAAAAAAATTGAGATTGGATCCTCTCAAGGGTCTTCTTTGCCCCCAGATGACCCCCGAAAAGGATCTCATGGGTCACTCTCATCGCCTCGCTCCTCTGCTCTTTGGGTACCACTAACTGGGTGGATGTCTCCCCCTTTTTACCTACTAGCTCTCTGTATAGCAGATCCCCTTTTATTGTATATCTCTCCATGTGGCCCCGGTGGTTGTTGACCCTTCCACTTTCTGCCCATTCCCTTAACTTACGAAGGGAGGGGTCGTTTTGTTGCTGGAGGTGGAACTCAGAAGGGGTAACGGCTGATGCAGGGCACGGGGGCGTGGAGAGGGGTTTAACAGGCTTCATCTGTTTTCTCTCCTGCTCCCTGGTCATCACCGCACAGTTGGTTGAACCTTCCTTGGAAGGGTGCAGGGGCGTCGGGTCGGGTGTAGTGGATTTCCCCTCCCAGTCCGGCATGGGTGAAAAGGGGCGTCGAGCCCCTGGTATGTTGCCGATAATGAGATCATAGAGGGGCTCATCTAGTGCCCATGCTTCCAACTGCCCCACGTAATACGGCGTGTTTACTTGTACCACAACGACTGGGGCCTCAAACACGCCCCCGTTAATGGTCTTCAACTGGCCCCTCCGTCCAGTTCTGCCCTCGACCGGTACTAAGGAGGTCCGAACCACGACCCCCCCAGCATCCCGAATCCCTTAGGACCTGCACCGGGTGTCCGTTAACAAACCCTTTTGAAAGTGGGGAAGTGTCCTCATGTGTGACAGCAGCCCCTACCTCAGTTACCTGTTCTCCCTCACGAACCGACGTTGCTGTGGCCTGGGGCGGGGTGAGAGGGGATGTTGATCTTACTGCCCCCATCGGACTGACTTTCCGCTGTGGACACCTTCCCGACCAGTGTTCAGGGGACCCGCACGTGAAGCAGGACATTCTCGGTCTCCAAGGGCGCCCGGTATCTGGCCTAGGAGGAACATTGGGCCTCCCATTACCTTTAGGGGCCTCTGGTTTGGGTCCCTCCTTCTTAAAGGGTACATTATGGGGTTCCCTGTAGGTTGTTTCCCTTTGAGGGCCCGTCCTTGTGGGTTCTACCCTTTTGTCCACATGAGCTTCCCTGTAGTTTTCGGCCAAGGCGAGCATTTCGTCCCATGACCCTTGTTTCCGCTCTTTTAGGAATACCTGTAACCCACTAGGGGCCCCGTCCATCAACTGCTCCCTGAGCAGGAGGTCCATCACACCGTCAAAGCTATGCTCTGTCCCGCTGAGCTCAACCCACCTCGTCAGGAGGTCGGCTAGCCGTGCACCGAATAGGGGGTAGGTCTCCCCTCTTTCTAAGTGGGCTCCCTTAAACTTCCGTCTAAAGCTTTCCTCCGTATAGTCGTATGACTTCAAGAGGGCCGCCTTCAATGAGTCAAAGTCATTTGACTCGTCAGCCGTCAAGCGGGTAGCTGTCGTCAGGGCCCGTCCCGTGAGTAGGGATGTCAAGCAGGGGGCCCACTCATGTCTCTCCCAACCCGCGGACAGAGCGTATCTTTCAAACCTACGGATGTAGGCGTCTATGTTGTCAGTCTCGTCAAGTTTGGGGAGTTTGGGTTTGGAGGATGTCGTTGACTGACTGCTTGGGGTTGGGCTTGCCGGCCCCACTTCCCTCTCTAACCGTGCTAGGGCCACCCTCTCCTCAGATGCTAATTTAGCTGCCTCCTGCTCGGCAGCTATTCTAGCTAACTCGAGCTCTCTATCGTGTTTAGCGCGTTCAATTTCTGCTTCCCTATCAAGCCTAGCTCGTTCAGATTCTGCTTCCCGTTCTAGCCTAGCTCGTTCAGTTTCTGCTTCTCTATCGAGCCTAGTTAACTCAACCTCTTTATCATTTCTAACGCGTTCAGCCTCTCGTTCTAGCCTAGCCTCTTCCACCTCTCTATCGCGTTCGCATTTAGCTGTATTAACGTCGCACCCCAAGCCTATGAATTAATGTAGTACTCCTCCATAGATTTCATGGTTGGTGACGTTAAAACAAGCCTAAGATGAGTAACGGTTAACCCAGATAGAGCTCGCCGTGCAGCTTAACACACCGGTCAGAGCACTCACAAATGATCACAATCAAAAGAGAAGTGTATTAGAATGGCTTACCTTGACGCTTCTTCCCTCCTTTCAACAGAATACGAAATATCTTCCACCGTACACAATCATAAAGTCTAAAGTCTAAATGTTATTTATTCGCCGATAACAGTGCGGCTTTTCCTTTAACTGTCTTGTTGACTTCGTCTGTACTTTCAGTCGGACTACGTGAGTACGCGTGGTGATTACTGCTCCCGTTTCAAAACGGTCGAGTCCGGTATGACTCCTGAAGACTGGGTGAGTCCGGTATGACTCCTGAAGACTGGGTGAGTCCGGTATGACTCCTGAAGACTGTGTGAGTCCGGTATGACTCCTGAAGACTGGGTGAGTCCGGTATGACTCCTGAAGACTGGGTGAGTCCGGTATGACTCCTGAAGACTGGGTGAGTCCGGTATGACTCCTGAAGACTGGGTGAGTCCGGTATGACTCCTGAAGGCTGGGTGAGTCCGGTATGACTCCTGAAGACTGGGTGAGTCCGGTATGACTCCTGAAGGCTGGGTGAGTCCGGTATGACTCCTGAAGACTGGGTGAGTCCGGTATGACTCCTGAAGACTGGGTGAGTCCGGTATGACTCCTGAAGACTGGGTGAGTCCGGTATGACTCCTGAAGGCTGGGTGAGTCCGGTATGACTCCTGAAGACTGGGTGAGTCCGGTATGACTCCTGAAGACTTATGGCAGATATTGAGCCCCCCGAGTCTATGTTGAATCAGCTTTCGGCCCCGCCTGGTTATTGCAGAATGCTACTTCAGGTGAAGGTTTGATCCCGAAACGAGCCTCTCAGATTGTTAAAGGCCCCGCAACGAGACCCCAGATGTTGAGGATCCCGAGAAGGGTACCCTTGGCTTGTGTCTAAGTGTATGAGGGCTGACTCAAAGGTTGACTCGTATTTTATTTGTATTCCTGCCACACACACAGTCTCCACAACAATTAAAGGTAAAACAGGTGACGATGACCAACTCAACAAGTGTCGTGTGACAACAATCAACTATTTATTATACACAGAGGCACCAGTCCGTATCAGGGATCTGGTGGCCTTTCAAATAAATCAAAGATAATCCAAAAAGATACAGCAACGAGGTAATCCAATATAAAATTATGAATAAATTGAGGGACGTGTTCACTCTAGATCTCTCTCTATATATATTTCTCTCTCTCTCTCTATGTCTCTCTTTCTCTCACTCAGAGACTATTCACTAATCGACTCGACAAGACGCCGCTCACCGGCCGACTGACCACGAATCTCTCTCTTTCATTTCCCACCTCACCTTTCACACGTGACCATTAACCAATCAAATATGATAGCTGCTTCATTCAAACTTTCAAATTAGGGGGTGGAGCCTAAGGGGGGGGGGGGAGAGGTAGTACGCCATGAAGACAACGACAATAGTAACTGGACATCCAGCGGATCTCTTTGAAGGTGGTCAGAGATTTCCCCGCG
This sequence comes from Bulinus truncatus, assembly GCA_021962125.1. Classification (NCBI taxonomy): domain Eukaryota; kingdom Metazoa; phylum Mollusca; class Gastropoda; family Planorbidae; genus Bulinus; species Bulinus truncatus. The sequence goes on from JAGDYQ010000245.1 coordinate 235,056, forward strand.
GAATATAACATGTTACTGTTAACAGCTACTTTGGTTCGTCGACGGAGATTCTGCCGAACACCTGGTCTTGTGACGCAATTACGGGGGTGGGGTGGAAACGGGGGGGGGGGAACTGAGGAGCGGGAACGTAGATTGTTATGTATAGTTTAATCTACATATTAACGTTATTACTATTATTAGGTTAAGGGTTGGAGTAAGGGGATAGTTTCGACAGATTAGTCACAACCTGTGACACTATCTATCTATCTATATGTATCTATCTATCTACCTTTCACTTTATCTATCTATCTATATGTTATATACAGTGATAGATAGAGGTATCAACAGACTCACGGTGTAAGTGACAGTGTTGTGACGTAATAAGAGATGGGCGCGACAGAACAGTTTGAGAATCTCCATGGATGCTGCCTGGTGATGTCAGTGGGTGCAGAGAGTGATGGCGCCATCAGGTAGCGGTCTTCGTAGGTGCAGGTATTGTTGATCCCATCATGATTGGCCGCCAGACTGTTCATAATACACAAATGGAGTGGAAATCATATAACAATTTTAAAAAACTTCTTAATGTACACTGACCGATATCTTTGATTTTTGATCATATACATGATAGGCAAACAAGAACACGCAGTTACCGTGGCTCACAGTGTTGTCCAGCAACCAGGGCAGGAGCCATATAAATGGCGGTACAATCTAACAGACTTGACATATTATACAGGTGAAGCGGAAATCATAAAAACTACAACAGTGGAAGCATATCTGTCTTTCCAGTACAACAATAGTTCGTCTTTTTACCCACACTAATCAATTCGAAAGAAAACTTGATGTCTTCTTTTACTTCAAGACATATTTCTTCACAATAGTCCTTTCATAATGGAGATTAGGTTTTATTGTTCACCACTGCAAAAAAGTAGTTTTGCCAACTGCTTTACTGGGAGCAGTTAGGACTTCACTTACTTCGAGACAACTGCAGTACAGACTCATTTTGAAATCATATGATTAATAATATCCCGTTTTTTCGTTTACATCTAGAAAGATTTTTTTGAGCATTATATCAAGTTCTCTAACTCTTACCTGTGTCCAAGTTCATGTGCTGCAGGGATAATAGCTGAGTAGTCTCCCATATCTTCAATAACTGAAGAACTGTAACCGTCTGTACGACACAATGTTTCGACCCAGGCTAAACCTAAATAAATAGACGAGAGTAAACCACTAAAAAATATATTCTCAATTATTGTTTTTTTTTTTTTATTTATTTCAAATTCTTCTGCGACTGACACAGCAAATGGGAATTTGGTGGATAGAGAGAGATAGAGGAAGAGAGATATATAGAGAAGCAAATGTAAGTATACAGATAAAATGGATGCACGGAAAGGTAATGGTTTAATTAGCTATCAAAATTACTTAATGAAGTCGTAAATATATATCTAGACCCCAGCCTTCAAACCTACGCTCTGAACCCATCAATAGTTAACAAAAGGAAGACATTCAACACAACAGCTAAATGCTCAAGATAAAGAGTACAAAGGCGATAAATACTCATATTTTTGTTTTCATATTATGTCAGACAATAAAATATTAAGATTTATTTCCAGAACACTGACTCTCGTGCAAGAATCATGTCAATGATCAAACCATTGTGAAAATAGGGGAAGCACGTAAAGCATACAAAGTCCGTAACAAATTGTTTAGGTGACTTTAAAAATGTGCTGACACCCAACAAATTATTAAAAAAAAGGTAAATAATACATAATTTAGATTTTTTGAAATTATTTCCCTAATTGTAAGTTTTCCAAGAGAACAATTCACTTATTACGTAATGCTTTTTGTACTTTACTTAGTTCTTCATTCTTATCCCCCTTCCGCGCAACGCCCCTTTATTAATCTTTATCATTGCGTGTCACACTTCGTCCCCCCCCCAATCCCCATATAATAAATGAACACCCCCTCATGAACTGCGTGATATAGCAGCGTAGGGTGGAACCATTACGGGACGGGGGGGGGGTGAAACGATTTGATTAATCAAAACCATTTAAGCACATATAAAATACGTATAAATGATGAAGACTTTAATATTAACTGACGTAATTTTGTGTGAATGTCAATAATAATATGGTGATTAAATTTTAGGCCAAAATTGAACCAATTAAAATGAACATCTAAAAAAAAAATAACATGTATATTTGTATGAACAATTTCCGTGGTTTAACTGAAATGGCGTCGGGTTGATGATTGTTTGGTGCCCTGTTAGGATGATTGTTTGATGCCTTGTTGGGATGATTGTTAAGATGATTGTTAGGATGATTGTTTAATGCCTTGTTAGGATGATTGTTAGGATGATTGTTTGGTGCCCTGTTAGGGTGATTATTAGGATGGTTGTTTGGTGCCTTGTTAGGATGATTGTTTGATGCCTTGTTAAGATGATTGTCAGGATGATTGTTTGGTGCCCTGTTTGGATGATTATTTTGTGCCTTGTTAGGATGATTGTTTTGGTGCCCTGTTAGGATGATTGTTTGATGCGTTGTTAGGATGATTGTTAGGATGATTGTTTGGTGCCCTGTTAGGATGATTGTTTGATGCCTTGTTAGGATGGTTGTTTGGATGATCGTTTTGTGCCCTGTTAGGGGACGGCTTCATTTTATAATGTATTTTCTTTTTTGCTTTTGCATATTTATGTTTTAAAATATATCTTCACATATCGGATTTTTATTTTTGACATTTTTTTTGCTATAAATGTAATTTAATAGAATAATGCATAGGTCATGAAATTCGTGTATGACTTATTTATGTTGACCATATGGTTAAATTTCTCAATTAAAAGTTGAGTTTTTTTTTATAAGAAACTACATCTTGCAAAGGTTTTGCAGGCTACATCTATGAAGTGGGTTAGGGATAGTGTTAGGGTTCGGATATTTCGTCATGCTTCGGCGCTTTGATAGCGAGCCAGTTGTACACACTGCAGGCCGATCTGCATGCTAAGCGTAACGGGCTCGTTTACTGGTGTGACCAGTCACCTACCACTTACTCCAGTGGTGACTCCGCGGCCATCGCACTATCGACTACGGTTGGGATAGAGGAAGGGAACTGCAAAATGCAACCCCATTAATGGTTTGTAGCATATGAGAAATTAACAATCCGGACTTACAGGGACTTGACAAAAGCTCGATGCACAATGACCTTTGAAATTAGTAAAAAAAAATGAACAACGAATTCCTCTTTAAATTTTGTTCTTTAAAATGATAAAATGAATACAGTGGATTCCGCTTAATTGGGACACCGCTTAATTGGGACAGCCGCTTATTTGGGACAAATCTCAAAGAAACCAAACCAAGAAGCCAATAGTAAATGTGAATGTTTAATTGGGACAGCCGCTTAATTGGGACAAAAAATCTCGGTCCCGATGTGTCCCAATTATGCGGAATCGACTGTATAACGTAAATGTAATGCGAAACGAAGAAGTATTTGAATCGATTTTATCTTTTTAGTTAATATGTTTATTACTAGATGTACCCAGCAAAATCTTTGCATAGAGTTATATCCCCTTAGGATTGATCGCTGGGCTAGGTTATTTTTGGTTTCGGGCAGATCCGATTTTTTCATGATTATATTTTAAACTGGAATACTATTGTATTAAATCTTTAACTTTCGATCTAACACAGAACCCAAATCGCTATTATTTTTATTAGATTGTTAAAGGAAAGTCTTTGCTAATGTTTTGCAGGGGCATAGCTAGAAATTATCAATGCCATTAGGATGTACGAAACTGTCTTATGACTGGAGACGTTCTGACACACAGGCAAAGTAGATGACCACCTCAAGGCCCGGACCGTCTTATGATCGTCGCGGGCCCTATGCTTCGTTTCAATACAAAGGGCTATACGGAGCCGTCGCTAAAAAGTGTATTACTTTACATTCGTGCTTGAAATTTCTTTCGTGGGCTCACTGAAAGGTTGGTGGGTTTATGATGACAACAACATATTACAGCCATGCTCGAGTAGCCGTTGTTAAAAGAGTCCCTTAAAGTATAGACTCAAAATAAGTCTGAAGCTTGCATGGCTAAAAAAATTACATTTGTCTAGAGCTGTCAGACAACACTTAAAGTCTGTCAAAGGACATCGAATTTCGTCTCATACTTCTGTTTATGACTCTATTCTGTTGACAGGCGTACCTATATAACATAAATGCCTAATATAACTATCTAATATAACCTAATATAACTACCTAATATAACTACCTAATATATCTCCCTTCTCTGTCCATAAATCAGATCTAAGTGGAAGACAAAAATGTTTAAATTACATAATGATCACGTTAACAATAAATAAATAGAATGATTAAAACAAAGTTAAGTAAATAAATTATATATGTAGTATCTAATGTACACGTGTATAGGAAAACAGTACATAATCAACTAACAACATTCAGTACATACCTAACAAACAACATTCAGTACACACTAAACAAACAACATTCAGTACATACCCATCAAACAACATTCAGAACATACCCCACGAACAACATTCAATACATACCCAACAATCAACATTCAGAACATACCCAAGGAACAACATTCAGTAAATACCCAACAAACAACATTTACTAATCCCCATCAAACAACATTCATTACATACCCAACAAACAACATTCAGTACATACCCAACAAGCAACATTCAGTACATACCCAACAAACAACATTGCATGATCGTAAGGGAAGCTAAAATCTCTTCCGTCAGTTGAGTTGAGAAATGTTGTAAAATTGTTTAAGACTGACATAGTGTCAATTTCATTGCTTAAAGAAAACAGGTAAACCAGCTTGAACGATGCGGAACTCTGTTAAACAGATCGAATACGCATTTGAAAAAAAAAATCCACTGTAAATGTTACGATGAATGTTTGCTAAATCATCATGAATAAAAAGGTAAATTAATCTACTGTGTTTGGACTTTGGTACAAAATCACTAGCTTAAGAGATAAAATCACTAGCTGAAGAGACTAAATCACTCGCTCAAGAGACAAAATCATTCGCTCAAGAGACAAAATCAGTCGCTCAAGAGACAAAATCAGTCGCTCAAGAGACAAAATCAGTCGCTCAAGAGACAAAATCACTATATTAAGTGACACATATTTCATGTCAATTAATGGACTGAAGATTTCAGAAGAGTAAATAAAACCTTTTTTTTTTACCTTAAAGATTAAAACTTTGTTTAAATTGACACGTGGACGAACATTGTTGGCTTCAAAGTTTTGATAAATGAGGTCAATCTGGAAAGAAACAAACTTATATTATAAATTACTGATATCAAATTTGAGTTGTTTTGCAAAAACATTTTTTTGTTTGGGAACAAAAAAATTTTCAATATCTTTACTGGTGTAACAATAGCTTTAGATAGGTCCATACAATTTTAGAACCACTGTTCAAACTCATGGGTCCAGGACACAGTCATATGTTTTGATAACTAGAATTCCAGTGGTATCTTTGTTTAGGGTAGAATTAGGTTGTCATCACAGGTCTATGACCCCAGAGGTAGGTGACGATCGATGTAATTAGGCAGAAAAAGGAATACTAGACCAGAGTGATTTTTTAGCCGCACCAATCCCTAGGCTGGAATAAGAGTCATTAATATGTAGATGAGTTAGAATGGGTGTTAGGGAGCCAATCAAAAGTGCTGGGGCTTTGGGGCACGTGATAATTCACAATCACATAAATATGAGAGGTAAATGAGATTTGGACAGACCGACGACAGACGTACTGATCGACAAACCGACTATAGAGATAGAAACATCAAGACACCTTATTAGATATACGTACTCTTGCCTGTAGGACAGTATACATGTTAGATATACGTACTCTTACCGCAAGACAGTATACATATTAGATATACGTACTCTTGCCTGTAAGACAGTATACATATTAGATATACGTACTCTTACCGCAAGACAGTATACATATATTGACAAGTTATTAAGTATACGTACTCTTATAAGATAAGACAATATACAGGTGTTCAGAGAGAAATCAAGTTATTAAATATACGTACTCTTACTCATACGATAAGACAGTATACATTCAGAGATAAGTTAAAGATTTACAGTACACAGTCAACGTTTATTCTGCTAAAGCATATTTGTGAATATTTCGGCACTTGAGTGCATTTATATGTGTTTTACTATTATTTAAATAAATATTATTGAATCGTAGAACTTGGCTTTATTACTGGTGTTTTGTGTGTGTGAGTGCCACGAGACTGAACGCTACCATCTCTGAAGTAAAACCAGAGAGAATATCGGCTACTACATAACTTAATATCAACAAACTACATAACGTTTAACTACGTAGCGTTATACAAAATACATAACGTTACAATTGGAATATTTTTTTTTAAGAATAAGCTTTAATCATCTAATTCGCATTTTAACCCGCAAATATTATAGGTAAATCTCTTGAGTGCTCTTTCTACAGATATGAAACTGACGAATAAATCAGTTTATAACTTAGTTATCAATAAAATTCCAGAATGGTTTTTTGTACTCTGCAAAGACAACAACCAAAAAAAAAACAGCCAACAACAACCTTTCAGTCTGCTCTGTACGAAATGGATAAGTATCTTTTATTAGTTTAAAGACGAATTGATGGGTTGGATGAGAGGTTCTAGAACGGCATTAAAAATGTATGTCATCAAAGTGGCGTTGTGATATTACAAAGGGTTACAGAGTTGAAGTAAGAGAAGCCCGTTGCTGTTGCATTTTCCAACTCCGTGTTTGCCAATGACTCCATCCCAGGACGTGTTGTCCGCTCCGCCTCGGGCATTGAATTCACCGAGGATGACAAGCTTGTCAGATTTGGGGACTGCTTTGATGGCTTTGTCCAATTCTTCATAAAATTGATTCTTGACCTCGTCAGGATTGGTCATAGTAGGAGCATACGTACTGATAAGGGTTAGGCATCTTTTCCTGTTATCAAGGGGTAGCTTCATGGTCATGAGACGGTCATTTATCCCCTTAGGCGGTCCTAGCAGTGTTCTTGCAAGAGTGGTCTTGATTGCAAAACCTACTCCTGCCTCGCGTTTCTCCTCACTGCTTCGGCCGATCCAGAAAAAGGTGTATCCCGAGGCACGCTCACAAAGTTCACCTTCGTCGGCTAGTCGGGTCTCACTGAGTGCTGCAATGTCTATGTGGTACCTTGCAAGCTCTTGTCCTATAATGGCAGTTCTTCTGTGTGGTCTGTCGCTGTCGGTTTTGTCCATGAGTGTACGTACGTTCCATGAGCCGAGTTTAAGAGGAATGGTCCTTGTTTTTTTCAATTTGTTAGTTTTTCGACCGCTAGAAAGGGGTTCCCTCCAGCTGCGGTGTGCTGGCCAGGAGTGGGTGGAGCAGGCAATGTTTGGGGCACCTTTTCTAGCCCGTTCCCCATGCTACGGGGGTGAGCAGTGCTGTCCTAAAGAGGGCTGCTCAGTCGCTCGGGGGGCTGCCGAACCTCGCTGCTGCTCCGGTACAGCAAGGAGCGACCCTATGGCCCGAGCCGCCTGCGTGCAGGTCTGCGGCTACGACTTCCAGTGAACCCTCACCTGTCGCGTCGTCGTTCGCCTGTCGCCGCAGGACTTGGGAGATGGAATGGAAGGATGACTAGATGACTTGCGCTGTGATTTTGATTAAAGTGAAGAAGAGTTGCGCACCGTCGACCTCACTCTCTCGCCCGCTCCCCAGTGCTCCAGTGGCAAGCGGATTGCAAGACAACTGGCCGGGGTTGAGGTGCAGCTCATAGCCGTCGACAGAGATATCTTCTGAGCGCCTTAAGCAAGCTGAGCAAGCCCCGGTTTGAAGTCAGAGTTTTCCTTCTCCTAGATAGGTTTGCCTGAAGAGGCTAGGCGAGCCCTATCTACCCCGGCTTGAAGTAAGAGTTTTCCTTCTCCTAGATAGGTTTGCCTGAAGAGGCTAAGCGAGCCCTATCTGCCCCGGTTTGAGGTCAGAGTTTTCCTTCTCCTAGATAGGTTTGCCTGAAGAGGCTAAGCGAGCCCTATCTGCCCCGGTTTGAGATCAGAGTTTTCCTTCTCTTAGATAGATTTGCCTGAAGAGGCTAAGCGAGCCCTATCTGCCACGGTTTGAGATCAGAGTTTGCCTTCTCCTGTGCGTGGAAGAAACCTGGGCCAAACTACGCGAAACCGTCTACAGCACCGCCGCTGAACTTCTGGGGCCTTCTCCCAGGCACCACCGAGATTGGTTTGACGACAACAGCGCGGAGATCAAGCTACTTCTTGATGAGAAATACCGCGCACACAAAACACACTTGGACGACGCTGGGTCTGTGGCCAAGAAAGTTGCTTTGAGCAACACGCGCAGAACTTGTCAACTCAAACTCCGCCAGATGCAAGACACATGGCTGAGCAACAGGGCAGATGAGATTCAGGCCTTTGCTGACAGGCACGACATGAAAAATTTCTATGCTGGTCTGAAAAAAATCTTCGGCCCGACTTCAAACGGTTCGTTACCGCTGCTCAGCTTAGATGGGTCTCACCTGATTACAGAAAAGGAAAAAATTTTGCAGAGATGGGCTGAACATTTCGATAACGTGCTCAATCGCCCGTCTACCATCAGCGACGAAGCTATCCAGCTTTTACCTCAGGTCGCCACTAATACCACACTTGCTGATCCACCCACCTTTGTTGAGATCACCACAGCAATTAGACAGCTGTCCAACGGCAAAGCGCCTTGGATCAGATGCCATCCCGGCAGAAATCTATAAGGAAGGTGGCCAAGCTTTGACAAAAAATCTCCTTCAGCTCTTCATTCTAATATGGCAAACAGAGACACTACCCCAGGACTTCAAGGATGCCTCCATCATACATCTTTACAAGAAAAAAGGAAATCGCCATGCCTGTGACAATCACCGCGGCATTTCCTTGCTATCCATAGCAGGGAAAGTCCTCGCCCGACTCCTCCTCAACAGACTCAACGTACACCTGGAACAACAAGGTCTCCTGCCTGAAAGTCAGTGTGGGTTCAGAAAAGAACGGGGAACAGTTGACATGGTGTTAGCTGCCAGGCAGCTCCAAGAGAAGTGTCAGGAACAGAACACTGATCTGTACTCTACTTATGTTGACCTCACCAAAGCATTTGACACCGTCAGCAGAGATGGCTTATGGAAGATCATGGCTAAATACGGATGTCCCTCAAAGTTCGTCTCCATCGTGCGACAGTTTCACGATGGCATGCAGGCCAGGGTGCAGGACAACGGTGAAGCATCCCAACCATTCGCAGTCACAAATGGAGTGAAACAGGGCTGCGTCCTAGCGCCGACCCTATTCAGTCTCATATTCTCCGCAATGCTGACAGATGCCTTCAAAGGCAGTGAGATGGGCATTGGGCTGAGATACCGCACTGATGGTGGCCTATTCAACCTCAGAAGGCTCCAAGCCAAAACAAAGGTCCTGACAGACACCACGAGACAATTCCTATTCGCCGACGACTGCGCTCTAAACGCAGATTCAGAAACCAACATGCAACACTGCGTCGACCAATTCTCACGTGCATGTCTCAACTTTGGACTCACCATCAGCACACAGAAAACCGAAGTGATGTACCAACCAGCCCCAGGCAAACAATACATTGACCCCAACATCCACGTTAACGGCCAGAGACTGAACACGGTGGAGAAATTCACCTACCTTGGCAGCACTCTCTCTCGTTGTGTTGTAATGGACGACGAAGTTATCGCACGAATCGCCAAAGCCAGTGCAGCCTTTGGTAGACTTCACTCCAACGTCTGGAACAGAAGAGGTATCAGCCTACCCACCAAGTTGAAGGTGTATCACGCCATCGTCTTCCCAACACTACTGTACGCAAGCGAAACCTGGAAAGTCTACCAGCGCCATGCCAAGAAACTCAACCACTTTCACACAACCTGCCTCAGGCGCATAATGAGGATCAGATGGCAAGACAAGGTTCCCGACACTGAAGTCCTTGCCAGAGCCAACATGTCCAGTATCTACACCATACTAATGCGCTCTCAGCTTCGCTGGGCAGGCCACCTCGCTCGCATGCCAGACCACCGACTGCCTCGAAAGATCTTCTACGGAGAACTGCAGCAGGGAAAGCGCTCTCGTGGAGGCCAGAAAAAGCGCTACAAGGACACGCTGAAGTCCTCTTTGAAGGCTTTCAACATGGATCCTGATTGCTGGGAGGAAGATGCCCAGGACAGAGCTTTGTGGCGTCACTCTGTTCACATAGGCGCTGGGTTATGTGAGGCAAATAGAACTGTTGCTGCTGAAACGCGACGCCTGGTTCGCAAAGCTCGCGCTGCCGACCACCATCTGACAGCCACCATTCCCTGTCCCCACTGTCATAGACATTTCCACGCAAGGATTGGACTAGTCAGCCATCTGCGCACACACCGACACCCACCAACCAACACTCCAACCTCTGATGACTAGATGGTCTTCATCGAATACGATGGACGAACTATACACACAAAAAACACAGCAAAATTGCTTTTTGAGGGAAAAGGTTAAAACTGTTTACCCCCGCTCCCCCCCCCCCACCCTTACCAAATGGCTGAAATGTGTCAATACACTCAGATATAATTATATATCACTCTCCATTTTATAATAAAACTACAGCACTAAATATATATGTATAACGGAATGAAGTTGTTGCTGGGTACACCTTCATTATCAGGCTTTCCGAATTGAAGCCTTGTGATAGACTCTGGATTTAAAACCCGCGGTGTTGAAGTTCCCTAGCTCACTTAGCTTAAGATTTTAACTGACATTGTTGAAGTTCCCTAGCTCACCTAGCTTAAGATGGGTAATCGACATTGTTGTAGTTCCCTAGCTCACCTAGCTTAAGATGGGTAACTGACATTGTTGAAGTTCCCTAGCTCACCTAGCTTAGGATAAGTAACTGGCATTGTTGAAGTTCCCTAGCTCACCTAGCTTAAGATGGGTAAGTGACATTGTTGAAGTTCCCTAGCTCAGCTAGCTTAAGATGGGTAACTAACATTGTTGTAGCTCCTTAGCTCACCTAGCTTAAGATGGGGAAACTGACATTGATTAATATAATCTGGATAATATTGTGGCTACAGAAGCTCGAAAATGTGCCCATTACTTTATGACAGATGAATTGAAGCTTGTAAGCCAGACAAGCCTAGCTCATACCTAGGATCAGGCTATTGTGCATAAGGTGTTATAAGCTACACTAGCCTAACACAAGAGGTGGGTTGTACTAGGCTGTGCTAGTCTGGCGTAAAGCGTTTCTATTCTAGTCTTCATATGACATTTTACTTTATTCTATGTTATGATGTAATCATTTTATAACGTATTGTCATTCATTACTTACTCCACTGAATATAAAAGCGTAATACTCTTGGATCTTTTTCAGTGTTTCTACTTCATCGTATAGTGCATCTTTTAGAAACCTGCTGTAACACGTGTAGTCCAGGTAGGCCGTGACGTCCACATAGTACGTGGAGATGTACCGTCGCTTTCTTCGAGAGGATTTCGCCCCATCTTGAAATCTCTTGCTCATCACACTCAAGGGCTTAAAATAATCAAACTCTGGAGCTGTGTGTTTAAAAAAAGTTTTCTTAAACGTCATGTCACTTGAATTTCAAAAAGTTGCTAAATGTTAACAGAAATGAAAGGATAATGTTTCATAAACTCGGTTACAGCAACAAACGCCGTTCACATGTTTAGCACAAAATGTAGGTTGCTTTGGTCCTCACTGATAAAATAATCTCTTAATGCGACCAATACAACGTAAGAAAAATTATTCTGAGCCATCTAGCTATTTCTACAGCGTCTTTACTACCGTAAATACTCGCATAAAAGTGGAAAAATGTGTGCCTTAAAATTCACTGAAAAAAAACGGAGTTGATTTATCCGCAAGGCAACGCGGAAATCGGAAACATAGACTCAACATTTATTTGACGCAGCGTTTTGCAGCTCTTTATTAAATTTGTATTTAATAGTTTCTGCAACTACAGCATATCTAATAGCATCTAGACTTCTAATCTAAAGGAGGCGAAGTGGCTGGATAGCTCACATGGTAGAGTGCTTGTAATGCAATCTTGAGGGTTAGAATCCGGTCACCCCGTGTTTATCGGTTGGTGCCTAGTGTATGATGATAAAGCACGTTAACAAATGCAAATTTAAATGAAATTACTGTAAAAGTCCAGCGGTATATTCATGAAATTTAAATAATATAATAGTTGTCATGTTTTACCATCGACCTTTGCGCGGGTCACAACAAATTTCATAATTTGTGGCTTTAAAATACTCTAAACTTATGTGCGAGATCGACTTATACGCGATTATCTACGGTAGTTCTGAAACAAATGACATCTAAGCATATTTTAGCCATATAACTGGTAGACAAAAAGTTGCCAAATTGAAGATATTTAGTTGTCATGTGAGCTCGGAATTCAAATATAGGGCGACAACGAATTTCATTTTATTTTATAATTTTTAATGTTTAGTTTTAATAAAATATTTGCCAATGTAACATTATACCATTTCATTCTTGTATGAAAAAAAAAGTTCTCTCGTGTATTTAGTCATGTAAATGTTTTTTCCTGTCTCTAAATTATGAATGTTGTAAGAAGGAATTCATATCTTAACAGACCTGTGCTTCAAGTATTAAATAATTATATGTTTGTGCTTCGTGAGATTTTACTATTATTCGCCCTAATTGTGTACACTAAATTTTTAAAAGATAGATTTACACAAACACACACACACACACACACACAAATATATATAAATGTATTTTTATATTTATTCAGTTATGAAATTATGCCCCATACTAAGTATGAAATTCAGACACTGGGCGACAAACAAGTTCATTTTATTTATATTTAGTTTGTATTGTCCTCTAGACAATCATATTAGCCAATTATAATGCCCTATACCCTCTTTATTTACTCATAACCTATTAGAATCGCTTCAATCATTACATAAATTGTGCTTATTCCTAATGAGCGCGGCATTTTCTCTACATTAGAAATACTAGTTGAAAGTCCAGTCTGTTCCTCTTGTTGCCATGGAAACCATGCAAATCTCGGAGGAATGGAAGGTTTTAGCTTTGTTAGTGATATTTTTAGATTCTTCTTAAAAAGTACAGTTTTTCCTATTGCACTACCTTTCTGTGTTTAGATTTTGTGATAGCTTGAATAGGATTAAAGTTTTGATTTAAGTTCATCATGTTATTGCAATTTAGCTAGGGGTTATTAATTTGTATAAAAAAAATTCTGTGGACAAACTGAAGAAAATTTTAATAAAACAAACTTGATTTTCACCAGATAACATAGATACAAAGTACAAATATTCAGTGTTTTAACTTACGAGCTGTCTAAAAGTCTGTCTGGCGTTCTGTGGGTGTCTTTATTGCTTTAACTTCATAGCGCTGACTGGTAAAATCTGATTGGTCACCGTCCTCCGATGTTTGTCTCTTAGATCTGAAGGCAGGTAAAATTGAATACCTGACATTACCTTGTCGGTACTCCCCTCTCTATAAATAAAAAAAATAAAAATAGAATTACAAGCGTGAATGAAATACGTTATCTAATATCTAGGTTTATTTTTATCTAATATCTAGGTTTTTATTTATCTAATATATAGGTTTACATTTATCTAATATTTATATTTATGTTTATCTAATATCTAGGCTTATATTTATCTAATTTCTAGGTTTGTTTTTATCAGTCTATTTTACTCTAAGAATATATTTCACTATGTATCTTTAAGTGCATGAATATCCTATACATTAAAAATGTATTGTATGTTTCATAATGTATGTTTGCATCCATCCTTTGTAGAATATGTGTATGTCGGGATTCGATGTTCTAGGGTCACATTTGTATGTACTTGCTGTGCTATGTACGAGCAATTTATTTTCAGCAATGTCCCAATGCGAGGGTCAAACACTTCCGCTATCACTCCAGTAATATATATATGTATACACACATCTTGCAGTTATACTCTTTTTCGTTCAAATTTAGTTTATTTTCTATTGGACCAAATCAATCGTCGCATATAAATTTAATCCCCTCTATGGTGTCTACAATAAAAAGTAAAAAGGAATCTTTTTACAGTACATTAGTACTGTCCCGTTTATTAAGTTACTATTATCGGTAGCTATCGATGAAAAATAGCATTTGTAATGTATGTTAATATAAGTATAAAGCAACTGACCGTTATAATAAATTCTTCTGACTGACCAAAACTGTCGTTCAGTCTTGAAACCTTGATGACTGCGTCATTTTTAGTATCTTGGTAAAATGCTCCATTCTTGAAAAGAGACGGGAATCGATATAAAACACATAATGTATTTCAAAAAAAAGATCACTATGTAAAATCAAAGAATAATCAATACAATTAAACTCAACTGTAAAACACAGGGAAAACAAAACGCACAGACTGTAACACCGACTTAATAATCCGGAGTAAAATGATATCTATCATAGTTTATAATTTACTTTTACAGACATCTTTACAATTAAAAACATTACACACGACACAGAGACAAAAGTAAAACAGGGAACCAGACAGTTATAAAACATTCACATTTATGTTGATAACGTTAGATAGGTAATTTTACTAAATACATCTTTTCGAGAGAATATTCATTAATTCTACCAAACAATCTTAAACTCATACCTCAAGATTTGACAAGTACAACATTAGCTTAAGGATCCGGCATATTGATGACCAAGTGTACACAGACACCTCTCGTACATTCACATGTGCTTTTCATCAAACTTCAATTTGGCTATCTTTAAATTCGTTATTTTTTCCTTTTTGTCTCAACTTTCTTTTCACTTATTCACGTGAATCTACTAATTGGGCGAGGGGATGGATGTTCGAGCGGTGAAACGCTCCTTTGCGGTCCATGGTTCGATCTCCGGTGAGGGCTTATGAATATTTCCGGTCATGGTTAAAGTCTCCGCTATTCCTCCATGAAAATTGCACAATCGACTATGTTGGCGATAAAAGACGGATACTGCAAGAATCAGTCCCATTAATGGTCATTAGGACCTAAGAGGGGATGAACGGTCGTGCGGTAAAACACTCTACTGTAGACCTGATGATTTGATTTCCGGTGAGAACCAAGGGAACTTTTCGGGGTCATAGGTAAAGTTCCATGCATGTCTCCGGTATTACCTACATGGCCAATACAATCCCGATTGTATTGTTCATAGAAGAGGGGCACTGCAAAACCTAATAAAATATTGTTCGTGCGATATAACACAAGACTGTTGACCTGATGGTCTTCGGTTCGATCTCAAGTGAGAACCGAAATAATTTTTCAGATTTATGTCAAAGTTTTATCATTGAGTCTGGTATTGCCTTCATAGCCATTACACTCCCAGCTGTAATATGAATGAAAGAGCGGCGCTAGAGGACCCGAAAAATTGTCAGTCTAAATAAGCGATTTTTTATTGGTGGTCGTGTTGTTCGATCGCCAGTAAGGATCAATGGATATTTCAGATCATGGTTAAAGTCTTCGCTATATCTTCTGTTGTGCCTCTATAGCCAATACATTTAGACTATGGTGGAAGTAAGAAAGGCACTGCAATAAGTGTCCCATCGACGATTTATAGTATATAATAGATTTCATCTAATCTTTACAGTGACCAAACACACACACACACACACACACACACACACACACATACACTAGTGGTGTGTGTTTTAAACTTTAAGAAAAACCATATAGCGGCTAACTGAGATCTCAGGCGCGGCCGTGCTATAATCCTTTAATAACACTAAGAGATCCACAGTCCTTTAATAACACTGAGAGATCCACAGTCCTTTAATAACACTGAGAGATCCACAGTCCTTTAATAACACTGAGAGATCCACAGTCCTTTAATAACACTGAGAGATCCACAGTCCTTTAATAACACTGAGAGATCCACAGTCCTTTAATAACACTGAGAGATCCACAGTCCTTTAATAACACTGAGAGATCCACAGTCCTTTAATAACACTGAGAGATCCACAGTCCTTTAATAACACTGAGAGATCCACAGTCCTTTAATAACACTGAGAGATCCACAGTCCTTTAATAACACTGAGAGATCCACAGTCCTTTAATAACACTGAGAGATCCACAGTCCTTTAATAACACTGAGAGATCCACAGTCCTTTAATAACACTGAGAGATCCACAGTCCTTTAATAACACTGAGAGATCCACAGTCCTTTAATAACACTGAGAGATCCACAGTCCTTTAATAACACTGAGAGATCCACAGTCCTTTAATAACACTGAGAGATCCACAGTCCTTTAATAACACTGAGAGATCCACAGTCCTTTAATAACACTGAGAGATCCACAGTCCTTTAATAACACTGAGAGATCCACAGTCCTTTAATAACACTGAGAGATCCACAGTCCTTTAATAACACTGAGAGATCCACAGTCCTTTAATAACACTGAGAGATCCACAGTCCTTTAATAACACTGAGAGATCCACAGTCCTTTAATAACACTGAGAGATCCACAGTCCTTTAATAACACTGAGAGATCCACAGTCCTTTAATAACACTGAGAGATCCACAGTCCTTTAATAACACTGAGAGATCCACAGTCCTTTAATAACACTGAGAGATCCACAGTCCTTTAATAACACTGAGAGATCCACAGTCCTTTAATAACACTGAGAGATCCACAGTCCTTTAATAACACTGAGAGATCCACAGTCCTTTAATAACCTCTTTTAATAACACTGAGAGATCCACAGTCCTTTAATAACACTGAGAGATCCACAGTCCTTTAATAACACTGAGAGATCCATCAGTCCTTTAATAACACTGAGAGATCCACAGTCCTTTAATAACACTGAGAGATCCACAGTCCTTTAATAACACTGAGAGATCCACAGTCCTTTAATAACACTGAGAGATCCACAGTCCTTTAATAACACTGAGAGATCCACAGTCCTTTAATAACACTGAGAGATCCACAGTCCTTTAATAACACTGAGAGATCCACAGTCCTTTAATAACACTGAGAGATCCACAGTCCTTTAATAACACTGAGAGATCCACAGTCCCTTTAATAACACTGAGAGATCCACAGTCCTTTAATAACACTGAGAGATCCACAGTCCTTTAATAACACTGAGAGATCCACAGTCCTTTAATAACACTGAGAGATCCACAGTCCTTTAATAACACTGAGAGATCCACAGTCCTTTAATAACACTGAGAGATCCACAGTCCTTTAATAACACTGAGAGATCCACAGTCCTTTAATAACACTGAGAGATCCACAGTCCTTTAATAACACTGAGAGATCCACAGTCCTTTAATAACACTGAGAGATCCACAGTCCTTTAATAACACTGAGAGATCCACAGTCCTTTAATAACACTGAGAGATCCACAGTCCTTTAAGAGATCCACAGTCCTTTAATAACACTGAGAGATCCACAGTCCTTTAATAACACTGAGAGTCCACAGTCCTTTAATAACACTGAGAGATCCACAGTCCTTTAATAACACTGAGAGATCCACAGTCCTTTAATAACACTGAGAGATCCACAGTCCTTTAATAACACTGAGAGATCCACAGTCCTTTAATAACACTGAGAGATCCACAGTCCTTTAATAACACTGAGAGATCCACAGTCCTTTAATAACACTGAGAGATCCACAGTCCTTTAATAACACTGAGAGATCCACAGTCCTTTAATAACACTGAGAGATCCACAGTCCTTTAATAACACTGAGAGATC
Source organism: Bulinus truncatus (assembly GCA_021962125.1). Lineage (NCBI taxonomy): Eukaryota > Metazoa > Mollusca > Gastropoda > Planorbidae > Bulinus > Bulinus truncatus. The sequence continues at coordinate 252,782 of JAGDYQ010000245.1, forward strand.
CACAGTCCTTTAATAACACTGAGAGATCCACAGTCCTTTAATAACACTGAGAGATCCACAGTCCTTTAATAACACTGAGAGATCCACAGTCCTTTAATAACACTGAGAGATCCACAGTCCTTTAATAACACTGAGAGATCCACAGTCCTTTAATAACACTGAGAGAGAGAGATCCACAGTCCTTTAATAACACTGAGAGATCCACAGTCCTTTAATAACACTGAGAGATCCACAGTCCTTTAATAACACTGAGAGATCCACAGTCCTTTAATAACACTGAGAGATCCACAGTCCTTTAATAACACTGAGAGATCCACAGTCCTTTAATAACACTGAGAGATCCACAGTCCTTTAATAACACTGAGAGATCCACAGTCCTTTAAAGAACCTATTATAGAAAGTCCGTTTTAATTCTACATAACTAGACTTGGTCTTCAAACTCAAACCATAGCACACCTGGTTCCGTTTTCATACAGGAGACTCCTAACATTCCGACCACTCACACACATCCTCGTTCTTAGGTCATCCTTACGACCAAGATGGCACAGAATCGCGGTTCAAGAGCTGGTTCATTCCACAGACCCACTCAAGAAAGATTATACCTAAAATAAGTTAGGGTTGGCCCCACACATTAACATGTGACAGCCCTTTATTTCGATATATGGACAACTATTTTTATATTTCAAAATTAGTTTCATATTAAAAGTAGTAGTGCTTCACACTGTGTTTATCTTACTACACTTTGTACAATATTTAAATATAATCAACTGACGTGATAACAAGGCGAGTATAATGAGAAACAACAACAAATAATTCTACACATCCAGGACAAGCCAAAACCTCGTTTCCCTGGACGTCCTCTTTCTTAATTTTGACACCTTCCTCGTCTGTGTCTATTGTGTAGATAGGTACATTACTGGTGATGTGGTCCACATGTTTTAGATTTAGTTCAGTGGATGTGTTTATGTCAGACTGAAATGTCACATTGATGTCATTAGGCAGCCGGTTGTCAATGAACTCAGTGGAGATGATGTTTAAATAAACTGAATCAGAAAAAAAGACGATTTGCAATGTTTAAAAATATTCCGATCTATGTATACGTTGTGTACAAGAATTAGAAGGGTAAAATATTGAATCGGTGATTCTCAGAGTGGGGGATATCTTTACCCTGTAAGTTATCTTCATTTTGGAAGTAATTAGTTAAACCGAGCGCGCGTTGAAAGGTTAGAAAAAAAATATTTTGTTCATTTATAAATGATATAAAATATCTTTCAAGCTAAATCAAATGTTATTTGATTGTTTACTTACATTGAATGGTACAAAAGCATTTATTTCAGGGAGATAATTGCTGTCATTGAATAGTGGGTTTTTTTTTTGTTTACATGTATCGAAAGACAATATATTTTAATTGTTCTATACTTCTACTGTGTGTGTTTCACACAGTGCCGTTATAAGGTCATCGTAGGCCCTGGGCACTTTCAAAGTCCCCAACTTCATTTGAAATATTTTTGAAGAATGCCCCCGGGCATGGAATGGTCCTAGCAATCTACACGATCTAATAAAGAGTAATAGTTGTTATTGTAAAAAAAAAATTAAAAGAGGGAACTAGCAAGCATCCGATAAATTGGGCCTTGTAGTTTGTAAGGCCGGCCCTGTTTCACTATATCGTATCAGATATGTTAAGTTCACAATGAACGGTTGGGACGTTTCACATCTTTTAACATATTGTACACATTTTAAAATTTAAATTGTTTATTTTTCAAAATTGTAATGACTAAAAATAGTTTCAAGGGAGTTAATTTTAATCTACTAGTACACTGTATATTAAAATGTATATAAAATATGCTATATTCATAATTTGGACACCATCAATTAATTTCATTGATCGGAATATTAAATGTTTCGCCATAGTTTGACGATCGCCGGACTTTCCGTAATTAATTTTTCAATATTGAAATATTTCCTATTGTTTAACCTCTATGAGAATGACAATTTAGGTGTCTTTCACATATAACTTGATTTTCTTAACACTAGCAACTTGAATTAAACTGTCTAATTCCTCTAGACTCTGAAATAACGACACGATTCCATATATTAATAGGGCAGTCACGTGTGATGTCATACAGACGCGAGATTGTAAACAGTCGCCATTTTGTTGCACCAATGATGATTTTCCGATTAGTTTTAAAATAACGATCAGCTATGTAAAGGCTTCACCAAACCAAAGCGAAACTTTCCGCTGCGCTATTTCTCATTTGAGATTTTTCTAAGCGCGAAAAACCCTCGCTACACCTAGGCGAAGCGAAAGTGGGCGTCAGCCGACCGGAAGCAATATTTCTAATTTTCTTTTTTGTGTGTGTGGGCGTCGGCAGAAGGGATTTACTAAGCATTTCTTTCAGTTACTTATACTGGAAGTTATTATTTTAATGGCTTTAGTGGATGATCAAAATTCAAGGTAAGCATATTTATTAAATGATCAGGTATTATTATTTATAACGAGTGGAGAAGTAGAACAGATTCAGAACTATACTGTCCTATCCCTTGTGATTAAGCTTTGTTTACGTTTCATGTTATTGCCTTATTTGGTATTGTTCCATCCCTTGCTACCACACACTGTTGGTCACGGCGTATTTTCTTATATGGTATGGTAAGTGCTTGCAGGGTCAAGCATGCATGATGCAATCACCCCACGCACGGAGTTTGGCGCGAATCGCCTACACATTGACCTCTGTGGTTTTGGCGGGAAAATGATGCAATATGCGGGGGTGATATATCCTATATATAGGGGAAGTTATAACGGTTGTAAGATACAGAAGAGACACACACACAGACAGCGAGGTGACCCAAGAGAGAGAGACTAGAGACCCAGGAAGGGGATACTAGGTGTAACACGTGGACTAAGTGGACAGTGCAAACGTAAATTTCACATAGTTATAGACTCGTCTACTGGTTTATAAGTTATAGCAGCTACATGTGATTTATTGCCACATCTCTCATCGAATATTGATCTTAGTATCTATCGTGTGTGATAAAGTATAGAATTATACATGTGATTTATTGATTCATCTTCTCAAGTGTTTATATTGGATTATCATATTCTCATCTGTATATATCATGCATTAAAAAGTTCAGTTAATTCTTTTACAATACAAGGAGTTGTGTCGTCTGATTTAATTAGAGCACAAGTGGGATACGACATATACCAAGAACCAAATAAAACAGCTGAAATCAAAATGAGTAGATTGAGGTGGGTAGGCACATAGAAAGAATGGAAACTGAGGTCTAAAAGCAATATATAAGGCAACACCCAATGAGAAAAGGTCTAAGGGCAGACCAAGAAGCATATGGTTAGAGGAGGCGGAGAAAGACATTAAAGCCATAGAAGTGAGAGAGTGGAGGAAGAAGTCCATGGATTGGGAAAAGTGGAGAATAGTAGTATGGCAGGGAAGGGCCCTAAATTGGTTGTGGAGCCAAAGGAAGAGGCTGAAGCTTTAACTGTAAATAGTTGTAGACTATTCTGACCTATAAGACATACCTTTTTCCTTTTGTATTACTATATTTCATTTAATTAACACATGTCATGTGTATCAGCACCGTAGCCAAGGGGGGTACTGGGGGGCGTGCCCTCCCCCCGCTAGGTGTGGAGTGCCCTCCCCCCGCTTAAAAAAGAAGAAAAAGTGGAAAAAATAAAGAAAAAGTAAAGGTGCCCCCTTATTGGGTATTGGTGCCTCACTACTTACTTTGACCTTGCTACGGGCCTGGTGTGTATATTAACAAAGCGTAGGACAAACCCCCCTTCACCCCACCCCATGCGGACTATTGCTATGTTAAATGTCTGTTGATATGAGACATCATGTCTGTCAACACAGTATATAAATAGTCATGTTCCTGTATTGTTTTACCAGAATAAAAGATTGGCTCTCGACCACCGTGGTTCGCTGTTTGTTTACCATCTACTTTAATAATTATAATGTGTTCGCTGTTTGCTTACCATCTACTTTAATAATTATAATGTGTTCGCTGTTTGTTTACCATCTACTTTCATAATTATAATGTGTTCGCTGTTTGTTTACCATCTACTTTAATAATTATAATGTGTTCGCTGTTTGTTTACCATCTACTTTAATAATTAGAATGTGTTCGCTGTTTGTTTACCATCTACTTTAATAATTATAATGTGTTCGCTGTTTGTTTACCATCTACTTTAATAATTATAATGTGTTCGCTGTTTGTTTACCATCTACTTTAATAATTATAATGTGTTCGCTGTTTGTTTACCATCTACTTTAATAATTATAATGTGTTCGCTGTTTGTTTACCATCTACTTTAATAATTATAATGTGTTCGCTGTTTGTTTACCATCTACTTTAATAATTATAATGTGTTCGCTGTTTGTTTACCATCTACTTTAATAATTATAATGTGTGTCTGGTGCGAGAATTGAATAAAGATTCGGCCAGTCTTGACCTTGGGTTAGAACTCCTAATTTTGTTTGCTTTACCTTGTAAAATAAGCTGCCTGTTGATGTAAAGCTAACAAAAGAGTGACTTTTGACCACTATGACTTGATGGTCTAATGCAGCTTATTGGGGGGTTCTTTGAAAAAAATCCTTGAAAAATACGTATTTGTAAATATTATTACATCCAGTTATTATATATTACAAAAATGGGGGTTATGTCTGCTGTGTTTTTTGTCCGGGTAACATATCTTCACTCTGCTTCAAGATGTGAATTGAAACAGCATCTAAATGACAATTCCACACTCAATCAGATAATGCAACCCCAGTTCAAAGCTGGGTGAACAAGCCATAAGTTAGTACATATGATAGTTACATTGTAAGTGCTAATTTTAGATTTGGTCCTTCACATGCATCACAATATGGATCACTCACTACGTTTGCCAAGATGCTATCTTGGGTTAAATTTTTTTAGTATGGTGTTGACAGTTTTAAAGGATATACATACTAGCGTTTTTGTCAATAGTCTTAAGAGTCTTATTGCAAGATACAATAGGACTTTATATTTTTTTCAAGTGTTTTATATTATAAGCTGTAGGGACTGGTTCTTCTAATAATAATATTGAATCTCTTAAGCTGTATGACATTATTTAAAAACCAAGGTGAAAGAAATACAGTTTCTCGCCAATTTTCACCGATGGAATGATAGTAAAGTGATGTAATGGTAATGTAAAATAAAACAAAAAAAAAATTACTGAAAACTTGAAACAAGAAATATTATGAACACTCAAAATAAAAAACTTTATTCTTTCTAGCAAGGCCATTGACACTATCTATGGCATGGGAATGATCGTGCTTTGCAGTTATATTCTTTTTCGGTCAAATTTAGTTTATTTTCTATTGGATCAAATCAATCGTCGCATATAAATTTAATCCCCTCTATGGTGTCTACAATAAAAAGTAAAAAGGAATCTTTTTACAGTACATTAGTACTGTCCCGTTTATTAAGTTACTATTATCGGTAGCTATCGATGGAATGTAGCCTTGGTTCAACAAAATGGCGATTTGTACTCTATCACGTGATTTAAGGTCACGTGTTTGTGACCGCCCTATAATAACAAATACACTTTAAAACGTGATATTTACAGATGAGAATCAACAAGATATGATCGATATAAACATTATCTTAACACAACATCAATGAATATCGGCGCTCTCTTCATGTGTCTCATCGGTCTAAACTCTTCTCCGAAAAAGTATTTTCGAAATTCTCTAACCACTGCACAGTCTGAAAATGTCTTAAAAAACTTCCAAAGTTTTCACATACCAAAGGGGAATAATACAATAATAAGTCAACGGGTGATCACTAGTGATACTCTCCGATTAATGAAATAAATGTGTAATGTCTAAAGATTTGTAGGTGTGTACAGTGTACTAGTACCTGTATATATAAATTAACTCCCTTGGAACTATTTTTAGCCATTACAATTATTTTGAAACAAGAATACATTAAATTTTGAAATTGCATAATGTCTGTAACAGTCTGCTGAATGGTAAGATATACATTTCTAAAATTGGTACAATATGTTTTAAGATAAGAAATGTCGCATTCGTATATCGTGATATGATATAATAAATCTGATTCCGAGGCAGTGGAGCACATTGATGAGTGATTGCGGGATGGGACATTGCCTGCGTTGGGCATCGTTATCCTTACAGATTCGCTCTCTCCATACTATAACATGGACAGGAGAAATATCTCACAGTCTAGAAGCCATGGTGGCGGCTTTCAAGTTTAAAGTATGTGCTTACACTTTGTATTGGTGGATTACTGGGCATATGGACGTTCCATGGAATGACCTAGTCGAATTCGAAGCGAAGTCAATTAATTCCTTGATGCTACTCTTGGGGGTTGAAAGTAACGCATCGGATGGCGCATGTGCCGATATCAGTGAATCAGTTGTTATTGAGTTGGGACAACATGATTACAGCCAGAAATTTCTGGACTAAAATGGAGCGGTCGTTTAAGACCAACCAAAGTTGGGGGGGGGGGGGCTGCAGAGAGTTGAACGTGCACTAATTGACTAGTGGGCGCTAGGCATTGCCCGATCTTCTCTTACTTTGAGAGGATGAGCCTCATTGGCAACTCTCTGTGCCGCCGCTGTAGGGAGGTTGAGGAAATCGTTGGACTTTTTTTTTAAGAGCCCAAGTCTGGTAGACCAGATATACCAGTCGGGTTGCTTGCTTGTCATTGGTCTGTATGGTGATTCCCTAATGCTGATAAACATAGCGAGTTTAATTTTGAGGACTCTAAGAGACTAGGTCTCACCCAACATACAGTGAAAGCTCTAGAGAGAGAGAGAGAGAGAGAGAGAGAGAGAGAGAGAGAGAGAGAGAGAAGCGGGAGAGGGAGAGAAAGAGAGAAAGAGAGAGAGAGAAAAAATAATTTTAACCCTGGATAATACATCACTGAAATTAATTTCATTAATGCCTTTTTCTCTATAATGCATTTCTCTATCTAAAACATATTTTTTTTATTGGAAATAGGCAACTGTATGAGTGTATTTTATAATCTCTTCGACTTAACTCTACAATTCTTACGAAAACATAGACGACGCTTTATGATCCATCTTGATTATTTTTTTTAATGACATCGCTTAATTATTAGACATAATTTAACACATTTAATGAAGTCAATTCACAGCTTCAAAGTAATGAACTAAATTCAATATTTTAACAAATTCTATTCCTTCTTTCAAAACATAACTTCTTGAATAAAAGTAATTTGGGATGAAAGGAATTAAGTCAGTTTCAAAATTTAATAAGAAAAAAAAAATTAAGATAAAGATGTCAGCTGAAATGTCAACTTCTAGATTGTTTTCATTCATACTTTAATCTAAAATGCTTAGACATTACAAAAACCATTTGGTGGGTTTTAAATCATGCGGAAGCAGAAGAGTTTATATCTTTGCAGATGAATGGATTGAATTATTGACAAATGAGAAGCTAAAATTAAACTTTAAAAAAAACTAAATATATCTATATTACAACATGGATCACTGACAACAACACAAAACTTCTAACATCCCTTCCATCAAATTACTTAGTATAAAGCGTGTTAAGTTCTGTCACCAATCTATTAATACATTCTGTCACCAATCTATTAACAAATTATGTCACCAAACTATTAATAAGTTCTGTCACCAATCTATTAACAAATTATGTCACCAATTTATTAATAAATTCAGTCACCAATCTATTAATAAATTCAGTCACCAATCTATTAATAAATGTTGTCACCAATCTATTAATAAATTATGTCACCAATCTATTAATAAATTATGTCACCAATCTATTAATAAATTCTGTCACCAATCTATTAATAAATTCAGTCACCAATCTATTAATAAATTATGTCACCAATCTATTAATAAATTCAGTCACCAATCTATTAATAAATTCAGTCACCAATCTATTAATAAATTATGTCACCAATCTATTAATAAATTATGTCACCAATCTATTAATAAATTACAAAATCCGACTGCAAGTATTGAACTTGTCATTTAAAACATGTATTACTACTCACTAAAATAGAACCACATTATTCGTTAAATAATATCACTGCACCAAGTTCTCTATTCTCATTGGAATAATTTGTTATATGTGAGAAAGGAAAATTATATAAGGGTAAACAATATTTTTATATCAAATTCACTATTGTTACTTTGTAAATCTACATAGACCTTTTGTTACTTTGTAAATCTTTATTGACATATTAACTCATATTGTTTTGTCGTGTTCCAATGTGTCTTAAATTTACAACAAAATCTTTCAGTCTATAAAATTAGCATTCAATTGGATACTCAAGTAACAATAAGAACCAATGTTAACGTGACGTGTTATATCTTTGGTAAACAATGTTAAAAGTGTTATATCTTTGGTAAACAATGTTAAAAGTGTTATATCTTTGGTAAACAATGTTAAAAGTGCTATATCTTTGGTAAAGAATGTTAAAAGTGTTATATCTTTGGTAAGCAATGTTAAAAGTGTTATATCTTTGGTAAACAATGTTAAAAGTGTTATATCTTTAAAACTTAGATCAATTATATGGGCTATAAATAAACCATACACCTTAGCTCAATGTCCAAAAAAACAAAAACTTTTACCTGACAAAGAAAATGTCATATCTAAGAAATTCAATAAAATCAAAGAATTTCTTATACAAAATCTGTATCTTCCATTCATTTGGGATATTTTCTCTAGTCCTAAGTCAACACTAAAGTGCCAGAGAAGAATGTATTTAATATAATTTAATAATGTTACTTAAATAAATAAAGTCTTGTAATTTGATCCTCAACAATGTGTCACGAATTTCACAAGTGAAAAATAAACGAAAAAAAATGAATAGGGTTATCTTCCTTGTCTGAGAATTTTTTTTAATTCAATATTTTCCCAAAACACATTGAGGACAAGCTTCAGCGATGCTAAGTGAACTGGAACGAACACGTTAAGTGTCAGATAAGCACACTACTTTGAATGTATAAGCTGGTGAATAAATAAGAAATGTTTCTACATTATGTTTTAATTTCCCAGCAGAGCGGTAATAAACTTGGCCCATTTTAATAGATGGAAGGACTGTCGACCACAGATTCCCGGGTTCGACCAAGTCCACCCAGCTTTAAATGTACATGTTGTGGAAGTATAGGTACTGTGCGGGGAGGGGTGGTCGTGTGGTAAAGCGCTAGACAATCTACATTCGGTGAGGACCAATTGATAATCCAAGTCATGGTTTAAGTCACCGCTATATCTTTTGTGGTGCGCCCATGGTTATGCACTTTCTGGGATAAAAGAAGGGCGAAATACAGTTGCATTTGGGATTTATTAGATAAAAGACACCTTATTTCATCCTTACAAAAGATTTCACAGACATTAACTTATGTAAAGTTTACTAATAATGCAAGTTGAGTTCTTGTAGCTTTAGAGTTATAATTTAATAAAAAAAATTCTTAATTAAATAGTACGTGATATCTATTAGTGACATGACAACATTTAAAATAAAAACATACTCTGGATATCGTAAGCATTATAACTTTATTTCTTGCAAAACTGAACAAAGTATAAGTCTAGAAAGATCGATTATTATTTTATTACTTATTCATTACTATTATTAGTAAATGGCCCAAAAATGAATGGTCGGCTGATTGGCGTTTTGGTAGCTACTGTTGCTTTAGCAGCACGACCTGTATTCTTTGAGCTACAGGTTCGTCTCCCGGCAAGTCTCTTTTTACCCCCAGTAGTGCCTCCATGGCCATCGCACTGTTGGATATGTTGAAGATGAAACAATGGGCACTGCGAAAAACCGTTCTATTAGTAGCTTATAAGATCTAAGAGAAAAACATTTCATCATTTAAAAAAAAAAAACATAGATGAGTTACTGGAATGATGATCTAGTGTATGTGAAGTTCCTGTAAGGATGAGATGAATTCTTTTAGATCCTATTTACCACTAATGGGACGGGTTTTTATTGGCGCCCTTCTTTCATCCCCACCATAGCCGATAGTGCGACGGCCAAGGAAGCACTACGGAAGACATATCGGGGACTTAAGCCATGATCTGAAATATTCATTGGTCCTCACCGAATATTAGGGACTTTCAGGTCGAAGCCGAGCGTTTTACCGCTCGACAATCTGATCCAGTAGTATTGGGCATTAATTTATGGGATTGCTTGTCTTTAAACTGTATATACATGTATGAAAATGAAAGTGGAAGCCCACAATGAGTCTATTAACCAACTTGTTTAAATATTTAATTTCTTTATTTTTTTAGTTTCTTTTTAATTTTAAAGAAAAATAGAAAGCTGGAATAATCCATAGAGAATACTTTAAATATAAATTATTCATTTTTATCAAAGTTTAATAATCGAAATCTGTCTATAGTCAAACAAAACCATGACAAAATGCGAATAGAAAGATGCTCGTGTAGAAAATAACAAAACTCTAATAAACATTTCAGAACTTATATAGTTTCAATTATCGATGTTTATTAAAAAGTACATGTTTCCCGTTTACAGCAAACTTAAGAAGCGTTTTTTTTATTAATAAAAAAACCCAGTTTAAGTATTTTTATTACAATAGGAAACAGTGCCGGCTTTAGGTATAGGCGATATAGGCAGCCGCCTAGATCGGCATTATTTCAAGGAGCGGCTAATTCCAGCAAAATAAAACAAATTGAAAAATATAAAAACTAAAAATAAAATAAATGAATTTGATTCAGATATAATGGAGGATCCTGCTAAATGACCAGATATAATGGAGGATCCTGCTAAATGACCAGATATAATGGAGGATCCTGCTAAATGACCAGATATAATGGAGGATCCTGCTAAATGACCAGATATAATGGAGGATCCTGCTAAATGACCAGATATAATGGAGGATCCTGCTAAATGACCAGATATAATGGAGGATCCTGCTAAATGACCAGATATAATGGAGGATCCTGCTAAATGACCAGATATAATGGAGGATCCTGCTAAATGACCAGATCGTTGTTTTCTTATTCAGCATGATCCAAAGCAGATCAAATTTGAGTCTTGTTTCCAAAAGATGAAAGTGGGAGACATTTTTCTAATTACCACTATACTGGCTAACGGAGAAACTTTAAAAAGGAAATGGTTGATTTATTCTATGTCAGTAGAAAAGGTATATTGTTTTTGCTGCAGAATATATAACAGGAATAAATCTGCCTTAGCTACACATGGCAGTTGTGACTGGAAAAATGTGTCAAGTATATTGCAGCATCATGAAAAATCTCCAGATCATTTAACCAGTTATCATGAGTGGAAAGAACTAAAAATGAGGATAACAAATAATAAAACTATTCCTGACGTGAATCAGCGACTTATAAATCGTGAAGCGAAACACTGGAAGGATGTATTAGAAAGAATAATATCTTTGGTCAGAGTACATGGAGTTCAAAATTTACCCCTGAGAGGGCAGTCTGATCGGTTATATACATCTCATAATGGAAACTTTTTGAAATTTGTTAAAGTTATTACTGACTTTGATCCGGTAATCAAAGAACATATAAGACGTATAAAATCAGATGAAATTCATGACCATTATTTGGGAAAAAATATTCAGAATGAGATCATTCAACTGTTGAGTAAGAAGGTAAAACAGAAAGTGATAAATGATCTAAAAATGCAAAATATTACGCTATAGTTCTCGATTGCACACCAGACGCCAGTCACAAAGAACAGATGACAATGATTGTTAGAATTGTTACAGCAAATGAATCGACAAATGACAAACCTTCAGAAGTTTCTATCAATGAACACTTCATTGGATTCGCAGAACTTGAAAAATCTACAGGTGCAAGTATGTAGGAAATTTTACTTAAAGAGCTGTCAGATTCAGGCATTTGTCTAAATGATATGAGGGGACAAAGCTACGATAACGGAGCGAACATGCGGGAAATACATAATGGTGTCCAAGCAAGAGTTAAAGAGCTAAATTGAAGAGCCTTTTATGTCCCATGCAATGCGCATTCGTTGAATTTGGTGGTGAATGATGCCGTAAACTGTTGTTTGGAAGCAGTAAGGTTTTTTGAGGTAATTCAAAATATATACAACTTTTTTTCTGCATCAACACATCGCTGGAATGCAAGGCCGTACCCGGGGGGGGGGGGGGCTGCACCCCCCCCCCAAAAAAAAAATAAAAATGTTATTGCTGATAGTAACTCATAAAAAATTGACAAATATTTGCCTTTAAAAACTTGGAACAGCCCCCCCCCCCAAAAAAAAAAATCCTGGGTACGGTACTGCTGGAATGTATTGTTAGAATATGTCCAAAAACAAAGAGGCAGCAGGTTTAACTGTTAACAAGTTATACGCAACACGTTGGGAAAGTCGAGTTAATGCCGTGAAGGTAATTCGATACCAAACAGTTGAAATTTACGATGCACTCGTTTCAATTGCTGGATACATTTCCCTTTCTGGACCACGTGGAACCCAGTCCCGTGCAGAAGCTAAGGGAATAGCACAAAAAATGCTCGATTTCAAGTTTATTTGTTCATTAGTGATTTGGTATGATGTTTTATTTGAGATCAATATATCTAGCAAAACATTTCAAGAAAAAGATCCTGATTTAAAAAAAAAAATCTATTCAACAATTGAACACAACTAAAACAATGCTCCAGAATTATAGAACAGATGAATGGTTTACCAAAGCAATTACAACAGCTAAATCATTGGCTGAAGAATTTGGTATTGAGTGCAATTTACCTACGGAAATACAAATAAGATCTCGACTAAGAAAGAGAAAATTTGACTATGAAGTTTCAGACGATCCAATTCTCGAGCCAGAAATGAATTTCAGAGTAATTTTTTTCAACCAGATATTGGATACCGCAATTCAATCAGGTAATGATCGATTTATGCAGTTAACATCTCATAGCGATTTATTTAGATTTTTGTATGACATTAAAAAACTGGAGAAATGTGATAAAAGAGAGGTTTTCAAAGATTGCATGGACCTTCAATTAGCTTTAACATCTGAAAACGAAGATTCAGCAGACATTAATGTAACAGAACTGTGCGATGAATTATTTGATTTATCAAGGAGAAATACAGCCCTAGAGTTATATTAGACTATCTATGTGGAATGGGCTTGGTTGCCTATAGTTATATTAGACTATCTATGTGGAATGGGCTTGGTTGCCTAGAGTTATATTAGACTATCTATGTGGAATGGGCTTGGTTGCCTAGAGTTATATTAGACTATCTATGTGGAATGGGCTTGGTTGCCTAGAGTTATATTAGACTATCTATGTGGAATGGGCTTGGTTGCCTAGAGTTATATTAGACTATCTGTGTGGAATGGACGTGGTTGCCTAGAGTTATATTAGACTATATGTGTGGAATGGACGTGGTTGCCTAGTGTACGTGGTTGCCTAGAGTAATATTAGACTATCTGTGTGGAATGGGCTTGGTTGCCTAGAGTTATATTAGACTATCTATGTGGAATGGGCTTGGTTGCCTAGAGTTATATTAGACTATCTATGTGGAATGGACGTGGTTGCCTAGAGTTATATTAGACTATCTGTGTGGAATGGGCTTGGTTGCCTAGAGTTATATTAGACTATCTATGTGGAATGGGCTTGGTTGCCTAGAGTTATATTAGACTATCTATGTGGAATGGGCTTGGTTGCCTAGAGTTATATTAGACTATCTATGTGGAATGGGCTTGGTTGCCTAGAGTTATATTAGACTATCTGTGTGGAATGGGCTTGGTTGCCTAGAGTTATATTAGACTATCTGTGTGGAATGGATGTGGTTGCCTAGAGTTATATTAGACTATCTATGTGGAATGGGCTTGGTTGCCTAGAGTTATATTAGACTATCTATGTGGAATGGGCTTGGTTGCCTAGAGTTATATTAGACTATCTGTGTGGAATGGGCTTGGTTGCCTAGAGTTATATTAGACTATCTATGTGGAATGGGCTTGGTTGCTCTTTTTCCGAATGTGTACGTGTCATAGCGAATTTCGCTTACACTCCCGATAACAGTGGCGAGTGCAGAGAGAAGCTTTTCGAAGCTCAAACTCATAAAAATATATCTTCGTTCTACCAGGTCTCTAGATCGTTTGGTTGGTTTAGCTAAAATATCTGTAGAGAAAACGATTGCAGAAGATTTGGATCTGACCGAGGTAATTGAAGTTTGTCTCTGCAGAAGCTAGAAAAGTATATTTTTCTTGAATTCTCTTCAATCTTTTTAACGCTTAATAAACATGACATTTCATTTTTTTTTTTATTTTTCATTACTTTTTTTTAACTTAGCCAAAAAAAAAAAAACTTCCTAAAATATACTACGTATATTTAAAACTCTTTAACTTTTATAAAGTTGTCAAATTTTAAAAATGTATAATAATAAATAGCATTTATAGAGTTTTCTTAGAAAAATGAAACTAAAAAGGGCGGCATTTTTGTCCTTGCCTATATCACAAAAATATCTAAGGCCGGCACTGATAGGAAACATAATTTGCCTAATTCGTTTAAAGATAAAAAATCATTAAAAAAAATCTAGGTGTTACTGTAGAAATAATTTTAGGCTACTTTACTTGGATGGAAGTTACTTGGTAAAAATAGCACCATACGTCCTGTTTGGTTTACTTGAATCAGGCTTTTTTTAAAAAAAAAAAAAAACTGTTGTTGTTTTTTACTTTGTAATCAGTCATGCGAGCAACACAGCGACATTTTATCTGCAGCCCACGTGACACTCGTTTGTTGTAAACAAAAATGTCACTGGAAGAATGAGACACACATTTAAAACTATATTTAGTCATTGAGCGGAATAAATAAATAACCCGTTTAAATAGAAACACAATGACACAAGTGGACATCGCAGTCAGAGGCGGCCCAAATAATTAGGGCCAATTTATTTCAGGCCATTCTTACAATATGTCGTTAACATTATACAAGCGCAGAGTATATTACAGGAGGCAAGGCTATTGTCTACTCGGAGCCCATTATAAGTGCATGAAATACGATTGTTGGATTCGGCTGATTTTGTAATGTTATCAAAGATGGTGATATATGATAAAGTTCTTAAAGATGATGATTTATGATGATGTTCTTGATGATAATGGTTTCTGGTCATGTTCTTGAGGTTAAACTTTTAGTGTCTGACATTTTTATGATTAATTTTAAATTTGTAATTACATACTTATAAGCTATATATAGCTCATATAGCCAAAATATAACCCATGTAATTCGCACAGGAATTAAGCCGAGAAAGTCGAAGCGCAATATGGCGAATGAATAATATTTTAATGTTCAATTTAAAAAGTTTTTTTTTTAATTTGGATTTTTTTATTAGCATGTTCGTTCTACTTGGAGGGTTGGGGGGAAACAGATGGTAGTGCTGTGTAGAGCGTTGACTTTCGACCCAAAGCTCCAAGGTTCGAGCCTTATATGCTGTTGAAAGTTTACCCAGGTTAATATGACTGACATATGTTCTGGCCGCAAATCAATCTGTGCATTTTGATAACCACACAATCCATTATTAAGCTGTGGATACTGAAGCAAGTGAATTCTATACTTGGAGGAGCATCTGCCAAAATTGAGCTCCCATGAGCTTCTTTTTTTATTTTTTAAATTGTCTATCCCTTTTCTATATATTAAAAAAAAACATCAATTTGATATCTTGATTCAAAAGTCACAGAATTACATTCATTTAATGTTTAATACTGTCATTTGGAAAGATTTTTTTTCATTTCAATAATTTCTTTAAGACAGAGAGTTGTGGCTATACTTCAACTTTTGAGACACCTAAAGATTTGTGCATTAACATGGGCATTATTTTTTAATTTCTATTCTTAAAGAAAAGAAAACTTTTATGATTTAAACCATACAAAAGTATGTATACACGTAATATTATTAATTATGAAAAACTGATAAAATTAAATTATTGTTTTGTTCTATATCATACATTTTCTGATATTGTATCGAAAATGTTGTCCGAATCTTTTTTTTTTAGTTACACCAAGCGTTACCATGACAACAAATGGTGGTTCTCATTCCACACATACTTTCGATTTCTATCTTTATACTTAGGGAGATTTCTACGTCAGTGGTTCTCAAACATACGCCAAAGGGTACGGGAAAGTTTATGGAGGAGTACGCAGTGACATATCATTTTCAATTAAAACATCCAAGAGTTTGAAGAGGTCACATTTCATGCGGGACTCATCCCCAAAAACACGTGCTAAGGTATCGTATTAGAAAGGTAAGCACATCCCAATGCTAAATTGAGTACATTAGTCTGCCAACATACGTGTGATTGGTACCTGCGGACATATTTTAGACCTTAAAGTCTATAGTTGCGATAAAGGCTGAAAATAACAGTCCTACGTGTTTGTTTAGTCAGAGAAATGTTTGTAAGCTATATTACAACTAGTGAATGCAACTTAAAATGCAAAATTTAAAAATACACAATTCATGCTAATGCAGGCACATGTTTGTTACAAAAATAAATAATCTAATTGTAAATAGGAGTCCATATATTTAGGGTTCCTGGTCATGTTCCCGTGTGTTGCCATCCGAAAGACGACCCTGTTAAGAGCAGTTTAATTTGTGAAAATATGTTATTCTGTCATGTCATATTTTAAATAGCCCTTCAGTACAAACATAAGGTTAATTGTTATAAAAAGAAAACAAAAACAATAACTTAAAATACCAATGTCGGTTAGTTTTTGTTCTCAATGTCTTTAATGCCTTCCTTTAATTTAATTTGTGTCACTTTATTCATCTGCAGAGCAACCAACACCAGAGACCAGTCAATACATGAATATGAAAGGGAATTCCCGGATGAGGCTTACTGAAATGTCAGAAGCACAGGCGTGTTTATAAGTACTACATTGACGTCATATCAGACCTTGACTACTCCTGTTACTATTACTTTCTAAGTCGAGCTGTCCATAATGCTGACAAAGCTATAAGGTTGACACGAGAGTACTATGCATTCATATTTAATTGCATAATTATATATTTAAATTTAAATCATTTGCGACCAAAGGTGGTGTGCAACTGAGGTGGCCACCTTAAGCCACGCCCATGAGGGGGGCACAGCGCTTGGATCTTTTTGTTAATTTTACCTAACTACAACAAAAGTAATCGTTTTTTCAAGGCCCTGTTTATAACACTCGATGTGTGCCCCACATAGTGCTGAAAACGCCTATATATCATTGGCAACGAGTGGAGAAAACAAGTAATGAATAATGATTTTGAGAACAGTAAAAGAATATAAAAATCGTAACATCTATACCTATATTTTTTATCCATGCTACGATATTTCGGAGACCCGTCTCCGATAAAACCTTAAGATAAACTACAAGGAAATTAAAATAAAATGTAGTAAAACAACAAATGAACGTACACAATGTACCTACACAACGTACCTCCACAATGTACCAACTGAATGTACATACACAATGCACCGTCACAATGTACCGACACAATGTACTGACACAATGTACCGACAATGCTCGATAGAGTATCTTTTAAGGCAAGTGTGATGAACCTTTTAGTTTTTAAATCGAGAAACTTATAGGAACCACAGATTATATAATATACTGACTGCGCATGCCTCGTTTTCAAACAATGTTTTCAATGCCACCAATAACGATATTTACTCTCATCAGTCCATTCATAGAATAGAAAGGTTTATTTTTGTTATTAAGCCCTACATTTCAGACTATCCATCGGTGATTTCGTAATGTCGAAGTACAGGGTAGATTGCTGAGTAGCTAATTGTTTGTCACACAACAGAAGAGTCGATCCAAGAATTGTAAAGCAAGTAAAGCTTACATTCATTTCCTAACCCATCAACGTACATTAAAAGAGAAAAACAGGTAATTGATGATGTAGTCTTTAACTATTAGTAACCTGTGTCTCTATCATATATAGCCAACTTACTAAATATAATGGTATAAATATACAACTAGTAATAAAGATACTAAGTATTACTTTAGTTGCTAATATTTCATAGAATTAATAATATGAATTTTTTTTTTAAAGTAATGATACAAATTCAACAACAATGAAATAAAAGTCAGACCCACGAACTATACCCACGGAAACGTAAGTCATAACAGTGTGTGTGGGGAGGGGGGAGGGGGATGGGTGCTCAGTTTGCCTATCTATAATAATTTCTCAGTTTTACACAATGACAGTTGATACATTCAGACTAATTTATTTTACCATGTGCCTCTAGTAGATTATCAATTTAAGAAGAGAAGACTTAAACCTAACAAACATAAAGTACAAAAGAGTTTGTTCTCAACACTTTGAACATGAAGCTTATAATGTTCTAAGCAATATATATCTGAGTCTTTGCTTCAGCCGTCAGCTGTACCAACAATCATCAGTACATACAATCATTAGTTGTGAACAAATCCAACAAAAATGGATGAATAACCACCAAGAACATGACGAAAACGGCCCTTATTATAATCTTCCCAGACAAACTCAAAATATTATCTTCAGAGTCAGAACTGGGCACAACAGATTAAGACAACACATGTTCCGAAGGCTAGGCATTGGAAACAGTTAGGACTGCCCATGTCTCCCGAGAACGCAGAACATGTTCTTCAATCCTGCCCTTTACATGACACAGCTCGCAACAGGTTCTGGCCACAGAAGTCCCCCTTCAATCAAAAACTTTATGGGAGCGAGACGGCCCTGGATGCCACCGTGCAGTTTATCATAGCTATAGGCCTGGTCGTTTGAAATCCTCCATGATCATATAATCGAGAACAAAGAAGAAGAAGATTAGTTGTGAAGACCCACCCAAGCGAACAGTGACAGGCGACAGATGGAAAAGTCTTCTAAGAAAACTCTCCACCATCTTACCAGATTGTTTAAAAAGTGTAAAGAAAAACGCCAAGACGTAACATAAGTATCCCTATTAGTTAGATGTAATTATAAGATGTATTTTTAGTAAAAAAAAACTAAAATAGCAGAATTACAGGCAAATCTTGATCCTTACTATCAAAATTAAAAAGAAAATCAATTATGTTGTAACTTCAGAATTCTGGTTATAAGAAATTGAAGCGAAATAGGTTTTCACTTTTTCCAAGTTTAGTAAGATAAAAATCTATAGAAAAGTCGGTACAGTCTTTGCCACCATCACCAGCAAATGTTTTTTTTTTTTTGAACTATCATTGAAAAAGTTGATTCGTGTGGATTAACGAAAAGTTTGCCTTAGAATTGTGTTTATCAATTCTTTTACAAGTTCAGCTGCATATAATGTTCTTCTAGCAAATGGTTTTGTCTACCCAAACCAAGCAACTTTAAGAAGACAATATTTAAATGTATTAACATAGTCCATGTTTCTGTCCTAATTTAATTAATAGACTTCACATTAGAGCTTTAGCATTAAAAAATCAAATAACTTTATCACTAGACGGCATGTTTCTAAAGACAAGTATAGTTTATACAAAATACGATGGTGGTGGTACAATAGTGTTTCTGTACACATGTCAAAGTCAGCTGACAGAACTATTTTTTTTTATTTAACATTAAAGGGGACTATAAAAAGAATTGACATGGAAGAAAGAGACTTTTTTTTATATGCATCGCTATTCACAGATTTAAAAATATATTTATACTATTTACAAACATGACATAACTTGATCTGCTTACTGGAAATGTACCCGACAATTGTAAACGTCGTAGATAAATATATCTAGCTTACAGCTACACATATTATCTACCAAATGTACATCTTGCTTACAGCTACACATATTATCTACGACATGTACATCTTGCTTACAGCTACATGTATTGTTAACCAAATGTACATCTTGCTTACAGCTACATGTATTGTTAACCAAATGTACATCTTGCTTACAGCTACATGTATTGTTAACCAAATGTACATCTTGCTTACAGCTACATGTATTGTTAACCAAATGTACATCTTGCTTACAGCTGCATGTATTGTTAACCAAATGTACATCTTGCTTACAGCTACATGTATTGTTAACCAAATGTACATCTTGCTTACAGCTACATGTATTGTTAACCAAATGTACATCTTGCTTACAGCTACATGTATTGTTAACCAAATGTACATCTTGCTTACAGCTACACATATTATCTACCAAATGTACATCTGGCTTACAGCTACACATATTATCTACCATATGTACATCTTGCTTACAGCTACACATATTATCTACCAAATGTACATCTTGCTTACAGCTACAGAAATTATCTACCAAATGTACATCTAGCTTACAGCTACAGATATTATCTACCAAATGTACATCTAGCTTACAGCTACAGAAATTATCTACCAAGTGTACATCTAGAGTACAGCTACACATATTATCTACCAAATGTACATCTAGCTTACAGCTACAGAAATTATCTACCAAGTGTACATCTAGAGTACAGCTACAGATATTATCTACCAAATGTGCATCTTGCTTACAGCTACATATATTATCCATTATTTCATTTTACTGTATTCCCAGTTGGGGTAAAATTACGCCTTCCCCCCCCCCCCGGGACAGGTACTTACGACACACCGCGCACCGTGGAGCTCATTCATCTTGACGTATTTAGGCCTTCATTTTTCTCTACCCGGCGTTGGTGGGAGGCGGGGGGGGGGCGGTGGAGATAAGGTTGCTGAATAAAATTTAAAACGTACGAGCGTGTTGGGCTGTGTTTAACTTGGAGCTGGGTACCGGCTGTACTCCCCCACCCTAAACATTACCGGCAAGTGACTATGTGTGACATTGCAGAAATAACACCAGATTTAAATAGGATAGAATAGCTAAGTCACTATTATAAAGTTATCCGATAGTATTTGAAGTGACTAAAATTATTAACAAAATTGGTGAAGAATTCTAATCCACGCCTTTTCAGTCACTTACCATCAGACTAACTACCCATGGAGAATTGGCTGTGTGTGGAGGGGGGGAGGGAAATGATGCTACAAATAACCTCCCTATGAGTTCTATTTGTAGAATCCACAGTTAAACATCTCATTATCACTGGGAATGATCTAAGTCAGACATGGGCCAACAACGGCTAGCTTTTCGTTTCCTGTCCGTTAAGTAGTCGGGTCATGTCCGTTAAGTAATCGGAATACTGTCCGTTAAGTAATCGGAATACTGTCCGTTAAGTAATCGGAATACTGTCCGTTAAGTAATCGGAATACTGTCCTTTAAGTAATCGGGTCCTGTCTAGCTTCTGCACATCTTCACTCGTTCACACCAGAGACTTAACATTTAAGTTGCAGTATTTCATATAAACAATTCATCTTTATGTTTTTGGTCCGGCCCATCTGTTAAATTTAAGAATCCGATGTGGCCCGTGGTTCGAAATATTTGCCAACCCGTGCTCTAAACTTAGGTCCAGATTAAGACGAGACAGCTTATACTGCTGCAGCGTTAAAATAAAATGTCACGATTTATTTCCCGATTGGGACTAATACCGCGGATTGGGTCTAATACCGCGGATTGGGTCTAATACTGCGGATTGGGTCTAATACCGCGGATGGGGTCTAATACCGCGGTATCAGTAGCACAAGCCTTAATCATGTCATAGTTACACAAAAATACTTAAAGTCACTGGTGTGTTGTAACAATACTGGTTTGTTCATGACTCAAAATACATTTAGAAATAATCAGGTAAATATAAACATTATAAATGGGAGGTTAGTTGAATAGAAACGAAATCTCAAAACAGAAAAAATAAAAGAAATATTTGACGTTTGTTGGCTGCTAATTCATTTTAAAATCTTTACTTTTGTATTGTAACATTTGTATTTTAAAATAGACACATTGTGTTTATACATAATTGTTTGTAATAAGTCCAGTCTATTTATGAGAGTAAAACAGGAATATGTGTGTATGTATGAACTATTTCCATTTAAAGGCAAAACACATAAAGCAATGAGCTACTTGCTAGAACTAAAAAAGTTTAATGTCAACAACAGCAAAAAAAAAAAAACATAAAAAAACGTTATTTTTTAATCGACACAAACGTTCTTTTCCAATATCATCAACACAAGTAAATAAAGAGTAAAATCTAGCTGGATGTGTTTGAAATATTTCTTGTATTATAAAAATTACGAGGTTTATACGGTCACTCCATGGACTCAGTCTATATTTAAATTATTAACAGGTTAGTTTTACTAAAGCAATGTGCATTGTTCCATGGCTAAAACAATTTGATTCAATGAAGTGAAAATGTATCAATCCGCTTATATATATATATTAGATGCAACTATGCAAGAAATCTTAAAGAACAACCCTATCGATCTATTTATAAACTAAAATGAAAAACCAGAGACACACGTAATTTAGGAAGTATTTTGCAATAAAAGACATGTTTGAAATACAAGACATATTTCAAACATGTCTTTTATTGCAAAATACTTCCTAAATTATTGAAATACAAGACATATTTCAAACATGTCTTTTATTGCAAAATACTTCCTAAATTACGTGTGTGTCTCTGGTTTTTCATTTTACATAAACGCTCATAGAGATCATCACATTTCACTGCAGTACAGGTACACAATACATCTCCCGGAACACCATAGTGTACAGCGATACATTTTTTGATCGTCTATAATCCGTGGCTTGGTTTAAAGTTTAAAGCCATAAACATACACGGGAAAAATAAATGCTAATTTTGGTTTCTGTTCGCTACATGTATTCTTATTTGAAACCATTCATGTGTGATGTTTCGTCACATGACCGACTTCAAACATTCTCGACCTGTTTGACATTCGTTACAATTTGTAACGTAGTGCCAAGCGATCCTAACACAGTTCCTGGAAAGTTTCAGTTCGGAAATAGGTCGCAGATCCGTAAGACTGGCTGTTTATATCTTCTAACTAAAGGATTGTTGTCTTATGGACTCATAATTTAAATATTAGATCTACAATCCATGCTTTGACTGCCAGTTCAAACTTTGTGCTAGAAACCAAACCACCATGAAGAAGGGATTCAGTTTTCGCCTTATAACTTGTTTGATTTTATTAAATCTCTTAGACTCGACATTGTCGGTTTCAGGTGAAAATATTTTGTTGTAGATCGGAGAGTTGTATGTTGATAACATTTCACCAATAATTTAAACCATTCTTCTCGTGTATTTAGGATAGCATTTTACCAGTTATTTAAATCATTCTTCTCGTGTATTTAGGTTTTGTGTTTAGGTAATTGATAAATATATTTTTTTTTTAAAACTGTGATTGAATTGGATCGATAGGATATAATAAATAACTTTTAAATTTTTTTTACTACATTACTTATAGTTTTGGTTTATATTTAATGTATACTAAAAATGAATAGTCAAATAACTGAAAAAAATAATACTTGTATGTTTATAGTAATTTAATAATAATAAATAATTATGCATTATCATTTGTTTTTATATTACGTCTTTATTTATAATGTAATATATTTCAATTTCTTTTTATTTAATTACACTTGAACTTTTTCGTAGCACTTTAAATAACTAATATATTATGTAACAAAAGCTTTTAATTTTATTTTTCATTTTTGAATCGTTGAAATATTTTGGTTTCTTTCTTTCTTTAGTTTATTTAAACATCAGTTCCACAGATGTCAATGACGACCGGCTGCCAAATGACATCAATGTGATATTTCAGACTGACACAAACACATCCACTGAACTCAATCTGAAACGTGTGGACCACATCACCAGTAATGTACCGATCTACACAATAGACACAGACGATGAAGGGGTCAAGATTAAGAAAGAAGACGTAAAGGGAAATGAGGTGACTGGACAGTGGGCAGTGTTATATGACAAAAATATATCAATATTTACTCCTTGTACCCACTAAGACAATATATGCTTTGATTTTTTAAGAATAAATTTATTGTACTTAATTATAAAACATGCTTAGCACTTAGACCTAAACCAATGCATAAATATAAATATGAAATTCAGAATTTAGCTTCTATTAGTAATAATTGAATTCTTGCTTAAATGCCTTGGACTCTAGCGTAGCAAGTGAGCCAAGCAATACATCCTCTCATCACACATTCGATTTAGTAAAATAGTTTTGATTTCTTATAAAAATATGGTATCTATCTTTAGAGTTATTATTAAAGGATGTCAATATTTGTTTTTGTTTTAAAAAAAAAAAAAAGAAAAACATCTGTAATTGACTGTAAGATTTATTTAACCTTAAAACTTTATTTTTAACTGACATAAAGTTGTGTTTAAATTTTTTTACGGCGTTTAATGAAGTCTTGTTATAAAAATTACGAGGTTTATACGTCACTCCAAGGACTCAGTCTATCGTTAAATTATTAACAGGTTAGTTTTACTAAAGCAATGTGCATTGTTCCATGGCTAAAACAATTTGATTCAATGAAGTGAAAATGTATCAATCCGCTTATATATATATATATATCAGGGTGTCCCAAAAAAATGAAGTTTTGAAATGTTCATGTCTCACCCCAAAGAATATTTCTCTATGGTAACAGTAGTTAACCTGCAAAATTTCAGCGCATTTGGACAATGTTTAGAGGTCCCCCAAGAGGTTTAAAGTTCCAGATTTTGGTGTAAAATCATTCGCGGTCAAATCTAATACAGCGTTAATGTTGCATTATATGCGAAACTGATATATTAAGTAACAAATTGATGCTTAGTATTGTTTATAATATTAAATGAAACAAAATATATAAATCTTGAATGGTTTATATTTTTAAATTTGGAATTTAAGTAAAAAATTATGAAAAACAAAGTTTTATTCATTTTGTCAAGTTAGTTCTTGAAATAATGTCAATCGGCTTGAAAAATAATAATAATAAGCAATGCAAATAAGCATTCCTACTATTTATTTTGTACTGTAGGGTAGACAAGAATTTAAAAAAAGTTCTTCAAATTTAAATTTTAGCCAGCTGTTCACGATAACACTCTGCAAAATTTTTCCGATGTTTTTCAACCACTTGGAGCGAAAATTGTTTTTGTTCTTCGTCCTTGGTGATACTGTCATTGAAATTTTGTATCAATGCTACACCTCGCTCTACAGAGTCATTGATACAAGCCAGATTCTTTACAAAATCTGCTGCAACTTTAAAAGATGGTATATATGACCATGCTTCAACAGGAACATCTAGAAAATTGGCATCAATGTTGGATGTTTCAAAAAATGTGATAGAAGCACGCAAATCAACAACACTTTTTGGTAGTGTTTTTATGAGATGCGGTCCACGTTCTGATTGCATTGTCCGAACTAGGCCAGTTTTTCCTTTGTCCGACAAAAGAGTTGAAAATAAGGCATGCGTCGACAGTTCCGGACTCAAGTACCACGAGTGACGCACCATCATTTTCAATCCAGTCGAACGAAGAACAGCATCATCATATTCGTATCAACAAGATATCATTCACAGGTGCATCTGCGGTGAGCCTGCATGAAAACCATGATTGAAGATAAACACATATGGTAAACCGATTAAAGCGCTGAATACCTTGTAATTCTCGAGCTGTTAACTGAAAGATGGTTTCGTTACCTGCAAACAATAGTTTGATTTTCAATGCATAGATTGCTTTCGCCATCCACCTTGCCCTATGTAGGGCACCAGGTCTGCGAATGCTGACATCAACCTCCAACCCAACCATTTGTGCAGCAAGCAGAAGAAATTCCAAATAATCATCACATGAATGACTGACCTCAAGTTGACATTTAATAAATTCTTTAGTCGAATCAGACACGATTATCAAAGGGGTGGATCTGGCTTCGCGTGTGTGGCTTAACTCTGGCCATTTTTCTCAAAACCTCTTAAAAAAACAAAATCTCTGGTCCAGTGGATGGTCCAAGACAAACATTGAATGCATCGGAAAGGAGTACTTCCAACATGTGATGACGGCATGCCATCCATAATAGATTACGTCCCAGGTCTACTTCTAACAGAGTGCAAGCTCCATCGAGTCTTCCAGTATTGGAAGCCGTAGTGTCAAAGCACATGCCGATGACCATAGATTCGCACTTCCACGATTTGATATGTTCATATACTGCATCCGCAGCTGCCCTTCCTGACCCTGACCCGGATGTTAACTTGGGAACACCAAGAAGCTTTGTAGTGCCATCGACAAGTGATGAGAGCAGGACAGGTAATCGATCGACGTTGTTGGTAACCTCTCCGGTAACATCGGGCAATAACTTACCATCCCAATGAACAATTTATTTTGAGGGAATATAGTCTTCTTTTATACGTGCTGCAGCTTGCGATGACGATGCATTGTGCTCTTTGAAAATACAGTGTCCGATGTCGGAACACCAGCTTCGTTGAATGCGGATGCAAGTATCATTGTTGATTTTCTAATGCTGGTGTTCGTTCTGTCCAGCACTGTAGCAACTTTTGGTGATATGATGCTTTGTCCGTGATTTCGTGTTGCATAATTTATTTTGCTTGAGGATGCTGATTGGATGACAAATTCTTCATCATATTCTGCATCGTCACTCGGATCCCGACAAATGGATGATGTCATTGAATATGTGTCTGTGTCACTGTCAGAACCACCTACATTCAGTTGCTGTTCTATGTCTACTGCTGACTCTACACTTTAACCTGATGGTAACCCATGGTGACGGCACTGTGATGTAGCCTCTTTTGCTGCATCACCAACATCCCTGATAAATTGTTTCTGACGCTCAGTAACTCGTTTTTCTAATTAAGAAACACACAAATTTCAACTCTAGTTAATGAGGTAAATATAAGTATATTCAAACTTCATTTTATTCATATATGGCATGCAAAAACTGCAAATTATTTGAGCCATGATTCGTCTGGAATTATGTTGGCCTAATACTGGAATTTTAAAAGCTCTTGAGGGACCTCTAAATGTTGTTCAAATGAGCTACAACTTCACCAATTCACTCATTGTACCCAAGAGACACATTTCAGGGGGTGAGACACCAAAGATTAAAAAAAAAATTTTTTTCGAACATTTGTGGGACGCCCTAATATATATATGTATATATATATATATATATATATATATATATATATATATATATATATATTAGATGCAACTATGCAAGACATCTTAAAGAACAACCCTATCGATCTATTTATAAACTAATATGGGCAAAAACCCTTGATTTTTTTCAATATTTATTATCAAACTGGCCATCTTACTGCAAAAAATCTTAATTCCTCCGGTTTATTGACTTGTAGTGGCCTCCCTTCAATTAATATTCTGTTACAGTTTAAAATTCTTTTCAAACCGATTCTCATTTAGTGCGATTTCTCCTAGTGGAGGGGTACACTAAAGTGGAATTCTAAACAAACGTGAGGAGAACTGGATACTATGGAGCGACCGATAATCGGATCGGTATCGGACCGATATTGGCACTAACGGTTAATATCGGATCGGCCGATTTTTTTAGGGAGCGACCGATAATCGAACCGATATTGGCACTATCGGACCGGCCGTTTTTTTGGCTGCCGATACACTGTTTTTTTTTTTCACAAATCTAGTAACTCTCAACTGGTTTTTGTTTACAGAGTTAAAGTTTACTTACAGACTTCCAGTTAACTGTTTACCTGAGTGAAGTAATTTACTGATATAATTAAGTGTTTTTAATTTTTTAAACTTTTAAAAAATTTGCTACAAGTAAATTCAGTAAAAATTACAAAGATTTACGAAGAAAATTATTTTAATTTCATCACAACTTTCACAAGTTAGTGAATTTACAATTAAAAATTAATACATTTTTACTTTTTTAGTTTGACATTAATTATTTACAACTTTATCTTACTTTTCTGTTTGTGTACAAGTAAAAAGTTAAAACAACAAATTGTTTGTTATAAGTTTAATTTTAAACAATAAACATGCAGATTTCTGAGATTATGCAGGCATGGTTTGCGTTTCTGACTTCGGTCTTCAGGTCTGTCTTTTCAAATCTTTTGTTCTTCTAATCTTCTCCATCTGCAAGGCACCCTTTCATTAATAGCAAAATATCGATATCGGTATCGGTATCGGTAAAAATGCTGGGTAAAAATATCGGTATCGGACTATCGGTAAAAGGCATATCGGTCGCTACCTACTATTTTGTTAGAACACAATTAGGTTAACAGTTAAATTATACCTGGACATATTTGGTGGTCTAGCACAACTCTAGGTCTGATGGGATGTATAGCAGCATGGGGTTTATATTTTTATTTAATATTTTCTCTCATTTCCAGAATGTAGCTTTCTATCAGGATACAAGAAATGATGCGGTCATTCAAGTGTTTAGACAGAATAGCACCGATAATCAGACTGGAGACTTTAAAATAACGGTCAGTTGATAATTATCTTGTCTATAATGAATATTTACATACAAACAAACTCACAGATATATATTGATGTATTGGAAGATATATATATATATATATATATATATATATATATATGTGTGTGTGTGTGTGTGTGTGTGTGTGTGAGTGTGAGATTGTGTGAATAATGAAAGATTGTTTAATAATTAGAAATATAGATTAAAAGATTATAAATGAATTGATACCTAGATTAATATATTAGATTACCATGATAGTCTTTTGATAGATAGAGTCTTAGACAACTGGCGTATTTAAAAAAGAAAACTAGTTAATTAGAAATATATAATTCTTTCTACTAATTTAGTACATCAGATTTTGCTACGTTGAATTATCTCACATTTTTATGTTTACTTTTGTCCGTATATCATTTGTTTGGTTTTCTAGAGAGGAGAGTATCAAGAAGGTAATGTCAGGTATTCAATTTTACCTGTCGTCAGATCTAAAAGACAAACATCGGAGCACAGCGACCAATCAGATTTTACCATTGAGCGTTATGACATCCGAAAAATTGAGACATCGAGAGAAACATGGAGGGATTATTTGACAGCACGTAAGTAAGTTTGATGATTACAGGGAGTAGATAATGCACATGTCATGCCTGTCTTACTATATCATGCATGTATTACTATTTAGAGCATTTTCGAAAAAAAAATGCTCTATTGTCCCCGTTTTGTCTGTCTGTCTGTCATCACCCTAGATCTCAACAACAATAAGTCCTAGACCCATGATGTATATATCATTTTGTAGGTCTTGGCCTGCCAAGAAATGACTTTTCTATTTCGCGATCTGACCTCTGAGGGCCGTAAAAGGGGCCTTATAATGTATTTTACTATATAAGCTATATTAATAAAGGAGCGCCCTATATCTCAGCAACCATAAGTCCTAGACCCATGATGTATATATAATTCTGTAGGTCTTGGCCTGCCATATGTACATCAAAAGTTCATTTCGCGATAGGACCTCTGAGGGCCGGGCTTCAGGGCTCCTAAGGGGCTTATATATTATATATATGGCCCCATTCTACACCTTGTACGTTCAATAACCCATTCATTTGGTGCGAAATGCTGCAGCACGTAGTTTCACCAAGATTTATTAAGAAACTCATCAAATGAAATAGTAAGCTTGTGTTCTGAGTTTAATTGAAAGTATCAGAGCTATGCAACAATTGACGGAGTTTTCGAACGATTAAATGACTACAATTTCGAATGTTTTCAATTATGAGTCCTATTTCAGTAACCACAAACCACTTGTAGTTAGATTTAAGAGAAAATAATTTTTTTTCAAATATAAAGAAACGTCTTTATAATATTTTTTTTACAGATATATGCATTACACAATTGAATTTATAAACATTTCCAAAATTTACAAATATTTACTGAAAGCTAACAAACGTACTGATACATAACACGAAAATGCGCTAACACGTCCTGTGTCCAGAATGGAACAGGCTTAATTGCTTGTTTTTACATGCATACCTTACACTATCATAATGTTGTTTTATATCATGTATAGCTTACTATGTCATATATGTCTTTCTATAGTATGTATAACTTACTATGCCATGTATGTCTTTCTATATCATGTATGTCTTACTATGTCATTTATGTCTTTCTCTATCATGTATGTCTTACTATGTCAGGTAGGTCTGTCTATATCATGTATGTCTTACTAAGCCATGTCTGGCTTTCTATATCATGTATGTCTTACTATGTCATGTGTGTCTTTCTATATCATGTATGCATTACTATATCATTATACTATTATCATGTATGTCTTAGTATATCATGTATGACTTAGTATATCATGTATGTCTTACTATATCACTTATGTCTTACCATATCATGTATGTTTTACTATGTCATGTATGTTTACTATATCATGTATGTCGTACTGTATCACGTATGTCTTAATATGTCATGTATCTCTTTTGATACATTTTGGATTCATACATTTTTTTGGCCGAGGGTCGGACGAACAGCGGATGGATTTAGTGTTGACATGAACTATCATAAGTTAAATGGAACATAGGCTAGTGATTTGCTGCACCTTGATACAAGTGGGGGGGGGTCGGCGAGCAGTAGTTAGCCCCTGGCTAGCTTGGAGAGTACACTGATGACCCAATTAGCCTGAATACACTGGGAGAAAGATTGTTCCACTGCAATCCAGATGTATTTATTTTTCTTTTTAACTTTTTAAGTTTATATCTGCAAATTTTTTTTTTAAATCGGAGCTCAATACAATTAAAACTCGTAGGACATTGATTAATTCGTGTGTGTGTGTGTGTGTGTGTGTGTGTTTATGTATAATAATTATAACATGTACTGAATGAGACATGTAGAACATAGTATGTGAATGTTAACTTATGGAAACTAGTGTAATAATTGGACAATCTACAATGTATATAGACTAGGTAAGCATGTTTGTAAGTTTGATCACACACACACACAAACGGCTTAATTCTGGGCATGTTACGTTTTAATTTGAACAACAAAAAATATCTATTACAACAAGTGTTTATTGCTAAAATTTCTTTTCTCGAAATTCATAAACACCTCAAAATCTCAAAATGAATTTCCTTTTTATTGAAGTGCATTCCTGTCCGTGAGGAAAGTCATATATTTCTCCAAGTTAAGGTTTAATGTGTAAGGCACACTATTTACACTGTCATCTACCAAAAGCTCACTCGTCACAGCTAGTCGTTTTAGGCCAATGTGTTAGACACAGATCTCGTCAAACAGTTGGTGGTGCTTTGGTATCAAACCGGATCTTCACGTTGCTATCAAAATAGTTTAGGGGACCAGGTTCTGTAGAAGGCAAACGTAATTTGATACCTAAATTCGTCTGTATTTGAGCACACCTATTTCTATATTATCTAATAAATGTCTTTGTATAGAGTAGCGAGAGTTGTAGTATTACGCGTGAATAAAAAAACTGAACTTAAAAAAAAAGAACACGCAGAATTCATTTGAATGAAGCACAAACAATACATTTCATTACACTAAAGGTAATACATTGGAATATTGACTTGAGACAATAATACAAATAGACACATACATCGATTTCAAGCACACATTTAATAACACTACACAAAACTTGTATTTATTAGTATTACGTGACACTATCTTCCCGGGTAAAGCCGGATTTGAAAGCTAGTTTTCTTTAAATCTTATAACTGTAATACATGCAGTCATCATATAAATGACACTCGTATGATATTGTCACTGTCATACATGATATTGTCACTGTCACACATGATATTGTCACTGTCACACATGATATTGTCACTGTCACACATGATATTGTCACTGTCACACATGATATTGTCACTGTCACACACAGTGCTCGATTTACCGCCGGGATGCCGGGGTTTCCCCCGCACTGAGGACTGTCATCCCCGGCTCTGCTTTAGTTAATGTCATCCCTGCCGAGGATGACATTTATCCCCGGCTCTGCGGAATTTTTTTCTCATCCCCAGCACTGATTTTTTCTTAAGTTGAGCTAGCACTGGTAAATATTTTCCGTTTAACTTCAAAATTTAATACTGCGCTTCTGTCTACCGAATCAATAGAAATTAACGCACAGTAAGAGTTCGAAGTGTTTGTTTGTAATCTTTGGTTCTAATTTTATGTTCACTTTTAATTTGTCGCTCGTAAGTCGTAAGGCGCAAGTTATCAATCGAAAAAAAATATATTTATATATAAAAATCCAGCCAAAGATTTAAAGTAAATTTTTATTTTTTTTTTTTATAATTTTAAATTAAGTTGCTAAAGAGCCGTCTTGTAAAAACGTTAACTCAAACAAAGTTGTCTTTTACAAACAAACAAATGTATTTCAAGGAGTCAAATCTCAAAAAGATGATCTCCATACTACATCTACTGCGTGTAAGTCATGTGTAACAGTATATCCGTAGTAATAATTTGTTATTACAAGTTTAGATTATCCGACTTTAATAAGTTTAATTTGAAGTTGAAATCAAAATACCTAAGGAACTGGATGTATTGATAAAACAATGTTTTATTCTGCACGCACAGATTTGTGTTTAATGGTAACACTGGAGTAAAATCATATACTCGTAAACAGGTTAATGTAAGTTTTCAACACTGATTCACAGCTATAAGATACGTCACATGTTATATATTCATTGCAATTCATACTGCATCGTTTTAATTTTTAGGCCCGGGGACTCCTATGTTGTTTCAACAAGTTTGTACACAAATCTAACAAAAAAAGTTGAAGAGCGTGGCTGCGCTATTAGCAACACAATAAGTAATGGTAATTGTTTGTTTAATTCATTAGATGTCGAAACATCTAAAACTTGCTGTTTATTAAAATTAATGGTCCACCACTTCCATATGTTGATGCAAAGCTGTATGTCACAATGTGGTTAAAAGACGGACGGCATTCTACCTGCGATGTACCTTCTGGCAAACCAACAAAAGAATTAGTTATGGAAAAACGTCATAATTTCTTTAAATAATTGAAATAATTTTGAGTAATGGAATATTTGATTTCAACAAACAAGAATAAATGAAAAATTTGCATTTTTTGTTAAAAATAAATTCATTGTTTGTCCTATTAATGTGCAGCTTCAAATTTGTTTGAATCAAATTTGTTTGAACCAATGTGAACTATGTTAATTAAGACAAAAGTTTTCCCCACTTTTTTATATTATTGTTTGTTTTGTCTATGAAAATAAATTAGTTACTTGTTGGCCCATGGGTTGTAAATTGGAGATCCTCAAAAAAATTGTTGGCATCTCGCCGCCGCTGGAGATGCTGGGGATATCCCCGGCACTGAGATGTGACATCCCCGGCTCTGGTTTAGCTTTTTCCATCCCCGCCGGGGATAAAATTTATCCCCAGCTCTGCAAAAAAATTTTGTTTTTTACCCGGCACTGTTTTTTTCTTAAATCGAGCACTGGTCACACATGATATTGTTACACTACTCAATCTTTTAAATTTAATGGAAAGTTTAAAATGCTATTTCGTTCTGTCATTACATGTAGCCCCTGAGTTTGAATCCTCAAAATCTGGAAGTCTATTGAATGAGAAACTTCAAGATGGAGCAAAGTTCTCTCGTAGCAGACGTCAGTCGGGCTCCACGTATTATGTTGACGTCACTGCCTTCCTAGACTACACCTGCTATAACCGGTTTGTGAAAGATGCTTATAATTACGAGAGTAAAGCTCTTTCTAGGATTCAAGAATATTACGCTTTTATATTTAGTGGGGTAAGAGATATTTGACATAATAATATGATGTTGTGCTTATAAACAAAAAAGAAAAAGCTAGATCCATACTTTATTTGTGTATAAGAAATATTGTGTCCTTAAAGATTAATGTGTTAACTTGAGTAGATTTGTTGTTAACTTATTACGAAAATAGAAAAAAACAAATAAAACGTAGGCGGGTCCTTAGGCGACTATCATGAGCGAGTCCTAAACCTACGACTATCATGAGTGAGTCCTAAACCTACGACTATCATGAGCGAGTCCTAAACCTACGACTATCATGAGCGAGTCCTAAACCTACGACTATCATGAGCGAGTCCTAAACCTACGACTATCATGAGCGAGTCCTAAACCTACGACTATCATGAGCGAGTCCTAAACCTACGACTATCATGAGCGAGTCCTAAACCTACGACTATCATGAGCGAGTCCTAAACCTACGACTATCATGAGCGAGTCCTAAACCTACGACTATCATGAGCGAGTCCTAAACCTACGACTATCATGAGCGAGTCCTAAACCTACGACTATCATAAGCGAGTCCTAAACCTACGACTATCATGAGCGAGTCCTAAACCTACGACTATCATGAGTGAGTCCTAAACCTACGACTATCATGAGCGAGTCCTAAACCTACGCTCTTTAAAATGGCGTAAGGCTAAGACCATCATGCTAGGCTCACTACAAAATTACCCTAACTCTAATCCAAAAACTCACATATTATCTCTTCTTTGTATAGACCCCGTTCCGCCTTTTGGTTTCTTTAATGAGGAATGTTTACTTTTACCTACTTTTAGTCATGGAAACCTATAGGAAGTGTACGTCACTGTTGCGTAATCAAAACGAAACATATAATCCACATTACATAAAATATTGAAAAAAATCTTTTTGTCAAATGAACTGATACACAATGACCCATCCATTAAGATAGACGCCGAAGACTAAATCACAGTAAACAGGAACTACAGTTAAACACAATTAAACAAAGGATAGAGAAATAAAACTTTATCAAAATGCTAAAAATATAATTGATTTATTTCATCCCTCGTGCGAGTGCCTTATATTTTATACACAGTATTTATATATTTACTAATATTTAAAAATTTTTTTGGCGTGCCAGAAAACTTTTGAGGCGCGTCAGGTTTGGCACGTGTGGTATATTCCTGCCATCCTAGGTTCATACAATAATAAAAATGTTTCTTTTCAGATTGACCTGATTTATCAAAACTTCCAGGCGAGCAACATTCGTCTACGTGTGAATTTAAACAAAGTTTTGATCTTTAAGGTAAAACATTAACATAGAATTAATCTGAATGTGTTGTTCAATTGGCAAAGTAATTTTTGTGCTAAAGCTGATGTGTCACAATCTGAACAATGTTTTTTTTTTAAATTTTATGTCTTATTTTGCAAGAAAAATGGCAGCTTGAGTTTTGTTTTAACTAGTCAATCTTTTTTTTTTTATTTCATAATTATTATTAAAATTCCTATGTACATCTTGATGTATAACAAAATTTACTGTAAAATCTTTAATATTTAAAATTAGTCTGTTAATGCTGATTTACTAATTTTCCATATGTTTTATTGTAATATCTTTTTTTTTATAATTCTCTCACAGTGGATGTTAAAAATTGATGTACTTAATATTGTATACATTTTGAGGCGATCTGAGACTTTGAATTGTCCTGATGCTCAGATGTGTTAGTAGATCTCTCGGTTTAAGGCCAAAGTATATGTCAGAGCTACTAAAGCATCAAAAGTGATAGAATTTGTAGTGAAAGGTGGACATTCGACTTCGGGGGACTAAAGCGGTTGCTTAATGTTCATAAATTACAATAACGGCCTTGAACATCTGCATTACAGAAATTATTATTTTTCTTCATTTTATGTTGCAGAGTACTAATGCCTTCAAGCTATTTTACTTTTACAATTATATGTATGTCGAGACCACTAAAGTTAACACTGAAGCAGTTTTATCCAACTTTACACTTTTTCTCAATTCAACTGCTGGAAGAGATTTCAGCTTCCCTTACGATCATGCAATGTTGTTTGTTGGGTATGTACTGAATGTTTTTTGTTGTGTATATACTAAATTTTGTTTGTTGGGTATTACTTAATGTTGTTTGTTGGGTATGCACTTAATCTTGTTTGTTGTGTATGCACTGAATGCTGTGTATTTGGTATGTATGAATATTGTTTGTTGGGTATGTACTGAATATTGTTTGTTGCGTATATACTGAATGTCGTTTGTTGGGTATGTACTGAATATTGTTTGTTGTGTATGTACTGAAAGTCGTTTGTTGGGTATTATATATATATATATATATATATATATATTAGGGTGGTCCAAAATTTTTTTTTTCGATTTTTCTAAATTTAAGGCCTGCATTGTGTTCTGCCAGAAAAAAAAGGGTTTTCTGAAAAAAATGAATACAATCGTGAAATATTTAGGGGTTGCACAAAGGCAATGAAAACATTGATTTAGTACTAAATAGTAATTTAATGGTTTATGTTAATTGTTTAGTGTTAAACATGAAATAACAACCTCAAAACAAATAAAGTGCAACAAAGCAAAGTGTTTACTATTTATGGACGTCATATTCACTGAATGCATTTTGCTAGTCCAGTAAACACTGTGGTCTTCTTTGCATCCGGTTATAATCGTCGGTGTTCTTGCAGCACCTGAAGTAAGAATTGCTTCTGGTCTTCTTTTCTGCATAAAACTTCATTGAAATCCTGAATCAGTTTCACTCCTCTTTCGGCTGTGTCATTAACAACTTTCAAATTTGGTTACAACCTTTTCTACATGTTTGTATTCATTGTTGCTGCTCATGTTTCTGGGGACATCTCCCGGAATGAATGTGGCAAACCAAGAATGGAGAAAAATGCCTTTGTATTGCTTGTAATAAAGAAGCTGATAGGCTGGTCTGCATATAATCCACTGGGATTAAGACGCTGAGCTTGATTTGTAGATCCGGGTTTATCTTGCATATTTTTAAGCATCTGAACCTTTTGCTTGGGATCAATATTTTCATCAAAAAAGCGAGGCCCACTGTAATTTCACTAAGATACCATAATTGTCGACTGAAAGCTTTTTTGCTGCTTTTCTAATAACTGAATTAACGGAGTTATATTTTTCTAAATCCCTCAG
Source organism: Bulinus truncatus (assembly GCA_021962125.1). NCBI lineage: Eukaryota > Metazoa > Mollusca > Gastropoda > Planorbidae > Bulinus > Bulinus truncatus. The sequence goes on from JAGDYQ010000245.1 coordinate 289,495, forward strand.
AAATTGTAGGTCATTTGATTGCGCCCTTGATGGCTGTGGAACTTGAAACCACAGTTTCATATACGTACTGGAAACAAAACAGAGGAACTGCAATAGTCCTTGTTCTTCAGAAGGCTTCAGCTTAAACTGTTTCTAAAACATCCACATCTTGTAGCAATACATTTTTCTTGCATCCAAAGTGCTATGTGTACAGCTCCTGGATCATGGAAATGAAACCCACGCGGTGGTGTTCATCCCAGAAATATGACAGCCAGTTCCAAAAATTCTCTGTAATAATCTCGTGGGTGACTAATTTGAGAATTGTCATTTGCAAACTACAATGTGCTCTCTTTGAAAAGGTCTACTTCAGTCATCCCATCTGCATCCCTTCTCCATAAAATGCCACTGCTCTTTGAATCGTTTGAAAAGTGAAATATCAGGTCCAGATGAGGGCCCACTTATATTCAATGCGGTGAACACTTTTTCCCGAACAATTTCTATCATATGGTGGCGGCAAGCAAGATGAATAAGACTTTTTTCAAGCAGCTTTTCAATTAAAATACATGCCCCTTTGGAATCCCCAGTGTTACTTACTGTTGTGTCAAAACTTAATGCTTCTACTTTTTTACAAATTTCCCAGTCCTTCAGGTATTCAACTACAGCTTGAGCTTGACTGTCACCTGTCCTTGAAGTCAATTTAGGTACACCTAGCAAGCACTCTAATTGCAGTCCTGTTATAATCACTGGCAATCTTTCAACATTCTCATTGGCTGTGAGATCTGGAAGCAATTTTCCATTCCAATGTACAGTTAATGGTACTTGTGGATCAAACAATTCTTTAATTTCATGTGCTGTTTTTTTCCTAATCTCATCTCTCTCACGCTGTACAGTACTTCGACTTAATGTCATGTCACTAACATCGTGACCAAGAGAATGAGCTGTAGCAGCTAGTAAATGGACTGCTGTACGGTCACTAACTTGTGATCTATCTAATGCTGTAGAAACTTCTTTGGACAGAACAGACTTTGTTGGAGCAGTTCCTGCAAATTTTCTTCGTTTCTGTGACGCACTAATCAAAAAATCTTCATCGTGTTCATTTTCTTCAGTGACCCTTTCATCTGAACTGCTGTCAGTAGAAAATTGCAATAACGTGCTGGACATTTAAGAACTTTTTGAGTTTCCTGGTCATTTTTCACTTTTTGCAATAACCTCTCAGATCTCTCTTTTCTCTGAGCTTTCCGTTCATTATTAATATTAATGTAAATAAGTGCAAATAGATATTGAGTGCAATAAGGGCAACATTTGCAACCAACATAAATTTTAAACAGTTACACATTATAAACATCAAAGAATAAAACAGACTTTATTCAGGTTCATCAATATTCGGGATAAAATGTGGTAAATGGAGAACATACCTAAATTTTTAGAGAGCTTGTGCAACCTCTAAATTTCATCTGAAAATTATGAAATTTTATATTTCTGAGTACATTTTTTGTGGTAATCAAATGTGGGGTTTAAATCAAAGAAATTTTTTTAAAAAATGTTCCTCTCTATTTTGGACCACCCTAATATATATATATGTCATATATGTTGACGAATGAGTATGCATGCGCTCGTGTAATTTTGCCTTTTAAGCAGATTACGTAATGTTTTTCTACGCCCTATGAAAAATATGTTTTCTACGTTATACTCAGATTAGTACAAGTTGTATATATATATATATATATATATATATATATATATATATATGTGTGTGTGTGTGTGCGCGCGCGCGACAGAGAGAGAGAGAGAGAGAGAGAGTAAAGCACAGTCCGAGACCCGAAAACAAAAATTAAGAAAATGAATATTTTTATTTCTAAACACAAGTTTTCGCCTCAGTAAACTGTGTTAGCTTTAAAAGATTCACAACTATTTAGCAGACGTGAAAGTTCTATTAATTGTAAATCAATGAAAGACACGCGTAAGAAGAAATTCTCCCACTCCTAAAGAATGTAAACTATGCACCTGATGTGCGCACATTATTCAAAGTTTCCATATGTACTTGACATGGACACAGTACAGCCTATGGGCTGAGTAAAGTCCGTCAACCTGCATGTCCATGCCCGCTCCCTATCATCTCGTTCACAACTATGACGTGCGCATGTTATATGTTTTTTTCGTATCAACTCCGGATTCACCTGCATTAGGTAAGACCCTTCTGTCCATGTAAGAAACCCATTGTGGAGCGCGTGCTCCAAAAGGTAGCCCACCCTTTATTGTCACGTTTATTCTACATTTTTATAAGTTTTTTTTTCATCGCATTGTCAACGTATAACTTTCTACATTTAAAGTAAATTAATTGAAAACCAATCAGTAATCGTTACATTAGTTACGCATTTAGTTTATCTATGTTTTATTTTGTCACCCCCCCCCCTCTTCTCTCTTCAGGTCTGATTTAAGGACAGAGAATAGCAATATTTTAGGTAAGTATATTTATTTTTTATAAATATAAAAAAATGCCTCATCCTATTGGTCTATATTTTCATTTATTTATTTCCTTTTAAAAAGTATTTCACTAACTGCAGGGTGATATATTACTCAATTCCGCCAGTCGAGTTTTTATATTTTGTATGATCCATTCATGAATGCTGGTAATCGAGGACTTTCTATATTTATATAAAGTTCCTTTACGGCCCCCAAAGGGTTCATCGGGGCAAATGAAGTGTTTAAATCATCTGCTACAGTAACATCGGCATGTATAATTTATCACAACGTCCAGCCGCCTTTACTCCCCCAACTTAAAGGGAGGTGCCCAATTAAAGCTGTGTGGTCTTGTGGAATTACACCAGGACCTGAAAAAATCCAAAAATTCTGACTGAGGTTCGAACCCAGGACTCTCCTGTCGACAGTCGAGTGCTCTACACCGCAATACCACCCGTCCCCATTATATATATATATATATATATATATATATATATATATATATATATATTTTAAAATTTTTTTTTTTTTTTTATTTTTTTATATATATATATATATATAAATTATTCTTTATATCAATGACATTGTTCATAAATGTATTTCTCGTTGTCTATCTATATTTTCATACGTCAGTCAGTCTATTTTATCTGTGTGTTGACGGTCGGTTACAACTTGACCAAGATAAGTTTATGTGTGTATATCACACGATTTAAATAACGTTTAAAAAAAATCCATAATTTTAGGCTTGGCCTGGGTGAAAACATTGTGTCGTACGGATGGAGCCAGTGCTTCAGTAATAGAGGACACGGGAGATTATTCAGCAATAATTACTGGCGCCCATGAACTAGGACACAGGTGAGAGTTGCGGGACTTGATAGAAAAATCATTTAACATCATTTGTATTTATCTTAAGACTTCTGAGAATCGTTAGTTTGAATTTTATTATCTGTTCTCTAAAATATACTTATCTCAATCTATCCACACACACACACACAAGTACACTTACAAACATGCACACAAACGAAAACACACAATCTCCCACGCACACACTCACACACTTGCACATAAACGCACACATAAACGCACACATGTGTGATGGATTAGATATACTGATAACATGTTTCAATCCTGTCATTTACCTGTCATTTTGTTTATTAACATCACTTTTTGTATTTCAACTAGTTTGGCAGCCAATCATGATGGAGAAAACAACACTTGCAGCTATATAGACCGTTATCTGATGGCGTCATCAGATTCTGTGCCCACCTATAGCACCAGACTGAATCCGTGGAGGTTCTCATCCTGTTCTATTGACTCCATCGTCTCCTACCTAATATCGCTTGGAGATACAGCGTGAGTCTAAATACCTAATATTCTTACAGTCTAGTCAGATTGACTTTAGACAGGTAAGGTCTAGTCAGATTGGGTTTAGACAGGTAAGGTCTAGTCAGATAGGGTTTAGACAGATAGGGTCTAGTCAGATTGACTTTAGACAGATAGGGTCTAGTCAGATAGGGTTTAGTCAGATAGGGTCTAGTCAGATAGGGTCTAATCAGATAGGGTTTAGTCAGATAGGGTCTAGTCAGATAGGGTCTAATCAGATAGGGTCTAGTCAGATAGGGTCTAGTCAGATAGGGTTTAGTCAGATAGGGTCTAGTCCGATAGGGTTTAGTCAGGTAGGGTCAAGTCAGATAGTGTCTAGTCATATTCGGCACATTCTATTTAAATCTATTTACCTGGTGATTTAGGATGTCGCACTAATGGCAGTTTATTTCATAAAATCAATTGATCGATATCATACTAAACAAGATGATGTTCTGGCGATAGTGCACCACGAAGTGCACACACGACACCGTAATTCCACCTTTTACTATAACATGGGACGACAAGCAATTTAAAAAGTTTCTAAAAGCCTTAAATATATTTTTAATTTACAAGGCAGTTCATTATTTTTTTCTAAATCGCAATGTTAGATGAATCTGTGAGATTCATAGCGTATAAAAAAATAAGGATTTCATTTGTAATAAACAAAATAATGAATTCTCAAAACTAATTTATCATATAAATAAATGAAAAATTGAAATGTGCATGATAGATTGTAAAAGTGTCGGTCTGACTTTATGAAAACTAAATTAAATTCTTTTCAGTGACTTAGTGTGTTATTCTGTTGTGTGGATTTAATGATGGTGTATACCGTATAAAGTATTACTTCCCTTTACTTTGATTTAAGAATACACTTACATACATCTGCACATGCATAAACATAAATATTTGAATAAAGTTAACAATCTCTTCTTTGAGATTGGACTCAGTTATAATTTCTTTCTACTCACGTGATCCTAGGCGTGGCCAGACCTGTCTGTCTGATGCGTTGACTGTTGTTGGAGAATTCCCAGATGTCAGCGAACGTCTTCTAGGTCAAAAATTTCCATCAAACCAACAATGTCAGTTCAAATATGGCTCTTCATCCTATGATTGTAATGCATATGTAAGTCACTATTACTTCTCAGTGTTACTTACATATTAACATTACACAGTTTGAATTATGGTATATTTTTTTTTAAAATCACCTCTATTCCTATTGTTTGATTTTTTAATTAACGACATATTTGTTATTTTGTGTTCCTTCAGTTACAAAATTCAACCACAGAGCTATGTTATATTTACTGTAAACAACCAATGAGCAGCTATTGTTATGGTCAGGAAGCTCTGTCAGGTACCAGCTGCGGATGTGGCAAAGTAAGTCCAACCAATAAAATTTAATCTAAGCGCACTCTTATTTCATCTCATTTCAATGTCGTATATTCTTTCTGCGGTGTACACCTATTAGTGTAGATAACGTATTGTTGTATATACCTCGCAAATATTTGCATCATTTTTAAGTTACTTTAAATAAAGAGCAGAAGCTATACCATTTACTTTAAATATATTATAAATAAAATACAGAGATATGGAAAAGTTTTAACTAATAAAAGATTGGGTGATTTATATTGTATTATTTCAAAATGATGTTTTATTAACAAAGCTATTCTTTACTTGAACATAGTAGTTATCATCAGGATGTATACTTTATTTTGAAACTGAATGATTTGGTCAAAGGTCACTCACATTCTATATAACAACTAAATAAACCTGATTTATTTATCTAAGAAGAATCAATAGACTAAAACATACTTTCAATGTCGTCACAATGACGTCTGATATTCAATTATCCTTTATATAACAAATGAGTTGAATGTAATTAAAATTTTAAATATAATCGAAGTAACGAGCATCTTTTTTTCCCGATTTAACTACATGTATTTAAAAAAACTTAACTTTTGATTCCCGCTATATTTCCATAATCCATGGGGGTCAAGACGTACAGTTGTCGTGTTGTTCCAGTCCAGCACGTCATTGACCTAGGTCACGGTGAACTTGTAGATAAGTGAACTGCAAATAAACAACTATTGTAATAGATTAATATAAGAACAAAAAAAATATGCATGCATCTATTTCACAACCCTAATAGGACGATCAGAAATACGTATACATACAACATACCTACATTATTAATCTATACAACATACATACATTATTAATCTATAAAACATACATTTAAAAAACAACATAATGTCTGTACATTCCAGGTGTGCAGACAAGGAGACTGTGTAATTGACCTCTCGGTACCATCCACTGGTCAGTATAGGATTGTGATGTTTTAAAGCAACTGCTTGCTGCGGATTTTTCAAGAATATCACAGTACAACATCATACTTTACATCGGCACTCTAAGTATATCGTAGTAGAACATCACACTTTACATCAGCACTCTAAGTATATCACAGTGCAACAGCACACTTTACATCGGCTTTCTGATTATATTATAGTACAACAGTATAATTTACATCGGCACTCTATTTATATCATAGTACTACAGCATACTTTACATCGGTACTCTAAGTATAGCATAGTACAACAGCATACTTTACATCGGCACTCTAGGGATATCATAGTAAAACAGCATACTTTACATCTACTCTAAGTATAGCATAGTACAACAGCATACTTTACATCAGCACTCTAAGTATATCATAGTACAACAGCACACTTTACATCAGTACTCTATGTATATCACAGTACAATAGTACGTTTTACATCGGTACTCTAAGTATATCATGGTACATTAGCATACTTTACATCGGCACTCTAAGTATGTAATGGTACACCATAACACTTAACATCGGCATTCTAAGTATATCATAGTACAACAGCATACTTTAGATCGGCACTCTAAGTATATCACAGTACAACAGCACACTTTACATCGGCTTTCTGATTATATTATAGCACAACAGCATACTTTACATCGGCACTCTAAGTCAATCATATAACAACATCATACTTTAGTCGGCACTCTATTTATATCATAGTACAACAGCATTCTTTACATCGGCACTCTAAGTAAATCATAGTGCAACATCATACTTTAGTCGGCACTCTATTTATATCATAGCACAACAGCATACATTACATCGGCAATATAAGTATGTTATGGTACAACAGCATGCTTTACATCGCAATCTAAGTATATCATGGTACAATATCATAACTTTTTATTTCTTATTTACACAATATTTCTGGTCATGAAAAACTGTTTGATTGATTTTCAACCACTTCTCATTCATTATTTTAATAAACAGGTTGTGACATTTTTACAAACTGCACCACTGCAATGTGTCAGGACGCCAGTGTAAGGAGGTACTGCGATAGGACTTGCTGGTATTACAACACTTTGACCACCACTGTGAAAGGTTTCATTTTTTTAAACTCGTTTTTTAAGCAATGCAGTTGAAGATTATTGATTTGAAATATTTAAAATAACACTCACTGTAAAACCGGAAAAATATTTTGAGTTTTTAAAGATTAGAGAAGATCAAACAATGCAAACGCTGCCCAAATGACCTTCACTAAGTGATGCACTTTGTTACTTGACACATTAGGGGACGGATGGTCATGCGGTAAAATGCTCGGCTGTCGACCTGAAGGTCCCTGGTTCGATCTCTGGTGAGGACCAAGAAATTTTTTCAGGTCTTTGGCTTAAGTTCTCTATATATCTCCCGTGGTGCCTCTATGGCACTATCGACTATGGTGGGGATGAAAGAAGGGCACCATAAAAACCGTCCCATTAGAGGTTCATAGTCTGTAAGAGATTTCATCTCATTCTTACAGGGACTTCACACACATTATGTTAACTAATAGACTGTACTGATTGATACATCCTATTAATTGAAACTGTGCCGAGTGATGAATTAAAAATGATAGATCGTTCCTTGATTAATTTCATAGTTTTAACCGCTAATTATACTTGTACAAAGCGTACAAAACCCTATTTAGGTTACATAATTTATCACAGCATTTTTTTTTCAAAATTGCTAATTTAACTGAAGTTATAACTGGTGAAAATTATGCTTAGAAATGAGAGCAGGGGTTGAGCGAAAACTACTCAGTCATGAAATTTAAATAACACATGCCAATATAGTATTTTATCTTTGTAGAACTTTCCTGACAATTGTGCGATGAGAGACAGTGGATGTAAAACTTAGATGTGTCCAATTTAAATGGAATGTCTAGTCACCGTAGTTTATACCATTATAAATAGTAAAACATTAAGTTGATATTGGTTATTTACTAAAATAGTAGTTGGTGAAGTAGATACAAAATTATTTTTTTTTCAAACTGTATGAATTTCAGAAGACATTTGTAAAGACAGCTATTATGTTCCTTCACTAAATACGACATGTCGAAGCGCCTTAGGGGAGTCGGAAAATTTGTGTTACAAACTGGACGTACAGACAAACTGTTGCGTCTCATGTGCCCAGAGATTGACTAATATTACAGGTGAGAATAGAGTCTTGATACCAGCCTATGAACTGATCAATGAATAGATTGATGAACAGATCGATGAACTGATTGATGAACTGATCAATGAACTAATCAATTAACTAACAAATATAATGATCAATGAACTTATCAATGAACTGATCAATGAGCTGATCAATAAAAGATTGATGAACTGATCATTGAACTAATCAATGAACTAATATATAGAAGGATCAATGAACTGATCGATGAACTGGTTAAATAATTGATCAATGAACTGGTCAATGAACTGATCAATGAACTGATCAATGAACTTATAAATAATGTACTGATCAATGTGTAAATATTTAAAGTTAAGTTTTTTTGTGCTGTTTTCTCATAAGCACTTTGAAAAAGTTTAAAAGTATTTCATTTAATTGGTTACATTAATTAATGAATAACTTTATATTTCAACATATTCATGCGTTTCATTGTTAAATAACAATCAGTGTGTTATATTGTAGACTATTTTAGAAAGGTAAAAGAACGGTATGTGTGATTTATTGTTTATTGAATGTGACCGGCATGGTCAAACTATAAATTCGACCCTCTGCTACTCCTGGCCAATGATATGTCTCTGAGTCTACACTAGTCTAATGTCTACACCAGTCTAATGTCCACACCAGTGTAATGTATACACCAGTGTAATATCCACACCAGTGTAATGTCCAAACCAGTCTAATGTCCACACCAGTGTAATGTCCACACCAGTGTAATGTTCACGCCAGTCTAATGTCCACACCAGTCTAATGTCTACATCAGGGTAATGTCCACATCAGTCTATTGTCTATACCAGTCTAATGTCCACACCAGACTAATGTCTACACCAGTCTAATGTCCACACCAGACTAATGTCTACACCAGTCTAATGTCCACACCAGACTAATGTCCACACCAGTCAAATGTCTACACCAGTCTAACGTCCACACCAGTCAAATGTCTAAACCAGTCTAATGTCCACACCAGTCAAATGTCTACACCAGTCTAATGTCCACATCAGTCTAATGTCCACACCAGTGTAATGTAGACATTATTTATATATATATTAAGGGCCCTACAAAAACTACTATCCTCATGTCGTTCATTTTATCAGAAGATAAACATTTAATGTTTCATAGGCCGTACCATATATATGAACGGGTAATTATCCTAAACATTGCCTAAAAATTACAATCTTTTTGTATACATAAATATGGTATCTAGACAAAACCCCCAGCGGACCAAATTCCCATCGGACTTAACCCCACCCCCCAATCGGACAACCCCCCCCCCCAGCGGACTAAACCCCCACTACACTTAACCCTTACTTTTATTATAAAATGTAATGTATAATACCTGGATTTAAATACATGTATAAATAAAAATATGTATTTTGAAGTGAATTTTTTGTTCTAAGTACCCCAATAAGCTGCATTAGCCCTTTGAGCCGGATTGGACTAAAGTTAATCCCTTGTTAGCTTCACATCAACAGGAATCTTATCTTACCAGGTAAAACAAACAAAAAAAAATAGTTTTAGCTCAATGTCAAGACTGACACGATCTTTATTCTACCTCTTAATTCTCGCGCCAGACACCAGGTAAAACGAACAGCAAGAGAACCACAGTGGTCGAAAGTCAATCTTTCATTTAGGTCAAACAACAGAGGAAGCTGGCTATTTATATATTATGTTGACATCAATGTCCCTTAATCTATTTTTAACTTTGTATATATATATTTATTTATACAAGGATAAATAATATCGACTTAAATTCCATCTTAATACTTTGGAGATTTAGTCCGCCGAGGGTTGTGTCCTAAATTCTTTTACTATACATGTTTTACAAAATTGATAACTTCTTCATCTTTTATGATAGCAATAAAAAAAAATTACCGTACAATATATATGTATATATATTTAGAAATTTACCTCTATTTATAAAACCGAATTTACCTTTTTTTTTATAAAACAGAGTTTTATAAAACAGAATTACTGCTATTCATAAAACAGATCAATGTTAACATGTATTCAGATTTCACCTTTAGAAATGTCTGTCTTCCATTCAGGTTGTGAGTACGGTGATAGATACAAACGACTTTGTTCCAGTGTCCAGTCCTGTAAAGTCTACCGTGACGCTTGTTGTAACACCTGCAGAGCGGTTGTCGGAGAAGGAAACAGAACATTTCCAGACCAGATTTTTATGTTGATATTAAACCTGACAGTTTGGATTTATTTCATCAATTTCTACTAAAACTTGATTATTTTTGGAAAATAAAATACATTACAGTATTATCATTACAATAATTAGTCTGCTAGTAATTATTTAAGTCTTTCTTCAAAAGACTGTTTACTCAGAGTGCAATATCTCACATAATGTTTGTCCGTTGTTTCTAATGTTCACTCTACTATTAGTTTCATTCACTGTGAGATACTCACCTAACATAAATGCATACACATACTAGTCATCAGGGGACGGGTGGTATTGTGGTGTAGAGCGCTCGACTGTCGACCTGAAGGTCTCGGGTTCGAACCTCACTGAGAATCTTGGTATTTTTTCAGGTCCTGGTGAAAGTCCCAAAGTCCACCCAACTTTAAATGGGTACTGACTTTAAGGCGGCTGGTCGTTATGCTAACCAAATATCCCTTCAGATACCGAGTTTAATGAAACAGATAAATTCTACACTTCATCTGCCCCGTTGAGCCCTGCGGGGCTTAAGGGAACTTAACTTTTTTTTTTCTAGTTAAATATGTAGACGCACAAATTGTACTATGGAATTTTTTTTTATCATATAACTTCCATTGTTTTTTTTAGTGATTACGATAATTATTTCACCCTTTGGGCCATCATAGTTTTTCTTAATTGTTAATATAATATACAACCATTTCTGTGTGTCAAATAATCAACAAGAATACTACACATGAGAAAACAATAACAATTTTAAAAATAAATTTATGTTAGACAATAGTTTACCTTGTGTTTCGTTATTTTATTTATATTTGATTTTATGGAAGACAACGCGTATTTTTATGACTAAACATTTTAAGCTAATAAATATTTTTTTTTTAGTTTTCAAAGTTTTACTGTAATTTTTTTTTTTTTTTTTTTTTTTTACAATTTTAAAAAGGAGTCTAATTTTACAAACTTTTACTTAGATCACTCTGTCGGTTTGTTTGTCTAAAAGTAATTGTCGTATCCCACTTGTACTCTTATTAAATCAGACGACACAACTCCTTGTATTGTAAAAGAATTAACTGAACTTTTTAATGCGTGATATATACAGATGAGAATATGATAATTCAATATAAACACTTGAGAAGATGAATCGATAAATCACATGTATAATTCTATAATTTAACACACACGATAAATACTAAGATCAATATTAGATGAGAGATGTGGCAATAAATCACAAGTAACTGCTATCACTATAAACCAGTACACGAGTCTATAACTATTATAACTCTCGACTGCACTGTCCACTAAGTCCACGTGTTATATCTAGTATCCCCTTCATGGGTCTCTAGTCTCTCTCTCTATTGTGTGTGTGTCTCCGTCCCTCAACAACCGTGGTAACTTCCCTATTTATAGGATATATCACCCCCTCATATTGCATCATTGATTGCATCATGGATTGCATCACCGGGTGATTGCATCATTGATTGTATCATGGATTGCATCACTGGGTGATTGCATCACTGGGTGATTGCATCACTGGGTGATTGCATCACTGGGGTGATTGCATCACTGGGTGATTGCATCACTGGGTGATTGCATCACTGATGATTGCATCATGCATGCCTGACCCTGCAAGCACTTACAAGGGATAGGACACCCCCATTATCCCCAAAAAAATGTCATTACCTAATGAAATTTTGGCAATATCATCAATTTTAAATAAAATCATCTTACATTACTTTCTTGCCATTGTTTATAGCATTACATGCTTATGATATATCATTATTAATTATTCTATTATTTCTCAATCTTTTCAATAAAACAAAATGTAATACATGTCAATCTTCAAAAAATATAAATACAATTACATCTCTATACATATGTCAATAATAAACGAATGTGTAACAAACTTTGAAAAGAAAAAAAATATATGGTTCTCCTTGAGTAGATGTGTAGTCCATCATCTCATCAACATCAGGACGACGACGGATATGTGTAACATGTTTCTTACTACACTGTGTCTTGCTTCATTGACGTCAGGTCAAAGTTTAAGCACAAAAAAAATCAATAATTGTCTCTTCACATAATAGTCTCTACACAAAATAGTGTCTACACAAAATAGTCTCTACACAAAATAGTCTCTACACAACACAGTTTCTATTCTAATAAATGTCCATGGCAAAATTGTTTTCACAGTGTTCACGTTTAACATTGTCAGGATGACAATATGAGCAACGACTGCTCACAGTAACGATGAATTGTTCCATTAACTGTGACAAAAAGTTGAGCAAAGACTGCTCACAATAACGATGAATTGCTCCATTAACTGCGACGAAAAATTGAGTAAAGTGTGCTCAACGATAACTTGCGTTGATAAAAACAGTCTTGTGACATCAGCTCAAACAACAATAACTTAATCAACGTACATTTGTGTGTGACAAAATCGTTGACATCTCAATGTCGATGACGACAGTATAAAACTTCTCCATTTAAGTAGAAATCCACATTCATTAATTGTCTGTAGATGTCCCAATTATCATTCTCGACAATAGATCTGGTATATGATTGTTTGTACCTTTTATTCTTGAATCGTATTTTATGTCTTGTTTGTTGCCTAGCTTCATTTCTTTTTCTTTGTATCCAGTTCTTTACAATTGTTTCTGTGTGATATTTCGATACTCCTGGCACATTACCAATAATCAAATCACATACAGGATTATCTAGTATAATAGCTTCACATATACCAGCTAACCATGGTGAGTCTATTTTAATGGTTGCTACGTCACACGACTTTATAGTACCATCTCCTAGCTTGATGTGTGTTTTCTTTGACATGTACTGATCTTTGTTAACCAGACTTCTTTTAACAACTACAGTAGTACAACCTGAATCTCTAAGACATTTTATTTGTTGACCATTGACAATAGCAGGATGAAATATTATTTGACCTTTTGTATTTATAATATTTGCACAGTATTGTTCTGTTTCACTATTATCTTGAACTTTCTGTTTTGGATATTCTCTATCAGCATACTTTTGCGTAGAATTAAATTCTGGTCTGTTTCTGTTTTGACGTAAGTAAAGTTTTTCACCGTCATCTTGAACTTTCTGGTTTTGATACCTTCTATTAACATACTTTTCAGTAGAATAATGTTCTGATCTGTTTCTATTTTGACGTAAGTCAAGTTTTTCTGGTCTATGTTGTTCTAGTTCTTTCTTTCTCAAGTAGCAGTACTTCAAAATGTGACCTTTTTCTTACAATAGTGACAAATTCTTCTTTCAAAATAAACAGTATTATCTTTAGATTGACTCATGTATCTTGGTTTGTATATATCATTCTTTAATTTGTATGTTTCATTCCGTGGTTTGAATTTATCAATAGATGCACAAATGTCTGATATACTTATTTCATCATTGGGATAGCAATCTTTATAGTCACTTAGAACTTTTATTAGGTCTTTGACAGTTTTTACATTCCTTTGTTTAATGAAGGAAAACACTTCTCTAGTGCACATGTTAAGAACTTTGTCGACTACCATCATTTCTAAAATCTCAGTTGGTTTATTTATGTTAACTTCTGCCATCATAAGCCATGATTTTAAATCACTCATAACTAAATCAATGAACTGTTGAGGTTGTTCTTTATTTGACATTTTTAGTTCATGAAATCGGTGACGATAATGTTCTTCTGTTTTATTAAAATATTTCAGAAGTTTCATCTTTATATCTTCGTAACTCAACTCAGCATAGTTATGTATTGTCATGATTGCTTTTCTTGCATCATCTTTTACAAGCTTGAAAAGTTCCGACTTCCAGTCACTGATTGGAATTTTTTGTAGCTGACATTGTTGTTCAAAGAATTGTAAACATGTGTCAATATCTTCAGTTTTACCATTGAAAGGTTGCATTTTTAATTGAGTCGAGTAATTTCCTTTTGACTCTTCTATTACAGTTGTTTTATTTGCAGCTATTCTTGCAAGCTCTAGTTCATGATTTCTTTTTCTTTCTAATTCTTTATAGTTTCTTTTTAATTCTCTTTCTTTTATTCTCTCATCTCTTTCTTTATCCTCATTTTCTTTTTTGTCTATATATTCCAACAATTTATCACCTTTGAGACCTAATTCTTCTCCTCTAATTTTGTATTGTCTCCATTTTTCTTCTTCTGGGGTACTAGCCATTGTTATGTTCAGAAGTACAAACAAAAATGAAACAGAGTTTCTTCAGAATGATGGACTTGAATACCGTTGCAGTGTAATGCACCAAATTGTGGACTTAACTACAGTTGTAATGTGATACAACAAATTGTGGGCTTACTTGTGCTTATAGCTCATGGCCACAAATGAAAACGTTGGAATGTCACGTGGTAATATAACGAATCCAAAATATGACGAGAAATATTTCAAGAATAAAATGTTATTCTTACCGTAAAGTTTCAGAAAATTCTTCCTTTGTAGCGTATGTCCAATGGGGGAATTCACAAATAACGAAGTCCTTTAACACTGCAGAGACGTACAACTGGATTTACCAAATAATACATATGTTATACTTTCGCTTTTCGCTGCCACCAAATAATACATAGGTTTACTTTCCATGAGACCATGTGGCAATATCAATTACAACTGTTCCATCGTTGTATAATACTGTATACACTACACACAGATAAAATGCTAAAAATCAATATTCGATGAGAATACCAGGATTATACTTTCTTTTAACTGTTGATGATTCAGATAAAATCCAGTCTCTTCGAAATATACTATTTTATCAACCCAAGTGTTACTCACCACTGGGGTGTTTTTACCGCTGCCACCAGATAAATACCAGGATTATGTCGTATCCCACTTGTACTCTTATTAAATCAGACGACACAACTCCTTGTATTGTAAAAGAATTAACTGAACTTTTTAATGCGTGATATATACAGATGAGAATATGATAATTCAATATAAACAATTGAGAAGATGAATCGATAAATCACATGTATAATTCTATAATTTAACACACACGATAAATACTAAGATCAATATTAGATGAGAGATGTGGCAATAAATCACAAGTAACTGCTATCACTATAAACCAGTACACGAGTCTATAACTACTATAACTCTCGACTGCACTGTCCACTAAGTCCACGTGTTATATCTAGTATCCCCTTCATGGGTCTCTAGTCTCTCTCTCTCTTGTGTGTGTGTCTCCGTCCCTCAACAACCGTGGTAACTTCCCTATTTATAGGATATATCACCCCCTCATATTGCATCATTTATTGCATCATGGATTGCATCACCGGGTGATTGCATCATTGATTGTATCATGGATTGCATCACTGGGTGATTGCATCACTGGGTGATTGCATCACTGGTGTGATTGCATCACTGGGAGATTACATCACTGGGTGATTGCATCACTGGTGATTGCATCATGCATGCCTGACCCTGCAAGCACTTACAAGGGATAGGACAGTAATTTTGTAATCAATTTTCAATCCAATAGCCATACCATATTGTATAATTAGGCACATGAAAGTTTGATCCATCGTGATCTACTTATCTTTTCTTTGTACGCACCCAGACAGAGCCCACAGGATGACGAGGATATTCTATTTTAAATCTGGTTTAAATATTTGCTTTTCAATATGTCTGCTAGTCTGATTCTTATAGTAGTATCATAGTAGAGTCTGTTAATTGACTTACCAAGTGGAAGGTCATGTTGAGTGTTGAAACACCTATATTGATTAAAATGTACAATCTATTTATTTCTCATTTTTTACTTACACTGTTCTCTGAGCATGGTAGTCTAAAATTTACTGCTATAGTCTATTCAGATGCGATACGGTAAGACTACTGTTTTCCAAAACTCATTTTTGCCAAGAGCTGAAGAATTCAAGGCGTTTGACTTTTCTTGCCAGGATTAGTTTATTTTATTTTTGCTTGCTCCAATTGTAAGCTAGTTTGCCCAGGTACCCCTACCACCCAACCTTCACAGACAAAGACTTGGTCGATAGATTTACACATAGAATGTGAATGTAAACACAGATGATCCTTACTGCCCTACAGACAGCACTATGACATTCAAATATCCGAGATGTGCAATGACATCTTTGATGTTGAACATTTCGACATCCAAGAATAAAAAACATTTGATTGTAATGAGATGATGTTTATAATTATCTCAGCATCTGTGGATTTTAGTTTCTTGATGTATATGTATGATTGAACCATGTTATTTTGATAATAGTATAAATGATATTGATAGGAGGTTATATTACTAAGTACATAATTATTTTGTAAACATTTATTTGTTGAAAGCTATTTTCTATTACATGTAATGAACGTATGATATCATTGCCTGGAATCATTGTATTTCTCTCTGAGCAGTTGTTGTTGAGTCAGAAACCGTTTTAACAAATGACATGTTTTATTAAATAAATTGATGTCATATTATACAAAAATACCTTTGTTCGTACACACTTTGTACTATTTTTTTTTTTATAATTCACCAGTATACTGTAATAAAAATATTTATGGAAGGGTGGTACGTAAAAGAGCGCCCGACCGTCAATCTCAAAGTCCTGGTGAGTCATCAGGTCCGTTTTAAGACCCCACAACTAAAAGGGATACAAGCCAATTCAAATTATAAAATAGTATTTGCTTGGTGTAAGGGAATCATCAACCCACCCAATCCTCACATAAAGTATTAAGAAAATCTGGATCTCCCCCCCAACTTCCAACCCACCCCCTAAAACTTTTAATACTGTGGACTTCAAATTGACATGATGACTCACCGTGACCCCAATGTTCGTTTATGTGAATAAGACTGTATTTGGCATACTCCCGGGATCAAGAAAGATATAAAATCGTACATCTATCTGGCAGTCTTTTTCAAAACTATTTTCATTTTCATTATAAATACATGTTTGAATATATAATGAATCATTGTTGTGAACAATTTTTTTTTTACTTTTTTCCTCCCTAAAAACTGAGTGCGTCTAAAAGTCAGAGTGCCCTTTAGATCATGTCATCAAGGCCAGGTGCGTTCTAAGGTCAAGTAGTTTAGGACAGGTACTATTAAGGTCAGACTTTCGTGAGTCCATATAGGCTCGTGTGCCTCAAAGCCTGGTAGGGTAAAGCGGAATAGAATGCTACAGAAAGACTTGCAAAAAAAGACGTTAAACATAAATACTTGCAAAACAAAGACGTTCAACACAAAGATTTGGAAAACAAAGACGTTCAACACAAAGACTTGCAAAAGAAAAGACGTTCAACACAAATACTTGCAAAACAAAGACGTTCGGCATAAAGACTTGCAAAACAAAGACGTTCAACATAAAGACTTGCAAAACAAAGACGTTCAGCATAAAGACTTGCAAAACAAAGACGTTCAGCATAAAGACTTGCAAAACAAAGACGTTCAACACAAAGACGTTACCCACAAAGACTTGCAAAACAAAGACGTTCAACATAAAGACTTGCAAAACAAAGACGTTCAGCATAAAGACTTGCAAAACAAAGACGTTCAGCATAAAGACTTGCAAAACAAAGACGTTCAACATAACGACTTACAAAACAAAGACGTGCGACACATTGAATCTCACAGTTTGCACATAAGATTAATGGGAAATGTATTCCAATTGATGTTGTGTTACTTTTTCAACATTTTTTTTTTTTTGTTTTTTTCAAATATTATTCCATTCCATAAACGGGTGAGGTTTGAAAGTCTTAGATTCTATAAACCACTAATTGTTGCAGGTCTATATCAAGGGGCAAACACATTTCTAGCATGTATGTACAAGTTTTAGTTATTTGAGAACTAAATTATATACCATTATATAATAAAAAAAATTGTGGAAATCCAAATTTAATACAAAAAAAAGAGAAAGTAAATCAGTGCATATAGATTCAGAAAAACTTCCACTATTAAAATAGTTTCTCATCATCTTGTTGATAAGTCTACTGGGTAAGTTATCACTATAAATAAATTTGACCGATCTCGCCCCCTTTGTGTGAAACGAAGAAAAATGTAAATATTCCAGTTTGTTTGGAGGCCCCGGATTGGTAGATTATATTGAAAGAATTATCTGTGAAAAAAATTACCAGTATCACTTACAGAAGAAATAATGAAATCTTTTTAAAAGACGTTTTATACTCTGTCATAGTGGTAACCTCTTACACTTCTATATCCTCTGTCATAGTGGTAACCTCTTACACTTCTATATCCTCTGTCATAGTGGTAACCTCTTACACTTCTATATCCTCTGTCATAGTGGTAACCTCTTACACTTCTATATCCTCTGTCATAGTGGTAACCTCTTACACTTCTATATACTCAATCACAGCGGTAACCGCCTGCACTTGTATATACACTATCACACTGGTAACCTCTTAAACTTCTATATACTCAATACATACATTTTTATATTTCATTTAACCTATTTAGGGTAAAATTTGATTTTTTTAAAGTTTCACAAAATAATGGCAGTTATAGGATGTAAGATATTCAAAAATTAGATTTTACTTTTTTTTCAAAGAATTTTAACAAAATAAAAATGAATATCTTTTTGTTTTAATTAGCTACTTTCTAATCCATTATTTTTTTACATTTCATGAATTAGCAATATTTTTTCCCGCAATTTTCTAAAAAAAAATTCATTGTCAACTATTAAAATATCAAAGCAAACAAAATTTTGTTCCAAATATTTAAAACTTATCATATATGTCAAAAAGACAGATTTAACTTTCAATAACTCAATAAAACTCAAATACAGTTTTCCCATAAATTCACATTTAAATTCTATGCTGTTTTTATCTTTTTAACTACATTTAAGATTGTTTATCTTTTTAAAAATGTAATTTTTTTTTTAATTTATATATAAATCAATGGAAGAAATGACGGTTTAATTTACTTGTTCCTTTCCACTATTACTTTTGGTGTTTTTTTCTTCTTTAATTTTTTCAATTTTTTGTAAACAAAAGGTATTGTGTAAATGGATTAACTGCCGAGTTTAAAGGTAATACAAATACAACAATCCAGGCGTACGTTTGTAGACTGACTGAAGTTCCTGTCATTGAAAGTGAGCCAATCAAACTTACAGGAAACCAGCAGAGAAAGTTAGACATAGCTATAAGGCACAGTTGCCTAGCAACATCAACATCTTGTTTCCTTTTGGACTCTACTAATGTTATATTGCCCGTTGTCGCTGCAATAAAAATAGCCGCTTGACCAGTCGCTACCAGCGTGAAAATTATAAAGTTAAGAATGATAAATATACTCATAGCATACATCCAACCTGGTTCCTGATTATAATATAAAGGCAGACCAAGACACATACCATTAGAATAATATAGAGCGACATCTGGAAATAGAATTGGAATTAAGGCGATGACAAACCCAACAGTCCAGACTAAAAAAAACTGAGAGTATTACATGTGTTTTGGAAAATCTATAGTTCCCAAAAAGAAACCTAATGGCGAGAAATATGTCTATTGTTACAAGAAGCACAAAGAAAGTTGAGGTTTCACTAGACAAAGTTGATAAAAACCGAGCAGCCTTACATAAAGGACTATACCGCCATTGATGTTCATTCAAGACATAAACATCACGGTAATAGATGTCCACCGAAGCAATAATTATTAAATAAATGCTCATGATAAAGTCAGATATTCCTAGATTGATTATAAAAATTCCATAAGAAAACATTAAGATATCTCTATCAATAAGATAGCGATAACTTAGGACTACAACATTTCCAATGAAAGATACAGAGGCCACTATCCATAGAAGAACACATTTAGTTTTATCAGCTAGCAGATCGTCACAAGAAGATATGGCGTCCCGAGGTGAATGACACACATGAGGTGATGTATTTGGACCTAATATCAGAGCACAACATAACTTATAGTTGTCAGTGAGTAAACTAATCTGTAACTTTAGCATCTTTGAATTCATTGGTAGATAATAATTGTACATTTATTTGTGTATTTGTCAAGTCCCAATTCTTAAGCTTAATATTTTTTTAAAATCCAACTTAATGAAATAATCTTAGTGTTGCTCAAGTTAACCAATTGTAAGAACTTTGATTCAAAAATGTGGAAAGTTAATGAAGAAATTTTTGTAAAAGAGAAATCAATGACTCTCAAAAAGTTGGATCTAATGCTGTTTTCTTCTACAATCTCCAAGTTCTGATTATTTGACAGGATAAGAAACAGTAATTTGTAAAATAATGTAAGAAATCCATTACGATTCAGGAATGTAATATTGTTGTAACTAAAATCGATTTTGTAGGTATTAATAAACAGCCGCTGTTTAAACAGTATAAATTTTTTTAAAGACTGAATATTGCAATTGGCTGCATGCAATTCTAAAATGTGTTCACATTCATTAAATTGAATTACAATACTTGATAAATAAACGTTTGATAATTTTAATACTTTGATAAATTTAAATATAAAAATATATGATGGTGGCAACATTGTTCTATCTAATAACAGTACTCCCCCTTGGCATTTGTAGCTGTCGGGACAATGGATAGACCAATTCATCTCGTCCGCAAAATTATCGCAATCAAAATTATCATCACAAATACGAATAATTTCCCCTGGTTGTGCATGTAACAAACATTGTTTTAATTGATCGTTTCCGACCTGGACCATGTAGTACTCATCTTCTCCATATCTACAGTCCATTATTCCATCACCAACATAATGGACCTGGATACAATAGGATAGTTGACATTTGACCATATCATCTGGACAAGTGAAGTTCTCACAATTGTCCAGATGAGAAAGGTTAGGACAACCCAGTGGATAGCCACTCATGCTGCTCATATTACGTAAATAAATACATTTTGGCGCTAAATTTATATCTTCATAAACAGGACATCTTGTTGTATTCTGTTGGCTGCATTTCTTTTTCATTGTGTTTATTTTATCTATCTCACCATCGCATAACACGTATTCAAATGTACGGGAACATCTTTTATCTATACAAAAAACACTTTGATCTTCATGTAATGTTAGTAAGCATTTGTATATATTGAACCATTGAGCAGGAAGACAAAGCATTTGGTACTTACACTTACACTTACTCACACCCCTCTAGTAAATTTGAAGTATAACTTAAAAAATGTTGAAACTGTTTGCTGTATATCTTGTTTTTAATGTTGTTGTACTTTATCTGGCGATATCATTTATGTTGTTTTTCTGAACAGAAATCTTCATCCAATCTACTTTGACAATCTAACTTGCCGTCACAAACTTTAGAATAAGGTAAATATTGGTCGTTTTCCTGACAGTTAAACAAAAATTCTCTGCCTATAGGTGTCGTCTCTATTGAAGCATTAGGCACATTCTGATCCGGATTGAGTTGATCAAAACTAGTCCAGTTCCTCATAACATCTCTTTCACAAATGAAGACATTCAATAATCTCAGGGTGCAGTCATGATCAAATAATATATTTCCAATATTACCGATATTGTTGCTATCCTGTATCACTGAAATCGACATGCATGAAGGAAATTTTAAATCGTATAACTTTTTCGCTTTATAATAGTAAATGCCCAACAAAAATGGACGCTCGTTCGACCACTGGTACCTAAACGGCTCACTGTATGTAAAAAAGTCGAAGTCCTACTGGAATTCTTTGTCGAAGTATTTCTGTTGGATTAGTCGAGGTTAAAGTGTTAGAGGATACGACTTTCTGTACAAATTTTAGTTCTTCTCTGGATTCAATGTTAACTAAATCAGATTTGTATTCATAACATATTCCTTCAGCTTCAGATGAACTTATTGGATCATTTCTTTCAATTACTTTATAACACGATGTGGTGTAAGATTGCTGCTGAAACTGTAACCATCCTTGAGGACATATGCCACAAAGTTTTAATGAAACTAACATAATATCTTGAAGATCATCTGTTTCATCAATGAATATAAAGTTTTTGTAATACCATTGAGCTTGTTCTTGTCTAGATAATAATTTATCAATAGATGTGGTAAATAGAACGTTAATGTCAAGCTTATTAAGCTCAATGTTTATAGGTTCATACCAATAAGTAATATCAAATAAGTTCGTTGTAATTAACACTGTAAGATTTTGTGTATTTGTTCTTCCATAAATACTCCACACTTCAATGATATTTTTAACAAATACATTTCCTGTCTTATTTTGCTGCTTTATCACTTTATTTATTTTATCTAATATTGGTTTAACTGAATACACATTTGTAAATGAAAGGATTTGTTTTCTTTGTTGATACAAGAATGTTATTTGAAACACAGCAATACGCAATAGTCTAGTTGACTTCTGTCTGATGTCCAAGAAAAAGTTCAGGATGTTTATGAATCGTTTGGACATGACGACATCATTGAAATTCACCATAAAAACCAAATCCAAGTCTCCTGTGATACAGTCTGGAAAAGGTAAACTGTTGAAAGTCATAGTGAGAACTGAAACACAGAACAAAACATATTACTTTTGAAAAAAAGTTGAAAAAAAGTCGACAAAATTTCAAAAACATGAAAAATTTGTATACAAATCGGAGCACCAATGAGATGTATGTCTTGCAATCTTTCAAACTAGAACGTCTTTACCATTATCTTTGTGTATACACTTTTTTTCTAGCTCAAATTCAGTATAATTTTATTACTAACAACGAAATTGAGTAGAATTATTATCTTACTATAACAAGTTACCGTTTTTCACTCTCTTTGAATGTCTTAGTATATCCGAAGGACGGGACTTAATCTCTTACAGCCCATGCAATTAAACTCGGTGTGTTGCTCAGCATATGAGAACTGCCAATGAAAAACTACCCAACTGGTCACAATAGGAAATCGACATATGTCAACACCATGGGTGATCTGTAACGGCCGTTGTCTTGGCTTATGATCACCTACTGAGTTTGGGAAAGTATTTGTATTTTATGATCTATGACGGCCGTTGTCTTGGCTTATGATCACCTACTGAGTTTGGGAAAGTATTTGTATTTTACCCAACCCCCCCCCCCTGGTTCTACAGGACGAACACACAACAACACATGCAACTACAACGAATAGTGTTTATCTCCATGAAGTGACAACCATTGTGCCCTAAAAAGGGGAAATAGCTTTATCGGCTATCTTAACAATGATACATGTATCATACAGAAAGACTCAATCTGTGGCTGGTAGTTCTAAAAATAAATCAGGAATTAGCTGGTCGAACTCTTGATTGACCACCATAAGCCACACCAATTAAGTGGGTCAGTGACCAGCAGGTATTAGGCTCCATCCACTGGGGTAAGGGACCCGCATATGTACAAACCCTAATCCCTCTTTCTTTTTAATCATTTCCCATATGGCGCCATTTTGTCTGTCCGTTCGGCATAGTGCTAGACGAGGTGTTTAAAACCTTTCTTTACCGCTGGCGCTAGACGGTGTTTACCACATCTGGAAACTCTGGGACGTCGCTCGCTATCGGACCAGCACCTTTGTCTACCCCCTTTGTTATCTGCCCCTAGGTTGAGGTGAGGGAAATATTGAGAAGATTTTCGCAAAAACCTCAAAGAAACTGTGACATATGGTACGCACAAATACGGAACAGTAAAAAAGTGCCTACTTGATTCTCTTTAGACCCCCACCACGGGTCAGTCTAGGACGGTCGCTTCAATTGACGTCGGACATTTCTGCCCGTCACCCCTTCGTCTCAACTCGAAATCAACCTATTGCGTTCAAACTCACGGATCTTGTGACACATGTGCCTTACAGCGAGTTACTTTTATAACGAACGACTGGGGCATTGAAAGACCTAGCTTGGAAATCAGCCTATATAGCTAGTCAGTAATTTATACTAATAGAAGAACAACACATTTTTTTAAGCTTTCATACATATTTCAGTGTCTGAGATTAACATATTTTTAACAGATTGTCTTAAAAGCTATACGTTATAAAAAGTAAAGTATGAACTAGTGAATTGCGATAAATTTATTTAGTAAAAAAACTGAACACGTTTAAGTATTTGAATATTTAAAACTTAAAGAAGAAAAATAAAATTGTGTGAGTTATTTTCTAAAGTGTACCTAAAATAAGAAATTTACTTCTATTGGGGTCGTTAAAACAATTGTGATATATATGCATGTATAAATTATAATTTGTTTACAAAGTTAAGAATATCATATTAATATTACGAATGAGTAGTAGACATGTTTAATTATGGATATAAAGAATCCATTAGAATCAGAAAAGAAGGTATAATATGTACTTAGTTTGTAATAAAACAGGCCGGAATATTTGGAAATTACAGTTTTTGGAAATTTCCTAACTGTTTAAAGACTCCGAGATTCTGTGACGCGGTTCAAATAAGTTTATAACCCCTATACGCGAAAACAGGATTAGGTATTTTAGAATTAAATACATCTCAGTATACATACGTGATATGCTTTCATGTAAAATGTAAGAAGACATTGGATTGTCATATTACAATTTGAAACCATAAATTGAGTATATGTGAAAGTTGGCTGACATATTAATTATGACGTAGATTCTAACCAGGAATACACTCTTAACAACATCATAACTGGTTCTATTTCCAGACCACTTGATTGAATGAAATAGTATTACTGTACAGTATATACAGAGATATGCATTTTCTTAGTAAAATTTAAATTAAAAGCTCACCGAAATCAAAATACAATTTGTTGTACAAAAAATGCAAGCATTATTGTTTATTTCAAACGATAATACATCCCAAAATAAGGATAAGGGGCTGTCCATTTTTTGTGTCAACAAATGTTTGGCGATTTTTACCTCCTTCTTGTCAACAACTTGTCAAACTTCCAGAGACCCCCCCTATAAAATTACGTCATCATTTGATTACCTCCCCCCCCTAAAATAACAATAAAAGAGAAAAAAAACAATATTTTAAATAGACTAGGCTTAGTTTACAACTACAACAAAAAAGTGAATAAAAGTAAAATGTTTAGAAAAAAAAGTTTAATAAACTTTTAATTTATGAACATATTTCCAATTTATAACTACAAAGGCTTACTCTGAACAGAAAAGAGATTATATGATTTACAAAAATGTATACACATTACAACTTTAAATTATGAACATACTTTAAATTAATATAACACTTTAAAGACTATTTAATTATTTACAAAGACTTATTTTAACTTCAAGCAGAAACGAGATTAAAAAGTTAAACTAAAAATACAGTTTTAATTTATTAAAATATTTTTTTTTTACAAATAAATCAAAATCTTAAAATCTCCCATGGAGATCTCAAATATTCCTCAATTCTTATTATTGGCATATGTTTTGGATGAATACAATGTCTTTAATGTGTGTTACAGTTTGGTGACAAACAAAAATTCAGGTGTAGGGCCTTGGGCGGTTCTTACAGTTGAGAGCCTGTGGTGATTTATTTAGTATCTTATAAATGTTGAGTCATAGCACACAATGTAGTTCAACGTGGAGTTTTGGTTTTTTTTTTCCTTTTGCAAAATTTTAGCTTTAGAGGAAACCTAAATTGATTAGTTTATGCATGGAGACACAAAATATTTTGTTAAATTATATTTTAAAAAAAAAAAAAAAAGTAAAGATAAAGATGTTTCAATAATAATTTGTTTATAATGGCAGTAAAGATTTTAATTGATTTACCTATAGTAATATAATGACCATAACGTGTTAATATGACATGCTTGTGGTTGTACTCACCTAGACTTACACCGACCACAACCGACAGTCCCAATCTAGACATGGCTGATTGGTTTGAAATGTTCGAATTACGACAGTATACACCTTATGTTAATGATTTATGTCAAGTTTAGTACACAATTAAAACACACTTTATGTAACCTGGCCAGAGTTCTGTTGACGAATGAGTAGAGAGACTGTCACAACAGTTTGTCAGGTTTAGGCTACTTGTTCATAGTATGTGATATATCAAGCTGATATTGTTTCTGGTGCTCAGCCAATCATTGAAATTCTTAACTAGGTGACAACTTAGCAAAACAATCCATCAAAAATAAAAAAATTTGATTGGCTCAAATTTCGTCCAATAGTAAATTATTTTACTTTTTCATTTTTTTTTTTCTGCAGGAGCAAATATAAATTTAAACAAGCAATTAAGCCTGTTCCATTCTGGACACAGGACGTATTAGCGCATTTATGTATCAGTACGTTTGTTAGCTTTCAGTAAATATTTGTAAATTTTGGAAATGTTTATAAATTCAATTGTGTAATGCATATATGTGTAAAAAAAAAATTATAAAGACGTTTCTTTATATTTGAAAAAAAATTATTGTCTCTTAAATCTAACTACAAGTGGTTTGTGGTTACTGAATAGGACTCATAATTGAAAACATTCTAAATTATAGTCATTTAATCGTCCGAAAACTCCGTCAATTGTTGCATAGCTCTGATACTTTCAATTAAACTCAGAACACAAGCTTACTATTTCATTTGATGAGTTTCTTAATAAATCTTGGTGAAACTACGTGCTGCAGTATTTCGCACCAAATGAACGGGTTATTGAACGTACAAGGTGTATATATAATATATAAGCCCTTTAGGAGCCCTGAAGCCCGGCCCTCAGAGGTCCTATCGCAAAATGAACTTTTGATGTACACATGGCAGGCCAAGACCTACAAAATGATATATACATCATGGGTCTAGGACTTATAGTTGCTGAGATATAGCGCTCCTTTATTAATATAGCTTATATAGTAAAAAACGGTACTAAGGCCCCTTTTACGGCCCTGAGAGGTCAGATCGCGAAATGGAAAAAAGTCATTTCTTGGCAGGCCAAGGCCTACAAAATGATATATACATCATGGGTCTAGGACTTATGGTTGTTGAGATCTAGGGTGATGACGGACGGACGGACGGACGGACACACAAAACGGGGACAATAGAGCATTTTTTTTTTCGAAAATGCTCTAAAAATGATTTCTATATCATAAATAGTAATGTTTTATTTAGAAGTTTTAATGCAAGCTCTTTTTTCAAAACCATCAAATTATTAATGAAAAAAATCGATTCAAAACAAAAAATGTTAATACTGGAACGAGTAAACCTATAATTAAAATTAATTGTGAACACAAATTACACTGGTTTACAAATTTTCATTTTGTGAAAACTGCTGATATGCAAATAAGTGTTTCTTATGCAACTTTTTATGCTGATTCCAAATATGTAATCCAAATTTTTGTATCACGTCAGGATTTTTTGCAGTTTGACATTTATTAATGTAGAAAAAAGTCTGTACGAATTGTCTTTTAAGTGATTTGCGCTTATGAGCAGCGCCAGGATTGTGGCGTTTTAATGACCAGCAATAGTCGGCCATCATATTCGCGGTCCATCGACCTTGGTATCGACTCTCCATTGCACAAATGTCTTGATGGAATCTTTCACCCTGCTCTTCACTGTACGCACCAAGATTTTCAGGAAAGTAGTCTACATGGGAGTCCAAAAAGTGCAACTTTACACTCATGCGGCAACCCAAAGCGTGAAATTTGGCTATCATGTTCTCAACAAGACTTTTGTAATTGTCGGATTTAAAGTTTCCTAAAAAATTGTTGACAACATCTTTGAAGGCATTCCAGGCTTGTAGCTCAACTGTGGCCAATTTACATGAAAATTCCTCATCAGTCATTACTTCTCTGATCTGCGGTCCAACAAAGATACCTGCAGTCAATTTCGCTTCACTTAAATGGGGAAATTTTTCTGCCAAGTATTGAAACCCAGAGCCAGTATGGTTCATATTCTTGACAAAAGCTTTCATTAACCCCAATTTTATATGCAGCGGTGGAAGGAGAACTCGATGTGCTTCCACCAAAGGCTTTAACTTTACACTGTGGCTTCCTGGAGTGAATTCTCTCGCTGGCCACACTTTTTTGGTATAATGCTCAGAGTCTGCTCTGCTATCCCAGAGGCACAAAAACATGGAAATTTTGAATACCCTCCTTGGAGTCCCAATATGATGGCTATGACCTTCAAATCTCCACTTATCAACCACTTGTGCTGGTCATGAATTCAACGAACTGAGCAACAGTTTCATGTTTTCATACGTTTCTTTTAGTGTTACTGAGTGTGCCACTGGAAGTGAGGATATTTTATTTCCATTAAATAGAAGAACTGCTTTCATACTGCGCTTTGAGGAATCAATAAACAATCTCCACTGATTAGCATCGTAAGCAATTCCCATAGATGTGACAAGGCCTTCAATATTATTACAATATAACAATTCTTGCTTACTTGAAAAAAACTGTACAAATTCTGTCTCTCGACATCTGTACACACTTACGCTAGTATCAGGAGTGAGAAGGTTTCGTTCTTGTAAGCGGGATGCAAGCAGTTCAGCTGATGACTTTGGAAGGTTTAGATCTCTAACTAGATCATCAAGATCGTCCTGAGTAAAAAGTTTTGGTGTGACATCTTCTTTAAAATCAGGATCAAGAACATCACTACTGTCTTCAGAACTTGAGCTGTCATCACTTTCAAAATCATCCAGCTGAGTAGGAGGTGTAGGCACAGGAATGTCTTCGCAATGTTCTACAGGCCTCAAGGCTGACGGTACATTAGAATATAGAATCATGTGTCTGCTTTTTTTTGTTGAATCCTACAACATTCGTCATGCAAAAATAGCAGTCCGTCACATGATTCGAAGGCTCACGCCAAATCATGGGCACACCAAATGGCATACTTTTCACTTTACCTTTAAACCACTTGCCAAGAGTTACTTCACAGAGTTTACAAATAACATGAGGCGCCCATGTTTTGTCCTGGTCTCCCAGTTTACATCCAAAGTATGCATGATAATATTTCTTTGTTAAATTTGATATTTTCTTCTTCTCAGCCATTGTGCAAAATCGTCCACAAACATAACAAAAACTGTCTGCTGAATTCGTACAATGTCTTGGCATTGTGAAATTTTTTTAAAATTTAAAATCAGCTAATCAAATATAATCTTAAACACATAAACAACAGCAATAAAATATTCAATTAAACTTGTGTTCAAACATAAAGTGATGACGTCATCTGCTTATGATAAGCATAAAATTTGTAAACACAAATTTGTGGTTTTCTCAAAAACCTGACGTGATACAAAAGAAATAAGTACATCAAAATTTATCATTTTTAATAAGCTTTCAGAAATTCATAATGTTTTGCTTGCAGTTTTTTTTATGTAAACCAGTGTTATCATTGTATTTATAAAAACTAACTAAATTTAATGATCATCGTACTGTAGAAGACTAATTACAATATTAATAATGGGGGTGGGTATTATCTGTTGACTGGAAATTATCTTCGCCATTGTAAGTGGCTCTAACCATGACCTCTGCGGTTACACTTTACTAAGGCCTCCATTTAAAGATTTGAGGACACAGTTCAAATCAACACGTGACTATAGTGTACGTCACTAAGTGTATTTTTAGACCCACTGAAGTAAAAGAAGTTAACTTCATAGTTTTTTGTCTTTTTTCTATTTCTTAATTCTATCCAATGTATTTGTTGGTGAATCAAAACTATAATTCCCCCAGAAAAACATAGCACGATTTTAATAACGCCTGAAATTTTTTTTTGTTTCATTTCATTGACTGCGGGCGTGGTAACTGGTGAGGCTCGGTGGATGGGGCAGTAGGTCCCGGTTGGAACTTTCTTTGCCACCAGCAATAGGTGGCATTTTTATCATTTGATCATTTCTGGCATTGTAAACATCGGCATTTTTTTAGAGGCCCGGACGCAATCGCAGTAAATTATGCCACTGACTGACAACCACACATCTATGATATAATATTGATTAATTGATCGATTTATTGATCGATCGATTGATTGATTGTTAACATTAAAGAGTAGCACACATACAAACTTAGATTATTTTCACGGTGTTCCGATTAGCACTGTGGGTCATAAAGTTTGGATTACAACACATACGTGGTTTGCGAGCTTTCATGTAGAAGGTCGTCCTAAATTTATACAGTTGATGATATTCACAACTAATTGAAGCGAAACAACAGAAAAATAGAATTACATTCTACACATCGAAATGTATCATTCATTGGCCGATTAATTAGTCTGTCCATTGGGAGACTTCACGAACACTGTCTGGACTGGTCAGTCATTTCCTCTTGTTACCATGTCATTAAAGTTCATTATGACGTGTCCATTCCTTAATGATCGGAACTCAGTTTTTCAATGGTACATTGCATTATGGTATTCAACAGGGTATTGGGGAAAGCTGCTTGGCCAATCAAAGACAACGTTCGCTTTTTTTTTACATTTAGCCAGTTGTTGTTCCTGAGGGTGTACCAGGCTATTGACCCTTTGTATGACGTAAGTATTGAACTATGAACCGATAAGAATGTAAGTTTTCCCAATTCGATTCATTTGTTTTTTTAATTTTTCAAATTATCCTAAATTGAGATTAAACGTTGTCCAAGTGTAAAAGGTGTCTGTTAGTCGTAAGATCTAACATAATCAGCACGTATTAGTCGAAAAACAAAATGGCTTCGTTTACATTTTTTAAAAAAGCTTAATTTATGTAAAGTATATCCTCTCCACCCCATGACATAATATAATGGCTTACGTTTCTCTTGTATGTAATCTAATACACTCTGATTTGCCTTAACATATAAACTAAGTCATTAAATAGGGACGAAAAATGTTAAATACATTTCATGTATTGTTTGTTCAACGAACCGAGTCGTATTTACAACACTACCACTATGTACTACCACTACGTACTACCAAAATGTACTATCACTTTTGTACTGCTATGTAAATTCACGTACCACTATGCACCACTAAGTGCCATTATTTACCAATATATACAACCATTATGTACCACTATGTACTACCACTATTTACTACCATTATGTACCACTAAGTACTACCATTATGTACTACCATTATGTACCACTATGTACTACCACTATGTACTACCATTATGTACCACTATGTACTACCACTATGTACTACCATTATGTACAACTATGTACTACCACTATGTACTACCATTATGTACCACTATGTACTACCACTATGTACTACCATTATGTACCACTATGTACTACCACCAATGTTCCCTGCAAGCCAAGCGCGTGAGCGATCGCTCACGCGAATTCAGAGCGTCGCTCATACTACACGTACGATCGCTCACTCCGACGGACGACATCGCTTAAATCGCTCACAAATTTTGGCCTCAAACAAAATGTCGCTCAGAGACAAAATTTTTTGCTCACTTCATACCACACCTTAGAGGGAGCATTGACTACCACTATGTACTATCATTATGTACCACTATGTACTACCACTATGTACTACCATTATGTACTACCACTATGTACTACCACTATGTACTACCATTATGTACCACTATGTACTACCACTATGTACTACCATTATGTACCACTATGTACTACCACTATGTACTACCATTATGCACTACCACTATGTACTACCACTATGTACTACCACTATGTACTACCACTATGTACTACCACTATGTACTACCACTATGTAATACGACTATGTACTACCATTATGTACCACTATGTACTACCACTATGTACTACCATTATGTACCACTATGTACTACCACTATGTACTACCACTAGGTACTACCACTATGTACTACCACTATGTACTACCACTATATACTACCACTATGTACTACCACTATGTACTACCACTATGTACCACTATGTACTACCACTATGTACTACCACTATGTACCACTATGTACTACCAATATGCACTACCAGTATGTACCACTATGTACTACCACTATGTACTACCACTATGTACTACCACTATGAACCACTACGTACTACCGCTATGTACCACTATGTACTACCACTATGTACTACCACTATGTACTACCGCTATGTACCACTATGTACTACCACTATGTACTACCGCTATGTACCACTATGTACTACTTGTATGTACTACCACTATGTACTACCACTATGTACCACTATGTACTACCACTATGTACTACCACTATGTACTACCGCTATGTACCACTATGTACTACTTGTATGTACTACCACTATGTACTACCACTATGTACCACTATGTACTACCACTATGTACTACCACTATGTACTACCAGTATGTACTACCAGTATGTACCACTATGTACTACCAGTATGTACCACTATGTACTACCAGTAAGTACCACTATGTACTACAACTATGTACTACAACTATGTACTACCAATATGTACTACCACTTTGTACCACTATGTACTACTACTATGTACCACTATGTACTACCAGTATGTACTACCACTATGTAATAACACTATGTACTACCAGTATGTACTACCACTATGTATTACCATTATGTACTACCACTATGTACTACCACTATGTACTACCACTATGTACTACCACTATGTCCTTCCACTAGGTACTACCACTATGTACTACCACTATGTACCAGTATGTACTACCACTATGTACCACTATGTACTACCACTATGTACCAGTATGTACTACCACTATGTACCAGTATGTACTACCACTATGTACTACCACTATGTACTACCTTTATGTACCACTATGTACTACCACTATGTACCACTGTGTACCACTATGTACTACCACTATGTACAACGATGTACTTCCACTATGTACAGCTATGTACTACCACTATGTTCCACTATGTACTACTACTATGTACTACTACAATGTACTATCATTGTATACCACTATGTACTACCTCTATGTACAACTATGTACTACCACTATGTACAACTATGTACTACTACTATGTACTACCACTATGTATTACCACTGTGTACCACTATGTACTACCACTATGTACTACCACTATGTACAACTATGTGCTACCACTATGTACAACTATGTACTACTACTATGTACTACCACTATGTACTACCACTGTGTACCACTATGTACTACCACTATGTACTACCACTATGTACCACTATGTACTACCACTATGTACAACTATCTACTACCACTATGTACTACCAATATGTACTACCACTAGGTACTACCACTATGTACTACCACTATGTACAACTATGTACTACCACTATGTACAACTATATACAACCACTATGTACAACTATGTACTACCACTATGTACAACTATATATTACCACTATGGACAACTATGTACTACCACTATGTACAACTATGTACTACCACTATGTACAACTATGTACTACCACTATCTACTACCACTATGTACTACCAATATGTACTACCACTAGGTACTACCACTATGTACTACCACTATGTACTATCACTATGTACTACCACTATATACTACCACTATGTACTACCACTTTGTACTACCACTATGTACTACCACTGTGTACTACCACTTTGTACTATCACTATATACTACCACTATATACTACCACTATGTACTACCACTATGTACTACCACTATGTACTACCACTATGTACTACCACTATATACTACCACTTTTTGTACAACTACCAACCTCTATGTACTAACACTATTTACTACCACTGTGTACCACTATGTACTACCACTATATACAACTATGTACTACCACTATGTACAGCTATGTACTACTACTATGTTCCACTATGTACTACTACTATGTACTACCACTATGTACTATCATTGTCTACCACTATGTACTACCCCTATGTACAACTATGTACTACCATTATGTACCATTATGCACTACCACTATGTACTACCACTATGTACTACCATTATGTACCACTATGTACTACCACTATGTACTACCACTATGTACTACGACTATGTACTACCATTATGTACCACTATGTACTACCACTATGTACTACCATTATGTACCACTATGTACTACCACTATGTACTACCACTAGGTACTACCACTATGTACTACCACTATGTACTATCACTATGTACTACCACTATATACTACCACTATGTACTACCACTATGTACTACCACTATGTACTACCACTATGTACTACCAGTATATACTACCACTATGTAGTACCACTATGTACTACCACTATGTACTACCACTATGCACTACCAGTATGTAAGACTATGTACTACCACTATGTACTACCACTATGTACTACCACTATGAACCACTACGTACTACCGCTATGTACCACTATGTACTACCACTATGTACTACCACTATGTACTACCACTATGTACTACCGCTATGTACCACTATGTACTACCACTATGTACTACCGCTATGTACCACTATGTACTACTTGTATGTACTACCACTATGTACTACCAGTATATACTACCACTATGTAGTACCACTATGTACTACCACTATGTACTACCACTATGCACTACCAGTATGTAAGACTATGTACTACCACTATGTACTACCACTATGTACTACCACTATGAACCACTACGTACTACCGCTATGTACCACTATGTACTACCACTATGTACTACCACTATGTACTACCACTATGTACTACCGCTATGTACCACTATGTACTACCACTATGTACTACCGCTATGTACCACTATGTACTACTTGTATGTACTACCACTATGTACTACCACTATGTACCACTATGTACTACCACTATGTACTACCACTATGTACTACCACTATGTACTACCAGTATGTACCACTATGTACTACCAGTATGTACCACTATGTACTACCAGTAAGTACCACTATGTACTACAACTTTGTACTACCACTATGTAATACCA
The DNA here is from genome assembly GCA_021962125.1 of Bulinus truncatus. Taxonomy (NCBI): domain Eukaryota; kingdom Metazoa; phylum Mollusca; class Gastropoda; family Planorbidae; genus Bulinus; species Bulinus truncatus. The sequence continues at coordinate 324,667 of JAGDYQ010000245.1, forward strand.
CTATGTACTACCACTATGTACCACTATGTACTACCAATATGTACTACAACTATGTACTACCAATATGTACTACCACTTTGTACCACTATGTACTACTACTATGTACCACTATGTACTACCAGTATGTACTACCACTATGTACTACCACTATGTACTACCACTATGTACTAACACTATGTACTACCAGTATGTACTACCACTATGTATTACCATTATGTACTACCACTATGTACTACCACTATGTACTACCACTATGTACTACCACTATGTCCTACCACTAGGTACTACCACTATGTACTACCACTATGTACCAGTATGTACTACCACTATGTACCACTATGTACTACCACTATGTACCAGTATGTACTACCACTATGTACCAGTATGTACTACCACTATGTACTACCACTATGTACTACCTTTATGTACCACTATGTACTACCACTATGTACCACTGTGTACCACTATGTACTACCACTATGTACAACGATGTACTTCCACTATGTACAGCTATGTACTACCACTATGTTCCACTATGGACTACTACTATGTACTACTACAATGTACTATCATTGTATACCACTATGTACTACCTCTATGTACAACTATGTACTACCACTATGTACAACTATGTACTACTACTATGTACTACCACTATGTATTACCACTGTGTACCACTATGTACTACCACTATGTACTACCACTATGTACAACTATGTACTACCACTATGTACAACTATGTACTACTACTATGTACTACCACTATGTACTACCACTGTGTACTACTATGTACTACCACTATGTACTACCACTGTGTACCACTATGTACTACCACTATGTACTACCACTATGTACAACTATGTACTACCACTATGTACCGCTATGTACTATCACTATGTACTACCACTGTGTACCATTATGTACTACCACTATGTACAACTATGTACTACCACTATGTACAACTATATACAACCACTATGTACAACTATGTACTACCACTATATACAACTATGTACTACCACTATGTACAACTATGTACTACCACTATCTACTACCACTATGCACTACCAATATGTACTACCACTAGGTACTACCACTATGTACTACCACTATGTACTATCACTATGTACTACCACTATATACTACCACTATGTACTACCACTATGTACTACCACTATGTACTACCACTATGTACTACCACTATGTACTACCACTATGTACTACCACCATGTACTACCACTATATACTACCACTTTTTGTACAACTACCAACCTCTATGTACTAACACTATGTACCACTATGTACTACCACTATATACTACTACTATGTAGTAACACTATGTACTACCACTATGTACTACGACGTACAACTATTTTATAGTTTTTGTTTATATTGTAGACTAGTTAGTGCATGCAGCGGGGTTATTTCGTTCCTGTGTTTTCGGCGTCTGTCTCACACCGTGCTATGCTTGTTTTTAACTTAATAAGCTGAAGCTACTAATTATTTTTTTTAATTTAATTTTAATAATAATAAAAATGGATCATAATGCTACTGTTTTACATTAAACCTTTCGCGGACCCCCTGAAGTTGTTCAGGGACCCCCAAATGAATTTGTATTTCACACGGACCCCCTGAATGATACCAGATACCCTAGGGGTCCGTAGGGGCCACTTTGGGAACCACTGCTCTAGTGTGCCTTAGACACAGGAAAGAGACAGTTTCTCCAGTTTGAGGATTCACTACTCTCCTGGCCCTAAACTCACGAGATATACATGCAAAGTTGGAGGAGTGGGGGAAACAAATATTGATAATAAATTATGGGTGGATTGTTGATTCTTTGACCACACACACACAATATCTTATTATTTTAATTGTCTAGTCTCCCCTTGTAGCTGTGGGGTATTTCAAACGGACCTGGTAACTCACCGAGATTTTTTGAGTGACGCTCGGCCACTGTTTTACGTAAGACCCTTCTATAAATAGTTTTATATAGTAAACTGGTGAATAATAAAAAAAATAAAAGTACAAATTCTGTATAAAAAGTATCATTGTTTAATATACAATCAATTAAATTAATAAAACATGTCTTAAGTTTAAACGATTTCAGACACAACGTCAATAACTCAGAGATTGATACAATCTTTCTATTAAACAACAATATCATATAATCATTAAATTTGATAGAAAAATGGCTTACAATAAATAAATAATTGTTTAGAAAATAATTATGTCCCTTGAGCAATAAAACATTCGATCAATATCACGTTTATAATTATCAATCATCATGGTTGAATTACAAAAACATCAAGAAACAAAACAAAAAAAAACAGATGCTTAGAAATTATAAACATTGTTTCATATAAATTACTATCAAATGGCTGAACAAAGATGTCATTGTATATCTAGAATCTTTGAATGGCATATTGCTGTCTGTAAGGTATCAAAAAATTATCTGTGTGTAAATTGAATGTCGGTGTGTAAATTAACTGTCTTTTTGAAAATTAACTGACTGTGTGTAAATTAACTGTCTGTGTGCAAATTAACTGTCTGTAAATGTATGGGCCAGTATTTGTCAATGAAGTTGTGTGTGTGTGGGGGGGGGGGGGGTAGGGGGGAACTTACTTTAAAAGGGAGGTAAATCCAAAAAAAAAAAAATGACTAACGCCTAAGATTTCATAGGCCAGTGGTGACGAACCTATGGCACGCGTGCCATTAAAAAAATAAAAAAAATAAATTAAAAAAAAAACAAGGGAAACAATTGTCTAATATAAAATTCAGTTTTAAATTTGTGATTACTTCCTCCTGGCTGGTATTCATGTTTCCTTATGTGACACACATAATCAATCAGTGTATTAACAGGTATGGATGTTACACTTATTGCGATCACTAATAAACCAATGGAATTTATTTGATAAATACGGCATGGTAAATTCTGTGTGTCTACAAATTAAACTAGCATGTGTTTGTATTTGTGTAAGGCGCACATCTCAAAGTGAATGAAACTAACAGTAGAGTGAACATAAGAAACAACGGACAAACATTATGTGAGATATTGCACTCGGAGTAAACAGTCTTTCAAAGAAAGACATAAGTATTTAGTAGTAGATAAATTATTTAAATTATATAACTCTCAACTTTCTTTTTTATCCAGAAATATTCATCTTTTAGTAGAAATTGATGAAATGAATCAAAGCTGATATTAATATCAACATTAAAATCTGGTCTGGAAATGTTCTGTTTCCCGCTCCGACTACCGCTATGCAGGTCTCACAACAAGCTTCACGGTAGACTTTACATGACTGGACACTGGAACAGAGTCGCTTGTATCTATCACCGTATTGACAGCCTGAATAAAGATAGACATTTCTAAAGATGAATCGTCAATACATGCTATAATCTGTCTGTTTTATAAATAGCGGTAAATTCAGTTTTATACAAAAGCGGTAAATTCTGTTTTATAAAAAGTGATAAATTTCTAAAAGATATATTTTACGATTATTATTTTTTTCGAGTATAAATGATGAATAAGTTATCAATTGTATATTAAATGTATATTAGGGTGACAAAAAAATTCACAGTGCTTGAAATTGAACACTCAACCCTTTATTGCGTTCCTTTTAATGAAAAAATAAACTCTGCAAAATAGTATTAAGATATTTTTATATTTAGGGGTTGCTCAATGAACTTGAAATTATCAGATTTGAGGGTCAACAATAAATAAAAAGAACGCATTTTAATTTTTTTCTAATACAAAGTTTTAATTATGTTATTCAAATTTAGTGTTACTTATATGATTTTATTCAATGTTTGATTTCAGAATGTGTACTTGTTGATAGTTCGTTTGTTTTCATTAATGCCTTCACTAGACTTTTGCATATCTGAAATTTGACTCGATGTGCTTCCTAACCCTTGCAAAATACATTGTAAATACTTTTGTACGTTAAAACTTTTGCATATCTTTTTCGGCTGTATCAGTTACAACTTTCATAGAATTAACAATTGTATGTGCTTTCTTGTATTCGGTTGCTGTACTCTACGTGTCTGGGTAATTTTCTTTCATGAATGTCCGATTTATTCCAAGCACTTCAAATACATATTTTAATCTCTCTGTTACAAAGTCATCTAAGTTCATGTTTGCAATTTTATCCATTAATACTTTGCCTTTAAGCCTTTTTACTTGTTTTTTACTGGCTTTTCAAGTGCAATCAACATTTTTTCTTTAGTTTGGTTATCAACAAAGTTGCTGAAAAAAGAGAGACTCACCAGTTAAGTACCATAAATGTCCTGCAATGGCTTTCAAGGTAGATTTAGCGAGTTCTTTTTTCAAATATTTTGAAATTATGCAATTACTTAATCAAAGTCAGGTCATTGTGAGGAGCAGATGAAGAGATGGGAGCCCGAAACCAATGTTCCATGTAAATCAAAATTGAAAAATTCGAGAAACGTAGATTTTTTTCTTCATTTTTTGTTAAATAAAATTAATGTCGAAACAAGTAAATTTTAATAGAGTACATTGATGTATAGCGCCAGGAGTACAGAAAGTTATTTCGCTTTGGCCTGGAGGAGTTTCTCCTAAAAATATTATCGACAGTTGCAACAATTCTTTGTAATTGTCGCGAGGTTGTTTTGTTCCTTGCAGTATATTTACAGCAAATTCTACTGCTGATGGTACTCGGGCACGGATGGTCGTGGGGTAAAGCGCTTGACTGTCGACCTGAAGGTAAGGATCAAAGAAAATTTTCAGGTCTGGGCTCAAGTTCCCGATATATCTCTTTTGGTGCCTCCATGGCCATTGCACTATCGGCTATGGTGGGGATAAAAGAAGGGCACCAAAAAACCGTCCCATTAGTGGTTTATAGGATCTAAGAGATTTCATCTCATTCTTACAGGGACTTCACACACTGCTGATGGTACAAGCGAACCATAAACTTTGAGGTCTGCATCAGTTAAATGCCATGATTCAGAAATAAGTTTACTCCACTGATCACGAAATCGTTGAAACAACGTAATCTCTGGACCAGAAAATGCTTCAAAACGTTTTGTAAACATGGGATAAAATCCCTTCATAGTGTCGACAGGGCTGTGTATAATAAAGATTTTCCGATTAATTTCTCCAGCAGGGTACAAGCACCTGAATGTATACCTGTGTTGCTTGAAGTAGTATCAAAACTGAGTGCCACAATTTTGTCATATGAAATGTTCCAAACTTTTAAAGATTGTTTAATTGTGTAGCTTATTTGTTTACCACTGCCTCTCCAAGTTTTGGAACTGACAGCAGTGTTTCTACATCATTTCCTGTCACTAATACAGACAGTCAATTCACTTCATCTCTGCTGTTCAAGTCGGGTAACAAATGTTTCTACGTCATTTCCTGTCACTAATACAGACAGTCTGTTCACTTCATCTCTGCTGTTCAAGTCGGGTAACAAATTTTTCGTCCCGATGAACAGTGTATGGGACCTGTGGATTGAAATCTGAAATAATTCTTTTTGTGATTCCTTTACGATTTTCATTTCGTGCATTTCAATGAGTCTCACTTGATGTAGACATATTTTCAATGTTGGCATCTAAACCTTGACAAATTGTAGACAAAACTAAGAAACTAGAATGATTTTGAATTTTCAAACAATCAAGACCTGATCAAAATGCAGGAATTTATCACTTTCTTTTTTTCTTTTTCTTCACTCTTTTTCAGTTTTAGTTTCTTTGCTGATAATGGATTCAAGTCATCTACTTCATTGTCAGTACCCTGGGAGGAGTCTGCTTCTGTTAAAACTAAATCTGTGACAATTGAACACGTTGCTTCTTCTATTCTTTTTAGCACATTTGATTTTCTTTCTTCGTTTGCTTTTTTTTTTCTTTCTAAAATACGCTGTTCTTTTTTGTACAATTCACTATCAACTGAACTCAACCAACCAAATAATGATGTGTATTCTGAATGATGACTCATATAATTAACAAATAATAAAACATTGATAACATTCTCAACTTAATTATTAAAATAGAAAAGATAAATATGAAAAAAAAAAAGTGGAAAATGTGAAAAATGTGGATCGGAGTAACCTTAAATTGCGTTGAGCAACCCCTAAACATAAACAGATTGTCTCAAAATATTCCCAATATAATATTTTCAAATATATGATTGAGAGCATTAAAAAAGATTTTTTTCAATACATTTTTTTGTCACTCTAAGTGATGTACATTTATATTGAAACCAATATTTATGTTAACAAACAACTTGTAATTCTCAGTCAATGTTTACATATTGATCTCAATACTAAACAGCAACTTGTAAATATTTTGTTTACTTTTACTTAATGCTTCCAATACGCAGTGACTCCGGCACCAGCCAAAACCATTATATTAGGGTATAAGGAACATGGCATATATAATTTTTTATTTTTTTCAGAATTTGTATTCAGGATTAGGGTTAGTGTTAGGGATAGGGATAGGAATAGGGTTAAGGATAGGTTTAGGGATATGGATAGGGTTAGGGATAGGGTTGGGGTTAAGGTGTGGAGCAATATTATCTTTGGCTGGTACCCGAAGTAAAAAAAAAATACGGGTTCGGTCGGACCGAACCGTAGCCACTGCGTTTCCAATATAATGTACTGACTGTAAAAGATAAAATGTTTATCTTCTGATAAAATGAACGACTGTTGGAATAGTATTTGTGTAGTACCCTAACTACATCAACACCATAGCTGAAACTGGCATATTTATTAGTCAAAAGTGTTTCAAAATTAGGGAGCGACCGATATGCCTTTTTACCGATAGTCCGATACCGATATTTTCCCCCAGCATTTTCACCGATACCGAGACCGATATTTTCTTTTTAGGGGCTGTCCATTGTTTATGTCAACAGATTTTTGGCGATTTTTACCCCCCCTCCCCCTTGTCAACAACTTGTCAAACTTCAAGAGACCCCCCTATAAAATTACGTCAACATTTGATTACCCCCCCCCCCTAAAAAAGATGACTTCCAAAAAGTTTATGTGGCAAAATTAGTATTAATATAGTTAGTTTAATTAAAATACTGAATGTTAAGCGAGTGTGTAACACAGAACTACAAACGCAGCTTATTTTTTCCTATTTATTAAGTAATTATATTAAATTTAAAAAAGTAACATTGTTGACGTAACTTTTCTTGACCTCCCCCCTCCTCTTGTCAACAATTGTCAAAAATTTTCTGACCCCACCCCCCCTCACCCTATTTTTTTAACGTAATTAATGGACAGCCCCTTAAGCAACAACAATGCCAAACACGTGTTTTTCTCGTGCTGTATGACGTATGTCAATCCATGTTCACATATTTCGTAACACTTCGCCCACGCGTGTCTTGTTTACCCCCCCCCCCCCAACTTCACATCCCAAAAAAAATACACACAGATGTTCACTAATTGTATCATTCAAGAATTAGAATTAGAATTAAGAAATGTCAATCCTATTGTTTCAAGGTCATATCTCTGATGTAATTTTATGTAGACGTGACAGTTTCTGTGTACGGGTTTTTTTTTTCCTTTTTTTAAAAAAATCTTGTCTGATCAGGTTATAGAATTGGGTTATTTACTGATTTTTAGAGCATTTTCGAAAAAAAATGCTCTATTGTCCCCGTTTTGTCTGTCTGTCTGTCTGTCTGTCTGTCTGTCATCACACTAGATCTCAACAACCGTAAGTCCTAGACCCATGATGTATATATCATTTTGTAGGTCTTGGCCTGCCAAAAAATAGCTTTTTTCCATTTCGCGATCTGACCTCTCGTAGGGCCGTAAAAGGGGCCTTATAAAGTACCGTTTTTTACTATATAAGCTATATTAATAATGGACCGCCCTTATATCTCAGCAACCATAAGTCCTAGACCCATGATGTATATATCATTGTGTAGGTCTTGGCCTTCCAAGAAATGACTTTTTTTCCATTTCGCGATTTGACCTCTCAGGGCCAAAATATAAGAGATTGTTATAAAAATGTTTTGCTTATATTTTAAATATAAAAATAATAAAAGCTGCAATCAAAGGGCGTAATCATTATTTATTTTTGTAACAGTTATTCAATATGACTTACTTCCCGGGTACTTTGTTTTATGTGTAGCTGTTACGTCAGAGTTGATAAGTTGAGGCAGGCTCGCCAAATGTAACTTTAAATTCTCGCCAAATATGTTACGGTGAATTAATACTTTGTTAATATGTTACGTTAACTTTGAGACTAACATATAAATCAGAACTCAGTGCAGTACACAATACAACAAATACTTTGCTTTAAACTGATAATGCTAACTTTAAGTTGTATTTAAAGATTTAACTACTTCTGCCTTATTACAAAATACTTCTAACTCTCTGAATTGTCGACACCGAACTAATTATGTCCAACTCGTATGACTGTCAGCACCGTACTAAAGTACTAACAAAAAGGTCCAAGGTAAAAACACTATCATCCTGTCAAAACATTAAGTCAAGCTTATGATCGGGGCGGAGATCTCCAAATATGATTGAAGTCGTGGAGAAATTCAAGCACCAGTAGAAAAAGCAGAAGGTACGATTATCTATGCAAACACAAATTTTGAATGATGACATCACAACCAAAATCGATTAAACAAGAATCTGGTCAACATCAACACATCGAAGCAACATCGTGTATGGTTGATAACATTGGTATTATCAACGTATACAAAAAACCCAGCAACAAACAATCGGTTTGTAAAAGATTTCTTCAATGACAACTTTCCAGCACAGCTCAATCAACCAAACGTCATCATTTGTGGGGATTTCAATCAAGATTTCAAAGAGCCCGGGGCAGAAATTGAAAACTTCTTCGAAACAAACTTCAACATTGAACGTACTTTCACCAAGATTGGCAACAACAATTTATCAAACAACAAGCAATTGACGGAGTTTTCTGGACGATTAAATGACTACAATTTAGAATGTTTCAATTATGAGTCCTATTTATGACCACAAACCACTTGTAGTTAGATTTAAGAGAAAATAATTTTGTTTTCAAATATAAAGAAACGTCTTTTTAATATCTTTTTTTTCAGATATATGCATTACACAATTGAATTTATAAACATTTACAAAATTTACAAATATTTATGAAAGATAGCATACGTACTGATATATAATACGAAAATGTTCTAACACGTCCTGTGTCCAGAATGGAACAGGCTTAATTGCTTGTTTTTTCTGCAACTCTGTTGTGAAAAAAAACAATGTATCGGCAGCCAAAAAAAACGGCCGGTCCAATAGTTAACCCATAGTGCCAATATCGGTTCTGACCTATCGGTCGTTCCCTACAACAATCGGCCGATCCGATATTAACCGATAGTGCCAATATCGGTCCGATACCGATACCGATCCGATTATCGGTCGCTCCCTAGTCAAAATCATAATTTGACCACACTGATAGAGCTGAACTAAATCAAACATAGCTTTTTTTGTCTTTCCAAAATACGATTCATGCTACATATTGCTATTTACCAATGTCACACTTGAATATATTGAAATGTCTAGTTTTCAATTCAATAATATAAACAATTAAATAAAAAACTTTTCAACTATTACAAGGGCACATTAGAAAACAGCGCAAGAAAATTTAATCTAAAATATAAGTAAAATGATCAGTTCATTGACTAACAAGTTATGTAGGCTGGTATTAAGTCTATATTCTCACCTTTAATATTCGTCAATCTCTGGGCACACGATGCGCAACAGTTTGTCTGTATGTCCGTATTGTAACACAAATTTTCCGACTCCGCCATGGCGCTCCAACACGTCATACCAAGTTTAGGAACATAATATTTGTCTTCACAAATGTCTTCTGAAATGATTACAGTTTGATAAATGAAGTAATTCGTGTATCTTCTTCACCAACTACTATTTTAGTAAATACTCAATATCACCTTTATGTTTTACTAATTATAATGGTATAAACTACGGTGACTAGACGTCCTATTTAACTTGGACACATCTCAGTTTTACATCCACTGTCTGGCATCCCACAATAGTCAGGAATGTTCTATAAAGATAAGATACGATACTGGCATTTCCCATTTCATTGGAATGACAAACTCCGTCATTTTCGCTCAACTTTTAAAATAGATACGGTGTGATAAATTATGTATCCTAAATAGGAGGTTGTACGCCTTGTACAAGCATAATTAGCTGTTAAAGCTATGAATTCAATCGAAAGAACGATGTATTGTTTTAAATCATCACTCAACATAGTGTTTCAATCAATACAATGTATCAATCAACACAGTGTTTCAATCAATACGATGCATCAATCAACACAGTGTTTCAGTCAATGCGATGTATTAATCAACACAGTGTTTCCATCAATACGATGTATCACTCAACACAGTGTTTCAATCAATACGATGTATCAATCAACAAAGTGTTTCAATCAATACGATGTATCAACCAACACAGTGTTTCAATCAATACGATGTATCAATCAACTCATTGTATCAGGTAATATTTTTTTCCCGAATCAACCAATATCACCCACTGCATGTAATCAACTGACATGCCCAATGAAGAGTATGACTGAACAGGGGCCCTATTGGGCCATAGAGCCAAAGAAAGAAGAAGAAAAAGAAGTATACAACCAACTGACATGCCCATTGAAGAGTATGACTGGACAGGGGCCATACTGGGCCGTAGAGCCAAAGATAGAAGAAGAAAAAGAAGTAGACTATACAATCAACTGACTAGCTATCAATGTCAACACTTTCTGCTGAATGAGTTCCACATAACACAACAGTATATATATCTACCATTGAGAGAAACAAAAACCCATTTTAAAAAAATTGCTTTAATGAAAAAATAGTTACAAAAAATGTATTTAAACCTTTAGTAAACTCATTTTAAATTTGTTACAACTGTCCACAGTAATTCTTTAAGATGATGAGTGGTCCACTGTGACCCGAATTTTGACTCACGAGCGTCATAGATATGAAATTTCAAGACTCACCCACAGAAGAACATTTGTGCAAGGTTTGCAATGTTTAATCTTCTCTAATCTTTAAAAACTCAAAATCTTTTGACGGTGTTACTTACAGTGTTATTTTAGCACATTTTAAATTAATAATCTTCAGCTATGTTACTAAAAATCTAGTTCACAAATATACAAAAGACTGACCACTCGTAGTTTGTGGACGTATTGTTGTTGTAGTTGTCGTTTTAAAAGTCTTCTTTTTCGATGTGCTTTTCAAAGTTGTGGTCAATGGACCGGAAGTGCCAGATGTGTCCCAGTTTTTGTAAACCCGGCAGGTCAAATCGCAGTACTTCATTAAACTGGCGTCCTGGCACATTGCAGTTGTGCAGTTTGTAAGAATGTCACAATCTGTTTAAAAAAGAAATTAACGAGTAATGTTTTTTAAGGAATTCAAATGTTTGCCACGACCAGAAATATTGTGTAAATAAGAAATTCATTTGCTATTATTTATGAATTAATACAGAAAATTCAAACACATATTAAAAAAAAATCGTTTGCATTATAAAAAAAAAATTAACAGGGCCAGAAACACTGTGGAACAGTTCTATAAATAAAATGTCTTAGTGCCAATGTAAGGTATGCTGATGGACTATGATAGACTACTAAATAAAAACTCCGCAGCAAGAAACTACTTTAAACATCACAATCTAGTCCAATACTCACCAGTGGCAAGTATCGTGAGGTCGATTACACAGTCCCCTTGCTTGCATACCTGAAAAATACATTAAAAAATATCGCATCTTTAAATTGAACTTTATACATAACTATGTTGAATAGATTAAGAATGCATGTTGTATATATTAAAAATTGTGTTTTACAGATTAATAATGTATGTGTGTTGTATAGATTAATAATGTATGTATGTTGTATAGATTAATAATGTATGTATGTTGTATGGATACATATGTATGGTGATCCAATTAGTATTGTGAAAGAAATGAATATTTATATGGTGATCCTATGTTCAACTATATAATATAATAAAAGCGATTTGGGTTCTGTGTTAAATCGAAAGTAAAGAATTAATACAACAGTATTCCAGTTTAAAATACAATCATAAAAAAAAAATCGGATCTGCCCGAAACCAAAAAAATAACCTCGCCTGCCGATCAAGCCTATGGGGATATAACTCTATGCAAATGTTTTGCAGGGTACAGCTAGTTACTACAATATTTTCTTTGCAGTTCACGTATTTACATCTTCGGTCACGTGCTGGCCTGGGACAACCAGACGAGTATACGTAATAACCCCAGTGGGTTAGGATAATATTGCATGAATCAAAAGTTAAGTTTATTAAAAATAGAGAGTTAAATCGGGGAAAAAAGAAGCTGTTTACTGCGATTATATGTACAATTCTAACTATATTCAACTAATTTTTTATCTAAACGTTAACCTTTAACTTATAAAAACATCAAAGACAGCAGAAATCCAACAAAAGTCCAATGGAAACCACCAAAACTTGCAGATTTATTGCTGAACCTGGACTTTTCTTTTATATGCTTGTCATGGCATAATGAGCCAGCACGTTCCTGGACAAAGCATACTTCACCAAATAGGCCTTGTGAAGGACACAGGGGACTAGGGTTCGATTCTGATCCGTAATCCAAATCACTTTGATTAATCTTACAATCAAAGCTCTGCCAAGACATCTTATATAATTACATATTGTAATATTCACTTATTTTATTTGGCCACTCTTGATAAATAAGTCTAACAAAACTTCTGGCCAAATATGCAGGATGCTAGTTTACAAGTTATTAATTGGGAAGACACAATGTAAACTTTCTAGTGGATGAATGGTCAAGTATTTCAACTTTCTTTGATAATAAATTAAGAAGTAATTCCAAGTGATATGTTGAACATTCTCATACATCATGATAATTGAATGTCAGATTTCACTTTACCGACATTGAAAGTGTTATTGAAAGTTTATTGATTCTTCTTAGAGAAATATTCATTAAATAAATTGGACTTATTTCTTGTTAAGTGTGAGTGACATTTGACCTAATCATTAAGCTTCAAAATAAATATCATCATGATGATATAATATAACTAATATTAATACTTCTATAATTTCACGACATTCACCAAACTGGCTTAAAATTATATAAATAAATCTTTTATTAATAGTATGTTAAAAAACGAAATTAGCGATTCTGTTTCCGGCGAAAATGCACGTGCATGTTAAAAAACGAAAGTAGCGATTCTGTTTCCGGCGAAAATGCACGTGCCTGTAAATTCTACTTTATTATTACGCGGACAAGTAGGACTAGCTCTCTTAGTAAAAATGTATTTAAAAATTCGCAAAAAAAAAAGATTACAATATAAATCATCCAATCTATTCTTAAACATTTTATTTCCATTCTGTATTTTGTTTATATTAAAAAAATTGTAAAACTTTCAGAGAAATGATTGGGGGACCACGATAAAATAAAGACAGACAGAACATTATTTAATTGTTAGCGTGCATCTCGTGAAAAAGTTATTACTTATCAAGGACAGAATTCTTTGTTTATTGTTGGATGTTTTTAAAAGTGACATAGTGATGCACAGATTGGTGGGGTAAAGCTATAAAATAATGTCACCTCTAAAATATATACAACAATACCGTATCTACAATAATAAGTGTACATCGCAGACAGAACGAACGGCATTGCGGGCAGTGAAATAAGCGTAAAGTTGGATTAAATGGTTTGTGTTTGAACTCACTTTGCCACAGCCACAGCTGGTACCTGACAGAGCTGCTTGACCGTAACAAGAGTTGTCGTATGGATTGTAACAGTAAAAATAACACAACTCTTCGGTTGAATTCTGTAACTGTAGGAACAAAACACAACAAAATGTCCTTCAAAAAAATAAATAATAAACACAAGGAAACAGAGCTGATTGACCGTAACAAGAGTTGTCGTATGGATTGTAACAGTCAAAATAACACAACTCTCCGGTTGAATTCTGTAACTGTAGGAACAAAACACAACAAAATGTCCTTCAAAAAAATAAATAATAAACACAAGGAAACAGAGCTGCTTGACCGTAACAAGAGTTGTCGTATGGATTGTAACAGTAAAAATAACACAACTCTCCGGTTGAATTCTGTAACTGTAGGAACAAAACACAACAAAATGTCCTTCAAAAAAATAAATAATAAACACAAGGAAACAAAGCTGTTTTAAAAGACATATACCATACTTCAAACTGTGTAATGTTTATATGTTATCAACACTAAGATGTAATTGGAACGTTCATATACCTTACAATCAAAGGATAAAGAGCCATATTTGAGCTGGCATTGTTGGTCTGACTGAAACTTTTGACCCAGAAGACGGTCGCTGACGTCTGGGAACTCTCCAACAACAGTCAATGCATCAGAAAGGCAGGTCTTGCCACGCCTAGGATCACGTGAGTAGAAAGAGAATAAAGCTGACTCAAATCTCTATAAAAAAAGATTTATAAACGTTTTAACGCTAGTCTGTATGCAAGAAAGCCGTCATTGGCGATCTCAGTTGATCTTTTTCTGGCACCAGCGGCGTAGCGTGGGTATCGGCCGCCCAGGGCGGAAGACGATTTTGCCGCCCTCTCATTTAGGTATTTCAATTTAATCTATACATTTTTGCCGCCCCCCCTAAAAAGTAATAAAAAATGCCGCCCGGACCGCACCCACCGCCCCCCAGGTACGCCACTGTCTGGCACATACATGCTGACAACTGGGTCGCGGATCCATTCCTTACCAATTCAGGGGTCCAGTAGTATGGTTGGGAAGTAGCGCTCGAACTCTTTTAAAATCAAAAACCATGTGAATGTAAACCGACTGGGAGAATGATTGCTCATAATCAGCCTCATCTATAATAATCCCTTCTAATATTTGAAACATTTCCCAATTGCCTATGTTCTCAATCCCATCTTCCTGATGAAGATATCGCATAATAACAAGTTGTATTGCACTTGATTTCCATATTTGTAAATTTGTCAACCTGGAGTGCGTACAATGACAACTAGTATTTCAATGTCTTCAGCTATTTCCTAAGTCATAGTGCTAGCCGACAAAGTCACACGAGCTATCTTTTTTAACAGCACCCTGTCCTAGGCGTTCAAGGCTACTGTTTATAGTGGAGGGCACGATCAGCTCTTCACCAATAGTGAACGGTTTAATTAGCCTTAGTGTGACGTTACGTATTTAACAGTTGACTAAGTATGCTACGGTGGTTTAACAGATTTACCAAATATGTAACGTTAACTTTCATACATGCTAAATATAAAAGAACAAACTCAGTGTATTCATACAAATTTTAATAACACTTTACTAACCTTAATGTTGGGGGTGGGGACGGGGGATGATCACCTTGATTTGCCTGTGTCATAAGCAGGCATGAAATCCACGTTGGGAGCTTGGCTTGACCATTAAACTTGGGTTACCTAACATGGGGGGGGGGTGGGGGAGGGTAATTTCACCTGTCGGTGTAGAGAAGGGCGGTGACGGTGGGGGTAAATTCTAAACGCTGCACTTAGCATCATGGTTAGCCACCAAATATCTTGCTCTCAGTGCATTCTCATCTATTGATGTGGTGGCTTCAGAAACTCTTCTGTCCTTCACGTTCCAGTTTTGTGTCTTCTGTTAAAATACTTCATGGGCTTGAACTTGGCGGTCTACTGGCGAAGCAGTTTTGAAGATTTCATAGTTTCATTAGAGATTCAGTCTCAGCAAACTATGCAGGGCGGGGTCGGGGTGTGGGGATTACGTGTCCCGACTATGAACATGGTAACAATTTGATGATTGTTTGGCTGCCCGGTACCACACCGATACCATTTGATACGCAGACCGGTACCATTTGATACGCAGACCGGAACTATTTTATACACAGACCGGTACCATTTGATACGCAGACCGATACCATTGGATACACAGACCGATACCATTTGATACTCAGACCGGTACCATTTGATACACAGACCGATACCATTTGATACTCAGACCGGTACCATTTGATACTCAGACCGATACCATTAGATACGCAGACCGGTACCATTGGATACACAGACCGATACCATTTGATACTCAGACCGGTACCATTTGATACACAGACCGATACCATTTGATACGCAGACCGATACCATTGGATACTCAGACCGATACCATTAGATACGCAGACCGGTACCATTGGATACACAGACCGATACCATTTGATACTCAGACCGGTACCATTTGATACACAGACCGATACCATTTGATACGCAGACAGGTACCATTTGATACTCAGACCGGTACCATTTGATACACAGACCGGTACTATTTGATACGCAGACCGGTACCATTGGATACACAGACCGATACCATTGGATACTCAGACCGGTACCATTTGATACGCAGACCGGTACCATTGGATACACAGACCGATATCATTTGATACTCAGACCGGTACCATTGGATACACAGACCGGTACCATTGGATACACAGACCGATACCATTTGATACGCAGACCGGTACCATTTGATACGCAGACCGATACCATTTGATACGCAGACCGGTACCATTTGATACGCAGACCGATACCATTTAATACTCAGACCGGTACCATTGGATACACAGACCGGTACCATTGGATACACAGACCAATACCATTTGATACGCAGACCGGTACCATTTGATACGCAGACCAATACCATTTGATACTTAGACCGGTACCATTTGATACGCAGACCGATACCATTTGATACGCAGACCGATACCATTTGATACTCAGACCGGTACCATTTGATACGCAGACCGATACCATTTGATACTCAGACCGGTACCATTTGATACGCAGACCGATACCATTTGATACACAGACCGATACCATTTGATACTCAGACCGGTACCATTTGATACGCAGACCGATACCATTTGATACTTAGACCGGTACCATTTGATATGCAGACCGATACCATTTGATACGCAGACCGATACCATTTGATACTCAGACCGGTACCATTTGATACGCAGACCGATACCATTTGATACTCAGACCGGTACCATTTGATACGCAGACCGATACCATTTGATACACAGACCGATACCATTTGATACTCAGACCGGTACCATTTGATACACAGACCGGTACCATTGGATACACAGACCGATACCATTTGATACGCAGACCGATACCATTTGATACGCAGACCGATACCATTTGATACTCAGACCGGTACCATTTGATACGCAGACCGATACCATTTGATACTCAGACCGGTACCATAGGATACACAGACCGGTACCATTGGATACACAGACCGATACCATTTGATACGCAGACCGGTACCATTGGATACACAGACCGATACAATTGGATACACAGACCGATACCATTTGATACGCAGACCAATACCATTTGATACTCAGACCGGTACCATTTGATACGCAGACCGATACCATTTGATACGCAGACCGATACCATTTGATACTCAGACCGGTACCATTTGATACGCAGACCGATACCATTTGATACTCAGACCGGTACCATTGGATACACAGACCGGTACCATTGGATACACAGACCGATACCATTTGATACTCAGACTGGTACCATTTGATACGCAAACCGATACCATTTGATACTCAGACCGGTACCATTTGATACGCAGACTGATACCATTTGATACGCAGACCGATACCATTGGATACTCAGACCGGTACCATTTGATACGCAGACCGATACCACTTGATACTCAGACCGGTACCATTGGATACACAGACCGGTACCATTGGATACACAGACCGATACCATTTGATACGCAGACCGGTACCATTGGATACACAGACCGATACCATTGGATACACAGACCGATACCATTTGATACTCAGACCGGTACCATTTGATACACAGACCGGTACCATTTGATACGCAGACCGGTACCATTGGATACACAGACCGGTACCATTGGATACACAGACCGGTACCATTGGATACACAGACCGGTACCGGTCCACGGCCCAGGGGCTAGGGACAATCTATTTTCACTATCCGGTAATTAGACTCACGCTGTACTTGCAAGTGATTTCACGTCGGAGACGATGGAGTCAATAGAACAGGGTGAGAACCTCCACGGATTCATCTTGTTGATATTAGTGGGCACAGAATCTGATGACGCCATCAGATAGCGGTCTTCATATCTGCATCGGTTGTTTTCTCCATCATGATCGGCTGCCAAACTAGTTGAAATACACAAGTGGACAGATGTTTATAAACTGAATGACAAGTAAATCAAAAGATTGAAAGATTGTATTAGTTTATCTAATTTATCACACATAAGTGTGCACGTAAGTTGACACGTATGTATGTACGGCTTTAATTGATCACATTTCTATTTATGCACACATGCGTGTAAACTTCTGTTTATATGTTATGTGTATGTGTATTCTTATATGTATGTATAAATGCATATTGGAGTGTATTTAAGTAATTAAGATGAGTACAATTGATGTTCGTTATTTATCAAGTCAGACAACTCTCACCTGTGTCCTAGTTCATGGGCGCCAGTAATTATTGCTGAGTAATCTCCCATGTCCTCTATTACTGAAGCACTGGCGCCATCCGTACGACACAATGTTTTCAGCCAGGCCAAGCCTAAAATAATGGGCTTTTTTAATAGATCGCTATAACCTTAGGTACTAACGAATTTATATTTTGCAAATTTCAACAAAGCGTAGACACATAATTATATATAAACATATATATATATACATATACAGGTATATACAGTCGATTCCGCTTAATTGGGACAGATCGGGGGCGAGGCTTTTTGTCACAATTATGCGGCTGTCCCAATTAAACATACAAATTTACTATTGGCTTCATGGTTTGGTTTCTTTGAAATTTGTCCCAAATAAGCGGCTGCCCCAACTAAGCGGTGTCCCAATTAAGCGGAATCCACTGTATTTATATATATATATATATATATATATATATATATATAGAGAGAGAGAGAGAGAGAGAGAGAGAGAGAGAGAGATGAGAGATAAAATAGATAGACAGACAGACATACAGACAGACAGACAAACAGACAGACAGATAGATAGATAGATAGATAGATAGATAGATAGATAGATAGATAGATAGATAGATAGATAGATAGATAGATAGATAGATAGAAAGACAGACAGACAGATAGCTATATAGATAGATAGATAGATAGATGGATAGATAGATAGATAGATAGATAGATAGATAGATAGATAGATAGATAGATAGATAGATAGATAGATAGATAGATAGATAGATAGATAGATAGATAGATAGATAGATAGATAGATAGATTATATGAGAACGCACAGAATGCGTCCTAATAAAGATTGGATCGCCGACTTTAAGTAATTGAGATGGAGGACCAATGGATATCGCAGTTGATGGTT
Source organism: Bulinus truncatus (assembly GCA_021962125.1). Taxonomy (NCBI): domain Eukaryota; kingdom Metazoa; phylum Mollusca; class Gastropoda; family Planorbidae; genus Bulinus; species Bulinus truncatus. Next base: position 344,049 of record JAGDYQ010000245.1, read on the forward strand.
AATGTCCCCGTTAGATCCCCGTGGTACCTCCATGGCAATTGCACTATCTGCTATGGTGGTTACTAAAAGATCAACACCATAAAAACAGTCCCATTGGTGCTTCACACAATCACGGGTATTTGTAGTAACGAAATATTTTTATGAGACAAATAAATAAATGAATTCAGACACATTTGTGAAAGATATATAGAGAAAAAATATATTATAAAATTACCTAAAATATCGCCAGTCGCTAACCATAAATCAGACCTGATAAAGATTTAGAAAATAAAACATCAATTAAGAAACGTGCCTGACATAACGATTACTGAATGATAAACACAGGTGCATGACACAACGATTACGGAATGATAAACACAGGTGCTTGACACAACAATTACTGAATGATAAACACAGGTGAATGACACAACGATTACTGAATGATAAACACAGGTGAATGACACAACGATTACCGAATGATAAACACAGGTGCATGACACAACGGCTACTGAATGATAAACACAGGTGCATGACATAACGATTACTGAATGATAAACACAGGTGCATGACACAACGATTACGGAATGATAAACACAGGTGCATGACACAACGATTACTAAATGATAAACACAGGTGCTTGACACAACGATTACTGAATGATAAACACAGGTGCATGGCACAACGATTACTGAATGATAAACGCAGGTGCATGACACAACGATTACTGAATGATACACACAGGTGCATGACACAACAATTACTGAATGATAAACACAGGTGCATGACACAACGATTACTGAATGATAAACGCAGGTGCATGACACAACGATTACTGAATGATAAACACAGGTGCATGACACAACGATTACTGAATGATAAACGCAGGTGCATGACACAACGATTACTGAATGATAAACACAGGTGCATGACACAACGATAACTGAATTCTTTTCAATCAATTTACTTAAAATACATAAGTTATGACAAATCAGTAGATCGGGAGGGGGCGGGGTCAAACATTTTGGGACGTGGTCCACAATGCGTTCTTAAAATGATAAGAAGGGTCAGACCAACAGCCGTTGGATGGAATGTTAATTTGAAAAATAAAAAAAAAACACGTTCAGATCTTAGGCTGTAAACGAGGGAATATGATGCGGGCCTGATCATAGAGCCTGACGATCTTTCCTCGACCCACGGGCTGTAGTTTGCCCATGTCAGGTACACATGAAAACTTGTGATTACTGTGCGCACATGAAATATAGAGTTTTCATTCTAAGGAAAGAATCTCTATTTACGCTTGGCTTCATTGATTTACTATAAGTGTAATTTACCGAATTTGACGTCTGCTAAATAATTTAACTTATGAAATCTGACATAACTAACTGAGGCTAAAACTGGCATTTACAAATAAAAGTAATAAATATCTAAATTTAGTCATTGACTCGGAATTTCATGACATGTGATATATATATATATATATATATATATATATATATATATATATTATTCGGCTTCCATTTATTATAATTTATACCAAGGTGTTTAAAAAAATATTAAAATACGTATTTTTAAGTGAATTTTTCTTAAAGTTAACTTTACATCAACAGGCAGCTTATTCTCCCAGGGTAAAACTAATAAAATTATTTTTTTTAACCGGAGGTCAAGACGAACCTTATCATTATTCTAGGTTTTAATTCATACTTAAATTTTATAGCAGATGGTAAAACAAACAGCATAAGAAACACAATGATCAAAAGCCAATCCTTTATTTAGATAAAACAACATAGGAAAATGTATATTTATAAATATAGTATTCTGGCAGACATGATCTCTCATATAGACAAACATTTCACATAGCCCATTGTCAAGATCTTATATATATATATATAGGTGTATTAATAATAACGACTTGAAATTGATCTGAATATTTTGGGGGTTTAGTACGCTTATGTTTTGTCCGCTGGGGGTTTTGTCTGCTGGGGGTTTTGTCCGTGGGGGTTTGTCCGCTGGGGGTTTTGTCCGTGGGGTTTGTCCGCTGTGGGTTATGTCCGTGGTGGTTATTGTCCTTCACCCATATTTTTTTTACAGTCATGGTTTCTCCTCATTTAATTGTTTTCGCTTTAGCCGATGTTCTCAGCCCGGTACGTCGTGTACCCCCGTCAAAACTCGTCCCGTACCCTGAAGGATTCGCGTACCACACTGTAGGAAACACTGGTCTACATGTACCATATACTGACCGATATATTATTCAAACTTACAGCTTATCTGGCCACGTCGCTTGTATAGCACGCAGTTTGTTTGTTTTTATTAGTTCAAACAAACTATCAGGAACATGATAATTAAATATCATCAAATGAATTCAACCACATGACTATTATTAATATACATATTATACCAGTGGTCAACAATCCCCTGGCCGCGGCGAGAAAACCGTTGAAGACCACTGTCCTATACATTTCAATTTTAGCTCTCTTTTTTTTATTTTACTTTCCTGGTCAGCTTCTCCTGACAAGAAAGTTGACTTTGAAGTTTGGAAGTACCCCCCTCCACGCCCTCTGAGAGCAGAAAACTAATGGTCACTGATTTACGATGAATGAGAGCCCGAATGGAGTAAGAAAGAAAGAACTAGAGGTTCTCGGGGAGAATAGTCAAATAGTGAGAGAGAGAGAGATAGAGAGAGAGAGAGAGATAAAGATATAGATAGAAACGTTCTTCCTTACTTTGGACTATCGATATTTTGTACCACTGTAAGCCGCCAGACCCGGTTTAGTACTGGTGCCTTTGTAATACAGTGTATATAATTATGTACAAGTCTACGTAGTTTGATTTATCATGTGATGTCATCTGTGAAACTCCTCGTGGCAGAGGAAAATAAAACTACGAGTCCAATTCAGTCAGCGACTCATTCTACAAGAGAATGAGTCCAATGATTTTCCGCTGGGAAACCTTGACAACATTCTCAACAAACAACATTCAGTACATAAACAACAAACAACATGCATTACATACCCAACAAACAACATTCAGTACATAAACAACAAACAACATTCAGTACATAAACAACAAACAACATGCAGTACATAAACAACAAACAACATGCATTACATACCCAACAAACAACATTCAGTACATACCCAACAAACAACATGCAGTACATACCCAACAAACTACATTGCATGATCGTAAGGGAAACTGAAATCTCTTCCAGCAGTTGAGTTGAGAAAAATTGTAAAGTTGGTTAAAACTGCGTTGGTGTCGACATAATCGGTATAGCCAAACATATAAGAGTAAAGGTAATACAGCTGGAAGGCATTAGTACTCTGCAATAACAATAATCTCTGTAATGCATATGTTCAGAGCTTAGTTCCCCTCAGTTAATGGACCCCATCTCAGTACAAGTTACATTACATTTGATACTAATGGAGCCCTGACATATAATTTTGCCTTGAGCCCCTAAAAGTCTGTGCCTAGGACCGTCATAACTCTTATAACGGCTCCAAATATATACAATAATTAGGACATAGAGTGTAAATATTCACGGTAAGAGTGTTATAACCAAAAATACATTTTACAATGAATCAGATGGTAAATAGTATATCAACATTAATAAATAAATAGTAAATATTAAAGATTTTAAATTAAAGTTCGTTAGACATCACAGATTGTATTTTTGCTAATCATTAAATCCTTCTCCCCCCCCCCACCCCCCCAAAAAAATGCCGATTGGCTAGTAAACAATTCCCCCCTTTCCCCGAAACCTCATCAAATAATAAGCACCAGAATGAATTTTGGGATATTTAAAACATAACCCAAAATTCTACTTTTTTGCAATGTAAGTCATACTACTTTTACAAGCCATTGTTAAGATTGTGGCACAGCTGTTTTAGCACATAAATTACTTTGCTAATTGAACACATTCAGATTAATTCTATGTTTATGTTTACCTTAAAGATTAAAACTTTATTTAAATTCACACGAAACTTTAGACAAGGGGAAGGGGAGAGGTAAAAATCGCAAAAAAATTGTTGACATAAATCATGGGCAGCCCCTAATACCTTCTTATATTTATATATATATATATATTAAAGAAAATTACAAATAAATACAATGTTGTAATTCAATATTCTATTACTAATAGTAATAGTATAATCCAGATGCGAGTAATGACAAATCATGAGTCGTCATGACAAAATAGTTAGAGCTCTAAAAAAAAATAATAAACTTTATAAACAGGTTAAAAAAATTCTTCGAAGACGGAATCACATGAAATAATACAAGATTATATTATTACTAACCGTCAAAAAATTTTTTTTCGGACACATCAGTTGATTTTAAAAGCGCCAACCTCTAGCATGAATGGGGATTTTTTTTTTATTAAAAGGAAGGAAATCTTTTTCGGTGAAAAATAAAGAACTGTACAGAATATTACTCTTCTCTTTTTAAAGTAGCGGTCTCGGATACAACACTTTTTCGGTCTCTATTAAATAAGCATAAGCGATCTAGTCTTATATATCTATGTCTCTAACTATATAAAAAAGTTTAAAATGCATACAAGCACGGGAATATATTGTTCGCAACATTACTCGTCTAGCAGTCAATCAAAATGCATTACTCAATTTTAGGAACCATACAGGTAATTTTGCTGAAAATTAACTTTCAAAAAATGTCGTCTTCATGCAGACTATGCAAGATCGTTACCCAGATATCGTTAAGTGAATCATACCCCGACCAGGATGTTATCAACAGTGACATGTGACGTCAGTCAACACAGTCAATCCCTTTTGTTTACCTGTTTGTTTTCATTTTTTTCTACACCCCACAGAGTCACCTATTTGTCTACATTGCTAGTAATCCGGTGAAGAGCAAATGTTTTGTAAACATTAGGAATGTGACGGAGCTGATGAAAATCCGCATCCGTCGGATTCAGATTAGGCAGATATGTATCCGTCGGATTCGAATGCGGATGCGGATTTGGCGAATGGGGGGGGGGTATCTAAAATACGTTCATGACCAAACACGACGTCTGAACTATGGACAGCTGAGAAAGGGTCCAGTAGTTTAGTTTTATGTTTTCTTTATTTCGGGCTTTCAAAAGTCTCTAGGTTTTTTCAATTTGAATTACGATTTCTACGGCCATGTTTGATCTGAAAACGGTATTTTTTCAAACGCATTGGCTAGAGTTCCGTCTTGACGGACTTCGTATTATTTTTATCGGGGTCCGTCTATAGATGTGCGCATGCGCGACAATCGAGTTTAACTTCCGACTCTTTAAAAGATCCCCGACTTAAACAGCATCATAAATCTTTAAACTTAATTTACTACCTTATTTTATCTTAACTCATAGGAAGAAAATGAATATAAATAGTAGGCTGCATTTCCCGCGAAAATCCTATAATTGAATTAGTTAATTTTTTTTTTCCGATGACGCACCGATAATAACTTTAAAAAATTAGAGTTCTCATTCATTCTGTTTACAATAGAAACATATTTCTCCGATTATTAACAGCTAATGACGTCATCTACTTTTAAAAAAGTTTTATAAACAAATAAAAAAAACCATGTATAATTCTTTATAATCTTTATTAATACTGAAAAAAAAACTATACAGTGTTTATTTGTTTAAAAAATGTCACAAAAGAAATAAGGAATGTATCACTGTCTTTTTCCCCCAAGCCATCGTTGGTATTTAATATAAGTATAAGAAAAAAACGTGTATTTTATATGGTTTCTGGGAAAGGGGGGGGGTGCGATAGATGCTAATTTAGCGCATAATTTTTTTGTTTTATTCGTTAAATTTTGTAGTTAGAATGATATTGTTTTCCTCCGACTTTATCAGCCTTGGACAGACCCGAAAAAAGTTATAAAGACTAATTGCCGTGCATGCGGACATCTTTACTCTTAATCTCAATTGGCGCGCATGCTCACATCTATAGACGGACCCCAAAAAAAAATAATACGGCGTCCGTCTGGACGAACTCTAGCCACTGCGTTTTTCAAATTCGAATCCGATCGGATTTTTTTTTTTTTAAATCCGTCGGATTCCAATTTTCTCAAAAAACGTCGTAGTTCGAATGTCATCGGATTTGAATTCAAATTTCGTCACATCCCTAGTAAACATTTTTTCTGGAACATTGCACATGCGCCAAGGTGTTCAGGAAAACTTATGCAAGGATAAACAGAGTCATATCATTGTCGTTAAAAACAACTGAACAATTTGAAGAAATTCCGTTTGAGGGGTGGCGCCCGGACACACTGTTGCCACATTTGGGGGACAGTCGCGAAAATAGTGTGAGAAACGCGGAACATAATGTACTCACTTTCTCTCATAGATATAGTTTTAAATATATATTATTGTACGCTATTTATTCTCTCAGTTTAGACCTGTACTGAAGTGTGATAATTATATATTATTGTACGTTATTTGTTCTCTCAGTTCAGACCTGTACTGAAGTGTGATAATTATATATTACTAGTTGCAAGTACCCGGCTTTGCCCGGGTTTAAAATAAGGTTTTCTGTTTACCTTTTGTTTTCTCCCTCCCCCTCTCTCCTTCCCCCTCCCTCTCCCTCCTTACCCCTCTCTCCCTTTCTCTTTCCCTCCCTCCCTTTCTCCCTCCCTCCCTCTCCTTCCCTCTCTCCCATTCACCCCTCCCTCATTCCCTCTCTCTCCCTCCCTGCCCCCTCAATCTTTCTCTCTCTCCCTCTCTCCCACCCTCGCTTTCCCTCCCTCCCCTCTATCTCCCTCCCTACTCCCTCCCTTCTTTTCTCTCTCCCTCTCCCCCTGCTCCCTCCCCCCTGCTCCCTCTCCAACTCTCCCCCCTGTCCACCCCCTCCCTCCCTCTCTCCCCTCCTTCCTCCTACCCTCCTTTCCTCTCTCCCCCCTGCCCCCTCTCTCTCTCTTTTTCTCTCTCTCCCTCTCTCTCCCTATATCCCTCCCTCCTTCTCTCACCCCCGTCCCCCCTCTCTCCACCTTCCTCCCTTCCTCCTCCCCCTCTCTCCCTCCCTGCCCCCTCTCTCTCTTTATCTCTCACTCCCTCCCATCCTCTCTCTCCCTCTCTCCTTCCCTCCCCTTTCTCTCACTCCCTCCCCTCTATCTCCCTCCCTACTCCCTCCCTTCCTTTCTCTTTCCCTCAATCCTTTTCTCTCTCCAACCCTCCCTCTCCCTACCTCCCCATTAATCTCCCTCCCTACCACTCTCTCCCTCCCTCCCTCCTTCTCTCCCCTTCTCTGCCCCCTCCTTCCCTCTCCCTCCCTGCCCCCTCTCTATTTATCTCTCTCCCCCCTCCCTCTCTCTGTACAATTAAACGTCAAATTACGCTTCTTAAATAAACAGAAAACCTTATTTTAATCCCGGGCAAAGTCGGGTACTTGCAGCATGAAAAAAAAACAACAACAATATTTTTTTCCCGTCCCTAGCCCTTTCTTCACCGTCCGTTCAATTACACATTCACTTGGTGCGCGATTTTTTTTTATTTATAGTGAAGGCGATCCCATACCGTGGATACTTTAATATAGTAAAATACTAAAATAATTACAATTAAACTACGCATTGAGATTGTATTAATAATGTTAATAATGTCACAGAAACATTTTAATTAACGTATTTCGGTTTATTAAAGTGCACCTTTAATTTTAATCTTCCGAATACATAAAACGATAGGTAAATAGATATGACTATTGATTTCATCATGTTTACAATTGGAGTTTCCGGGAGTTACCCCTCTTTTAAAAATGTGTCATAGGGAAATGACGTCACAGAGGAATTTTATCTATGGCGCCGTCGAGATTACTTTAATATAGTAAAATACTAAAATAAAAATAATTAATTACAATTAAACTACCCATCGAGATGAAACGAAACCTGTCCTATAACCTTCCCCATGTAATTATGTGTATGTGTAACGAATTTCACGTTTTTTGGTTTTCTGGATCTTGAGTTATAAGGGAACAGACAGACAGACAGACAGACAGACAAATAATGCGTCTTATAAGTATAGAGATTGTACGTTATTTATTCTCTCAGTTCAGACCTGTACTGAAGTGTGATAAATATGACACCTACTTTCGTTGTCTGAAACATAAATGGGCGCCGTTTGAAGGGGGCCTGAGATCAATGATACTCGGGGCCCTGAAACTTTAGTGATTCGAACCAAGGGTTCGCGGCCCTCTCTACAAATATTTGTGACCGCCCAGTTTGACGGCACTGAGCTTTTATTTCTCAACACTTTTAGCTTCCAGCCATTAATTTTATTTGGGGTAGAATTAGACTGACACAGGGTGTGATATTCAATAGTTCGTTGAATTAGATTACGCATTTTTAGTTTCAATGGCGACGGCCGCCATCTTGAAAATAACACCATTCAATGGGTCAAGGTCATGATGGGTCTGGGTCAAGAACTTGATGGGTCATACGGGTCATGGGTCAAGCTTAGTGACCCATTACTTGCTCTGCCTCATATAAAATAAATATAAAGTTTTAAGGTTTGAAGTATCCAGATTTTGTTAATACTTTATATGTGGATTGGCCGGATTGGGTGGGTTGTTAATACTTTATATGTGAATTGGGTGGATTGGGTGGGTTGTTAATACTTTATATATGGATTGGGTGGATTGGGTGGGTTGTTAATACTTTATATGTGGATTGGGTGGATTGGGTGGGTTGTTAGTACTTTATATATGGATTGGGCGGGTTGTTAATACTTTATATGTGGATTGGGTGGATTGGGTGGGTTGTTAATACTTTATATGTGGATTGGGTGGATTGGGTGGGTTGTTAATACTTTATATATGGATTGGGTGGATTGGGTGGGTTGTTAATACTTTATATGTGGATTGGGTGGATTGGGTGGGTTGGGTGGATTGGGTGGGTTGTTAATACTTTATATGTGGATTGGGTGGATTGGGTGGATTGGGTGGATTGGGTGGGTTGTTAATTCTTTTGCTACCCACAAACATTATTTTATTATTTTAATTGTCTAGTAACCCCTTTTAGCTGCGGGGTATTTCAAACGGACCTGGTAACTCACCAAGATTGTGTGATTGACGGTCGGCCATTTTTTATGTATGGCCTTTCCATAAATATTTGTATAGCTTACTTGTATGTAATAAAACATTAGTACAAAGTGTGTTAAAAAATATATCATCCACTTAAATACATAATCGTCTAACCCGTGTGTCTCGCATTCTCAGGTAGTTTTCATTTCATGCGGTGTGCGTTGTGACTGTGTATTGTAACCGTGTATGATGAGGTGCAGAAGGGATAACAAAGCAATACGAAATACTGCAATAGAAAAGAATATATGGTCTTTATTGCCACGAACAGAATACGGTATGAACAGAAGTAACATAGAAATATATGAAATACTATAATAGAAATTAACATTTGGCTTTTATTGCAATGAACATCCTTAAATACAAAGCATACACCGCACGATATGAAAACTACCCTCGCTCGGGGAATTCCAAAACGGATAATTTTCGCATCCGTCAGTCTCTCTCAGGCTAATGGTCAAAGGGATACAAATCAATTAGAGTGTAAGGAGTCGACTAATCACTGTATTAGTTAACTCGCTTGCTCGGCTAAAAATATGGAAATGTTCGCATCAGTCACAATGTGTAGAACAGTAAATAAACCATCTGCTAAACATGTAGTGTATCACTTAACTGGCGGACACTCCATCACGTCTCTTTGTCCCCGTTTTGGCTGTCTGTCTGTCTGTTTGTCATCACCCAAGATCTCAACAACCATAAATCCTAGACCCATGATGTATATATCATTTTGTAGGTCTTGGCCTGCCATGTGTGCAGCAAAAGTCCATTTCGCGATCTGACCTCTGAGGGCCAAAAGGGGCGTATTAAGTACCGTTTTTTTACTATATAAGCTATATTACCAAAGGAGCGCCCTATATCTCAGCAACCATAAGTCCTAGACCCATGATGTATATATCATTTTGTAGGTCTTGGCCAGCCAAGTGTACATCAAAAGTTCATTTCGCGATAGGACCTCTCAGGGCTGAATATAAGAGTTTCTTATGTACCGTTTTTGCTTATATTTTAAATATAATAATAAAAGCTAATCAAAGGGGCGTAATCATTATTTATTTTTGTAACAGTTATTCCACATGATTACTTCCCTCTCTATTTATCAAAACCCATACGTAGCCACTGCGTACACGAAAATGCTCTAAAAATGTCCTTTGTCCGAAACGGAAAAGACTTAAATTGCTTGTTTTTATATATACTCATGTTGTACATGATAAATTGTAAAATAAAGAACTTTTGGAAAAGAGTCCTTTAAAAATATTATGAATGAATTTAGGTTAGTCAATTATATGGTGTGTGCGCAAATTATGTACAGTTGGATGTTAGAATCAACGTTTAATAGTCGGGGGTTGTTATTGTTAAGATTCTATGCCCATAATGAGGATTATTTTCTTTGGGATGAACTATATAAAATATGAACTTTATATGATGCATTATTAAGTGCCCCTACTCTCAAATGTATTTCTGCTACAATAATCTGTTCATGTCCTTTGAGGCCACTTCGAATACATAGATAAGCTATTTTTTTTTTCTGATAGTTAACACGTAAGTATAAATCACCACATTCTACTCCAAATGCTGCCTACTAGCCGGTCAGGGTTCGTAAAAATGAAAGGCTAATTACAGCGTGATGGAAGAAAATTTAATGTTTCTGATTATCGAATATCGGAAACAAGCAAGTATGTCAAATTTCAACGAAATCGAGTGACGGGAAATAGTTGAAAACAATTGATTACGAAATTACATCCTGACTTGCATACAAACCAAAAAGGGTCCTACGAAAACAATCACCTTTGTGAAATTTAAAGTTTAATATTAAAAAGAAAAATACTTTTAAAGTTGAAATGTTCCTTCTTTAAAATAAGTATTATTCTAAATAAAAACTAATAAAAAATACATAACGAATTTTTAAAAATACAATGATATTGTTTAAAATAAATTTAGTTTTAAAATAGTTAATGTTTCCACATGTGTGGTATTCATGTTGGCATATTTGACAACATAAATTAGCAGTGTATTAACAAATATGTTAAAGTTTGATGGTTAAAATGGTGACATAAATAAAGTAATCACTAAAAAAAAACTAATGGAATTTATTTGATAAATATTGCATAGTTCAATCTGTGTGTCTACTTTCTTGACTTGTATGTGTTTGTAATTGTGTTAGGTGAGTATCTCACAGTGAATGAAACTAACAGCAGAGTGAACATAACAAACAACGAACACACATTATGTGAGATATTGCACTTTAAACGAAAAGTAGATGTTCTGGAGAAAAAAAGAATTTTGTCGCAATATTAACCCTTATAAAATTGTGTCTGTATTTATTTGTGTTGTATGAAATCCATAAAATTGGTGAAAATTACTAAATAGCTATCGCATAACTTTTAAAACCCATGGATTCATGCCAGTTTAACATAATTTTACAGGTAATTTGTGATACATTTTTTGAAGGTCATTTAAAATTGAAAATGTTTGGTAGTTGAGAGAAAAAAAAATCAAGTTTTAGTAGGAATTGATGAAATGAATCAAAGCTGTGAGGTTTAATATCAACATTAAAATGTGTTCTGGAAATGTTCTGTTTCCGGCTCCGACTCTGACAACCGCACTGCAAGTCTTACAGCAAGTGTCATAGTAGATATTACATGACTGGACACTGGTACAAGGTGACCTGTATTTATCACCGTACTCACAGCCTGAATGGAAGATATAAATTTTTTAAAGGTCAAATCTGAGTAATTTTTTTTTTTAAATATCGGTAAATTCTGGCCAATCCTGTTTTATAAATAGCGGTAAATTCTGTTTTATAAAAAGCGGTAAATTATGTTTAATAAATTGCAGTAAAGAAATAACGGTAATTTAATATACAGTGGATTCCGCTTTATTGGGACACCGCTTAATTGGGACAGCCGCTTATTTGGGACAAATCTCAAAGAAACCAAACCAAGAAGCCAATAGTAAATTTGTATGTTTAATTGGGACAGCCGCTTAATCGGGACAAAAAGCCTCGGTCCCCATGTGTCCCAATTAAGCGGAATCGACTGTATATATATTACGGTGTTTTTTTTTTCTCTTATATATAAACGCTAAAAAATAAGTTTTTAATATAGGGAAACCAATATATATTGAGAGAGGGAGAGAGATTTTGATTTTTAAGACATTGCTTCAATATTGACCTAAGTTATAAAAGCAGCTCTTAAATATCCTGATTTAGGCTTTGTTGATAGTATCTGGATGGTGTTAGGTATGTCTGCTTAGAAGTCACTGAGTATAGCATGTTTATCTTCTGATAAATTTAACGACTTGAGTACAGTATTTTGTAGGGCCCTTACTAAATCAACATCACAGCTTAGACTGTTGTTAGACATTAGACTGGTGTAGACAACAGACTTGTGTAGACTGATGTGGACATGTTAACTGGTGTAGACAATAGAGTGGTGTAGACATTAGACTGGTGTAGATGTTAGACTGATGTAGACATTAGACTGGTGTGGACATTAGACTTGTGGACATTAGACTTGTGGACATTAGACTGGTGTAGACATTAGACTAGTGTGGACATTAGACTTGTAGAGATTAGACTGGTGTAGACAACAGACTGGTGTAGACTGATGTGGGCATGTTAACTGGTGTAGACAATAGAGTGGTGTAGACATTAGACTGGTGTAGATGTTAGACTGGTGTAGACATTAGACTGGTGTGGACATTAGACTTGTAGAGATTAGGCTGGTGTAGACATAAGACTGGTGTGGACATTAGACTTGTGGACATTAGATTGGTGTAGACATTAGATTGGTGTGGACAGACACATATCACTGGCCAGGAATCGCTGTTGGTCGAATTCATAATTTGACCATGCCGGTTTAGCTCAATAAAATTTAAATCAGTTCATTGATCTGTTCATTAATCAGTTCATTGATCAGTTCATTGATAAACAAGTTATCCCGTCTCACCTGTAATATTAGTCAATCTCTGGGAACAAGAAGCGCAACAGTTTGTCTGTACGTCCAGTCTGTAACAGAAATTTTCCGACTCCAGCATAACGTCCCAACACGTCACACCAAGTGAAGGAACATAATAGTTGTCTTCACAAGACTTGATGACTTCTGAAATGATCAATACAGTTTGAACAAAATATTTAAATAATGTATATATTTAATCCAATGACTATTTGAGTACATACTGAATACCAACGTTATGTATTACTAATTATAATGCTATAAACTACGGTGATCACACGTGGACACAACGCAATTTTACATCCGCACTATGGCATCACAAAATAGTCAGGAATGTTTTACGAATTTATGACGAATACCATAATTTTCATTCAATCCCTGCTCTGATTTCTAGTCAATATTTTTCATCCATTAATTTCTCCTTCAGACAATTTGACATTTTTAAAAAGATAACTTCAGCTCACAGTATCTCATGTATGATTTTCAGTCAACATGGTGTACCAATCAAAACAGTTTATCAACTAACAAAGTTTATCAATAAACACAAAGTATCAATTAATACAAATTATCAATAAACACAAAGTATCCATAAACACAATGTATCAATAAACACAAAGTATCAATAAACACAATGTATCAAGTAACACAGTGCATCAGTCAACAGAATAACTGTTTTCTAATTCTCGGCAAAAAAAAAATTATGTTTATGAAAGAATTTAGGAGTTCTCTTAAAAACCTTATTACTCATTGTAGTATATAATAACTGGAACATCAATTTTTGAGATTAATATTTTGTTATTCAACAAAAAATTATTCTCAAGAAAAATCAAACTCAGTTATTGAATATATCTTATACAAATACTGCACTACTCAAAATACAATACAAAAGACTAACAACTCGTAAGAATTACTTATAGAAGATCATTTGATCTCCAAACCGTTTGCAGGTTTTGCAGAAATTATTTTAGACATTTCAAAAAAATCTTCAATGATGTCGCAAATAAAAAAAATAGTTCTCAAAATATCAAACCTTTTCAAATCTTACAAATTTTGGTTTAAATCTGTTTGCGATTCTTCCAGTTTTTTTATTGTATTCCTGTAACTTTTCTTTTGAAATCTTTTATAAAATACAAAATGATGAACATATTCTTCAACATATTGTTCACAAAAAACTAATGTTTAGAATTAAAACTAAAAAAAGATTTGCAGAAATCAAAATTATTTGCTTGTAAATCTCTATGGAGTGTTTTCAAGTGCTACAGATTCAGTGTAAATTACAGTAAGCTACAAACCCAATTTACGATAGATAATTCTTGGTAATTTTTTGTCTTTTCTTTTGTAAATTTTATGAACGAATTTAGAAGTTCTACCAACCAATTCAAAAATTAGCAGCTTTTTATTATTAGACCATCGATTTTCCAGATTAATGTTTTGTTTGACAATTCCAACTAAATTATCGAATTTTTCAAATACAAATATTGTACTACATAAGATATACAAAAGACTGACCAATGGTAGTTTTTGGACGTATTGTTGTTGTCGTTTTAAAGGGGTCCCAGTTAGTGTAATCTCGGCAGGTCAGATCACAGTAATTCATTAAACTGACGTCATGACACATTGCAGCGGTGCAGTTTGTAAAAATGTCGCAACCTGTTTATTATAGAATTGAAAGAGAATTATTCAAAAAGAAATTAAAATGTTTGTCCTGACCAGAAATAATGTGGAAATAAAAAATGCAGAAGTATTACTTGTCAGCTAATCCGTCAAATTCAAAGATGTATTCTCAAACAGTATAAACTGTATTATAATAAAATCGTTAAAATATCAAATGTGCCAGAAACACTGTTTATCAGTTTCATTAATAAAATGCTTAGCAAAGATTTATTTAGAGCGTCGATGTAAGGTACACTGTTGTACTACGATGCACTAAAAATAACTGCAGCAAGCAGTTACTTAAAACATCACAATTCAACCCAATACTGACCAGTGGATGGTACAGAGAGGTCAATAACACAGTCTCCTTGTCTGCACACCTGTAAAAAAATTGAGTTTTTTATATGAACTTCATGCATAATTAAGTGGGTTTTTTAAAAATAAAATTGACACTTTTATCGATCCTACGATCAAATATTGAAGTTTTTTATTTGTTTTGTTTTGTTACTGTTGTTATTATTGTAGTCTATTTAGTTACATCTTTCATCTTGTCAGAGAAGTGCTGGCCTTGGATGACCCAAAGTGTCAGAGAAGTGCTGATCTAGGCAGACCCAATGTGTCAGAGAGGTGCTGGCCTTGGATGACCCAAAGTGTCAGAGAGGTTTGGCCTTGGATGACCCAAAGTGTCAGAGAAGTGCTGGTCTAGGATGACCCAAAGTGTCAGAGAGGTGCTGGCCTTGGATGACCCAAAGTGTCAGAGAAGGGCTGGTCTAGGCAGACCCAAAGTGTCAGAGAAGGGCTGGTCTAGGCAGACCCAAAGTGTCAGAGAAGTGCTGGTCTAGGCAGACCCAAAGTGTCAGAGAAGTGCTGGCCTTGGATGACCCAAAGTGTCAGAGAAGGGCTGGTCTAGGCAGACCCAAAGTGTCAGAGAAGTGCTGGTCTAGGCAGACCCAAAGTGTCAGAGAAGTGCTGGTCTAGGCAGACCCAAAGTGTCAGAGAAGTGCTGGCCTTGGATGACCCAAAGTGTCAGAGAGGAGCTGGCCCTGGATGACCCAAAGTGTCAGAGAAGGGCTGGTCTAGGCAGACCCAAAGTGTCAGAGAAGTGCTGGTCTAGGCAGACCCAAAGTGTCAGAGAAGTGCTGGTCTAGGCAGACCCAAAGTGTCAGAGAAGTGCTGGCCTTGGATGACCCAAAGTGTCAGAGAAGGGCTGGTCTAGGCAGACCCAAAGTGTCAGAGAAGGGCTGGTCTAGGCAGACCCAAAGTGTCAGAGAAGTGCTGGTCTAGGCAGACCCAAAGTGTCAGAGAAGTGCTGGCCTTGGATGACCCAAAGTGTCAGAGAAGGGCTGGTCTAGGCAGACCCAAAGTGTCAGAGAAGTGCTGGTCTAGGCAGACCCAAAGTGTCAGAGAAGTGCTGGTCTAGGCAGACCCAAAGTGTCAGAGAAGTGCTGGCCTTGGATGACCCAAAGTGTCAGAGAGGAGCTGGCCCTGGATGACCCAAAGTGTCAGAGAAGGGCTGGTCTAGGCAGACCCAAAGTGTCAGAGAAGTGCTGGTCTAGGCAGACCCAAAGTGTCAGAGAAGTGCTGGTCTAGGCAGACCCAAAGTGTCAGAGAAGTGCTGGCCTTGGATGACCCAAA
Source organism: Bulinus truncatus (assembly GCA_021962125.1). Taxonomy (NCBI): domain Eukaryota; kingdom Metazoa; phylum Mollusca; class Gastropoda; family Planorbidae; genus Bulinus; species Bulinus truncatus. The sequence goes on from JAGDYQ010000245.1 coordinate 360,316, forward strand.
GTGTCAGAGAAGTGCTGGCCTTGGATGACCTAAAGAGCATTTGTCATGGGCCCCTTTGGATTAGGGGACGATTGCATTACTCAAAAATGTAGTTAAATAAATGCATAAAGAATAAAAAAAAAACTGGGGAAAACAGATCCAATTAACTTCAATTATAAGTGAAATATAAACAATATCCACTAAATTTATTAGAATCTTTAACCTTCAAAACCTTCAAAGTAGCCAAATATCCCGCCAACGAAAATCGCCCAAATCGGCGTCATAATAGCCAATTTGGGTACTTTCTTACCTATGCTCGTCAAGGACGAGCCAGTACGTCCATGGCTAAAGCGACAGTTGTCATATAGCCGCCGTGAAGGACAAAGGTAACTGAATTTGCTCTGATTAGTAATCTACACCTCTTGTATAAATCTTACAAGCAAAGCTCTACCAAGTGACACTTTATAATTACACAGTGTGATAAACACTAAATTGATTTGACCACTCTTAGTAAATAACTTTTATGTAACCTCTATAACTCTAATACTTACAAAATTTAATCCCTAAAAACAAATTAGCAAAATAAAAGCTAACCATGTAAAGCATACAATCTATATAATTTAAACATATTTCCTCCTTTTATCTGTACTTTGTTTACATAAAACAAATTGTGACACCGTGAGGGAAATGGTTAAAGGACATGTAGCCTAACAGGTAAGTAAGAAGACAACTTCATTGATAGTCTGAATATCGTGATATACAAATTACATGGATATTAAAATCTATTTCAGAAAATGTTGTTTTCTATAACACTTTTTAAAAAAAAGTAACTTAGAGATGCAAAGGTATTGCGGGTTACAGCAAGTAAAATAATATCGCCGTTAAAGTATACAACAATACAATTTCTGCACTAATAAGTATAAACGACAGACAGCAAGGACGACATTACAGACAATGAAACAAGGTTGCGCTTAGATTAAATTTTGTTGGTCGGACTTACTTTGCCACAGCCGCAGCTGGTACCTGACAGAGCTTTTTGACCATAACAATTGATGTCCCCAGGTTTTTTACAATAAATAAAGCATAGCTCTTTGTTTGAATTCAGTATCTGAAATAACAAACATTAACATGTCGTTAAAAAAAACATTTAATGATTTCAATGTAGGCGTTATCAATAAAATCAATTACTGCTCTATCGGTAATCCCGGGTCTGTAACACAAGATCGCGCGTCTGTACACGAGATTGTGTCTGTCACACAACATTGCAGCAACATTAACGAATGCTATCATACACATATGATACGTCTCCCGACTGGCCAGCCGAGAAAAATGTCCCCTACATAGCTGCCAGTAATGATATTGGCCTTGCAAATTGTAGATTTGCGAGGGGAGCAAGCACCATACACTGCTACATATGGCAGGCAAGATTGTGAAAGGATTACGACCAACCAACGGTTAATACCATGAGGCATTGAAAGCGATCTTAGGAATAATAACATCAGCAATAACACGATTACTTTTTTTTATATGCCGCCATTGCCAGCGCGATAGGGTGAAGTGTGCCTACCACACCAGCATTGTTGGCGGCGCTGATGCACGTCTGCCATGGCTACAGAGCGGCGGGGTGAGTGTGCCTGCTAACATCTCCCGGGTTGGCAGAAAAATGGTTCTAAGACTTGCCCAAAATGGCCAGACCAGCAGGGTGTGTGTACTGCTGATCGGCCAAACTGGCAAGATAAGGGTTTTTTCCTGCCGCTTCGACTGTAAGGAGGGTGTAACGTGCCTGTACCCTCAGCCCGAAATGGCAGGCTGCGCAGGTGTGCTTGAGTGGAACAGTGGAAGGGTGTTGCGTGCCGACCACATCCGTCACCATCGCAAGCTGTGTATATTACGGTCTCGGTTAGTCCTCATTGACAACAGTACCACCACCCTCGCAAGAAGGCTTTTTTAATTCCTGACTAGAGAACCATAATTATCTATTACCCGTAGATCATGGTATGTCTCTCAGACCAGGATGAAGAGTTCATTTAAATAGCATGCGCATGCCATAATATTAATTTGATACTCTCCAATTTTTTTTTTATTTTAATAATATTATTAATTTTTTACGGCCGCCATTGCTAGCATTAAAGGGTGTAGTGTGCCTACCACACTAGCATTGTTGGCGGCGCTAATGCACGTCTGCCATCCCTAAAGAGTAGCCGCGTGAGTGTGCCCGCTATCATCTGCCGGGATGGCAGAAAGATGGGTTTTATTCCATGCCCAAACTGGCCAGACCAGCAGGGTGTGTGTACTGCTGATCGGCCAGAAAAGCAAGGCAAGGGGTTTTTCCTGCCACTCGGACAGAGGGGAGGGTGTAATGTGCCTGTACCCCCAGCCCGAAATGGCAGGCTGCCCAGGTGTGGTTGAGTGGGACAGTGGAAGGGTGTTGCGTGCCGACCACATCCGTCACTATCGCAAGCTGTGTATGTATTAGGGTGATAACTATTTTCATTTTTTTCGTAACGAAACTGAAACCCCTTACATTCGAGGAACAATTGTATGTAGATGACAGTAGCAACATTAATTTTTTTTTAAATTGAAAAAAGTTCCCCCACCTTTTAATTTTTGTTTTCTCATATCGCGCAGTTTGACGCTCGTTTTTGATTTCACACTGAATTATTATATATGACTTTCTAGACTGCTTTTAAGCATATTTCAGTCGTCTGTTTCCATTTGTTTATAAACAAGGCATTTACTATACTCATCTTTCCTCATCTTCTAAACAGAAGAGGTATCCAAGAATTCTATCTGTTGTAAAGCTAATCAATCTCACATGGATGCCGACAAACCGTCAAATTCTTGGAAACTTCACTTTTCTGTTCAATAGCCAGAAACGGCGACTGGATCGAATCAAAATTATGATTACTGATATAGAATTGCTCTGGAGGAAAATTCTAGACTTTCCACTATTATCCAGCACACTAATCAGAATGAAACTCAATGGTCTGATTGATTTATATGACAAAAACAAAAAGAAACCATCTGATAACACTTTCTCAGTTATTTGATGTCACCAACGTTAATGGAGAATGGAAAAGCACAGAGGATAAAGAGCTCTACCAGAGGCAAGTTAACAGTGGAGGAAAGATTGGTTATTCAATGGTCAAACAAGCCCCTTAGGAATCATTCCACCCAAGAAAACGAATCCGACTATCAAAAACTCAATCTCAAGCCAGCTTTTCTCAATCACAACCTACAAAAACACATACAACTGTCTCACAACCTGCACAAACACATACAACTGTCTCAAAACCTACACAAACACACACAACTGTCTCAAAACCTACACAAACAAACACAACTGTCTCATAAACTACACAAACACACACGACTGTCTCAAAACCTACACAAAAACATACAACTGTCTCAAAATCTTCGGATTCTGAAACCTCTGCTTCTTCACCCGAGTCGCCAACTATTTCTTAAACGTCATCTTCTGAATGCAAACCGAAATACCAAAGAGCAAGCACTAGAACGGCGGGTTTACTAGTACTGAAAATCATTTCCACACATAAAGCACATGACGTTCTTGCAACCATTGCTGAACAGGGTCATGATGTGCCAGTTCCAAGTCAGGCGGGTGTCTGGAAATGAGTAATCTCTGAAGGACGGAAAATGAAAACTAAAATTGTTCAAAAACTTCAAAGCAAAGATCCCTATTGTGTCCAGTTTGATGGTAAAAGAGTGCAAGGGGAAGAGAATCAAGTAGGTTTGCTGAAAAAGGTGACAACCGAAATCATACTCGGTATTCTCAAATGTGAGAGTGGTTCTGCCGCGGCCATTCACAATGAACTACATCAGCTAATAGATGAATATGATGCTTGAGAAAATATTTGTATGTTAATTTGCAACACGACCGCAGAAATACTGACCATTTGCACGGGATTGTAGAGCTCATACAGGATGATGTCTTGAGCAATGGCTTTCAGAAGCCACAATATATTGACTGTCAGCACCATGTACTCGACCTTCTTCTGAAACATGTCATGAATTTTCTTATTCAAGAGCCAATGAGCAAACAAGATTCTTACTCAACTATTCCTTCATGGGCAAATTAACACAAAACTATGTCACTCTTCAAGCTGATTACCGCTTCTTGCGACAAAAGATGTTAGCACAGGCGAGAACCCACGTTGGCCTCGCATCAGCTGGAATAAATTACCAAATTTACACCAGGCAAGATGGAATTCACATGCAATATTTACTGTTATAGCATTATTTCTGATACCAGAGTGGCGCAGTATTCTCGCTTCTGCCTGCAACTTCATCTGAATGGGCAAATGCTTGGTTCGATTCGCAACACTACAATGAAGCGTTCTTCAATGAACTGTTTACCTCACTCATCAAGATAAAATGCAAGAAGGCAATTAAGTGTTTAAAGACCCATTGGTCAGTCGAGAAGTCATTAATTGACATTCCCAGATCTAACCAAATTGCTGAACGTGCTGTGAAACTGATGGCGGAACTTTATGCGAAATCGAGAAAAATTGAATTTTTGAATCTGAAGTTCATAGGACGAAATATTTTTTGAACATTTCTTGTACATTCTGTACATATTACTAACTGTTCTATATCTTATTTCTTAATAAAAGTTGATTAGTTATTATTTATACTCTTTTGAATTAAGATAAAAAAAACATGTCCTTTTTTTTGAAAAAAAAATATTTTTTCACTTTTTTCTTCCGAAAAATGGGGAGGTGGGGGAACTTTTTTCAAAAAAATTTAAAATGCAATTGATATTCTTAAATTACACATAAAAGTTCCTCGATTGCAAGTGGTTTCATAAAATTTTTTTTTTTGTTATCACCCTAATGTGTATACTACGGTCACGGATTGTCCTCATTGACCACAGTACCACCACCCTCGCAAAAAGTTTTTTCTTGACAAGAGAACCCCAATGATCTATTCCCGTAGATCATGGTATGTCTCTCTGACCAGGTTGGAAAGTATCACTAATTTCATGCCAGAATATTTTTATAATAGTTTCCACAATTATTTCCGTTCAACAGTCACTCGCATATCCTGTGATAACAAATTTTGCATTTATATATTTTACGATAAAGTAATATTTATGGTGTTCAGTTCGTTATTAAATGAGAAGCGATCTTAGGAGAAATATACAGAAATTGTTCAATTAATATTCTGTATTATACTTCACAATCTAAAATCGTAATGCAAACAAATATGGCATGTATATCTTAAGATATTGTAATATTTATAATGATTAGTTTGTTATTATTTATATAATGTCTATATCTAATATACAATGATCTGCCTTTACCACTAACCACAAAATACGTCACATTTTTCTTTTTGATTTTTTTTTCTTATTAGGTCACATGAATGAGTTGTACATGGGTTGAGCCTGAGTAGCGCCGTACACAATGTAGACAATGCAGACTAACCCATTTATGATGGGGGCTTCACAGAACTATAATGTTTAAAGTATTGATATTTCTTTTTTTTAAGAGGCCTGATATTCTCTGCGTCTGCGGCCTCATTTGGATTGATGGAATATTATTTTTTTTTAAATTGAAGGTAAGTTAAAAGCTTCACAATGATTCTATCTCGCCGGGACCCAGCTTCGGGGCGGGGGGGGCCAAAAAGTTTTTTGCATAAAATAATAAGTACATTATCTCATGTCATGATGTCAAATGTCAAAAGACAGGGGCCCCCAAAGAGGCCAAGTCCCCCGCCCCCGAATCCATAAGTTCAGCACTGCCAGTTTGGCTATATTTCATTTTTAATTATCAGTACGATATATTGTACTATGCTATAATGTGTAGAACAGTATTATAAACCACCTGCTAAACATGTAACGTATCGCTTAACTGGCAGGCATTCACTCACGTCTCTTTTTTTTTTAAATACGTCATGATGAACATCGTAAAACAAAATAAAGTACAGTTTGGAAAAGAGTCCATTAAAATAGTATGAATTAATCAAAATTTATCAATGATAAGGTGTTTTGTGCGCATATTATGTGGGCTATAGTTGGATGTTATTCAGAGTTTAATTGTCGGGGTTGTTTTTGTTAAGCTTCTGTACACATAATGAGGATTATTTTCTTTTGGATGAACTATATAAAAAGAACATTATTTGATGTTATATTAAGTGTCCCTATTCTCAAATGTATTTCGGCTAATATAATCTGTTCATGTTTTTTGTGGCCAATTCGAGTACATAGATATGCTAACTTTTTATGTATATATCACCATTTTCAACTCCAACTTTGTGCCTACAAGCCGGTCCTGGTACCGGGCCTTTGTTTACTAGTGAAGGAAAAAAAATCATATGTACCGTAATGTTTATATTTAAGCAATACTAAGATATAATTGTAATTTTCATATACTTTACAAACATAGGACGAAGAGCCATATTTGAACTGGCATTGTTTGTCAGATGGGAACTCTTGACCCAGAAGACGGTCGCTGACGTCTGGGAAATCTCCAACAACAGTCAATGCATCAGACAGGCAGGTCTGACCACGCCTAATATCAAGTAAGGAGAAAGAAAATCAAATTGACTTTAATAAAGCTGACTCTATTCAAACTGATTCTAAAAAGGCTGACTTTAATAAGGCTGACTCTAATAAAGCTGACTCTAATAAAGCTGACTCAAATTAGAATGACTCAAATTAATCTGATTTTAATAAAGCTGATTCGAGGCTGACTCTAATAAAGCTGGTTCACATTAGGCTGACTCTAATAAAGCTGACTCAAGGTTGAGAACCACGGCCCTACATTAAGGGATGTTCTGAGGCAGTTTTTCTTTTAAACAAAAATCCATGTATACACTGATTTATTTTAATTAGATATTTTTCGCTATTTGTACACTTACATCTAAAGTCAACATTAACGCTGAATATAAATTATAATCAAAACTAATAATCACTAGTTCATTAGATATTTATATACGTTCTACTTACAGTTGAGACAATGTTATAACTATAAATATGATAGCTGTATACCGCAAAACCTTTGCATAGAGTTATATTCCCTTTGGTCTGATCAGTAGGCTATGTTATTTTTGGTTACGGACATATCTGATATTTTAATGATTTTTATTACAATTTAAAAATGCAGTACGTTGTAGAAATACAAAAAAAATTAATGATAACAAACAAACGAATATTTCAATGGAATTATTTCACATTTTGGCCTTTGGAAGTCATGTTTGAAAACCACGGAAACAATTCAAAACTGTAGAGTTTAAAAAAATTTATCGAATCGAGACGCCGGCAAGACTCCATTTTGAATTCTTGCTTTCTACTTTCGATATAACGCAGACGTGACACCGCTATTATTATATTTGATTCTAAAGAGCTTGACCTTGGCCAATTTAATAATATTTTATAAAACAAAAGAATGAATTGATAGAAGAATTCAATAATTCGCTCGGGGTCACACTGAATGAACGAGGCGCGACATGCAGCCTTAAAATAATCTGCACATTTAAACAAAAATTGGCTTACACTTATGATTCAACAGTTTTTGTGTAAAGTAACTTAAAAGCCGTTTTGTATTATCACAATACTTAAAAATTTTACTTCTTCTTTTTTATATACTTATCTGTATCACTTCACATTGTTTTCATTATTAAATATAATATTTTTTTTACATTTTGTAATTCCCACCACAAATATGACTGAATTAAACTATCCAGTAATTAGACTAGTCCGTATCTAGCTTAATTAAACTAACCAGTATTTAGACTAGACTGTATCTGATTGAATTACACCAAGACTCACGCTGTATCTGAAAGTGATTTGACGTAGGAGACAATGGAGTCAATAGAACAGGGTGAGAACCTCCACGGATTCATCTTGTTGCTATTAGTGGGCACAGAATCTGATGACGCCATCAGATAGCGGTCTTTATACAAGCAAGTGTTGTTTTCTCCATCATGATGTGCTGCCAAACTAGTTGAAATATTCAAGTGAAGTGATGTTTATGAAATGAATGACAGGTGAATGAAATGATTGAAATTTTTTTTCAGTTTATCTAATCCATTACATGAGTATGTGTGTACCTAAACTGGTATTGATGTATGTTTGAACGTACATTGGTATGTATTTATGCTTGTATGTATACATGTATGTATGTATGTGCGTAAGTTAGTATGGATACATGTGCGTACGTGTGTATGTATGTATGTTTGTATGTATGTATGTATGTATGTGCGTACGTGTGTATGTATGTATGTATGTTTGTATGTATGTATGTGTGTAAGTTTGTTTGTATGTATGTATGCATGAATGTGCTTAAGTAATTATGAATGCATGTGTGTATATGTATTTCATATGTTTGTGCATGCTTGTGTATTATATAATTCATGTAACCATCTATCTATTGTTTTATCATCAATTAATAATTAATTCAAAAAACCAATAATTCAGTCTATTTATTTATTCTGCCTATCCATTCAAATTTCGATGTATAAATAACGGAGACCAAATTCAAATCCTTTTACTAAAACATAGCTTATCTAAATTAGGTTCATGTATTCATGGGACATATATAAATATCATCATTGGCACATTTTATTTCTTGTAGTTGTTTCTGTTGTATATTACATATTATTATTTATTATTTTTTCTTCAGTGGATCTTCTGCTTCTGGGAAGGTGTTTATCAATTTGTAGTCTACTCAGTCTCATAGGAGTTTCTTTTATTATATTTCTTGTATGTTTAAATGTCCCCAGATATGTGTGAGACGTAACATACATATAAACAGAAGACAGTTGGTTAAAATATGTATATTTATATATATATATGAATGATACTGAATACAATTTAGTGAACATCTGCAGACGCGTGCTCCTAGTTTGAAACTGTTATAATACATAGTATTATAGAGTGAATGATGTGATATCAAAATAACGTTTTTGTTTTTTGTGTTTCCTTCGACATCAAAACAGCACAGAAAAAATTTCATGAATATATGACTTTATTTAGTACTGCCTCATCGACACTGAAATTTTAAATAATTTTGAATGTGAGTATGTATATTTAAGCACACAGAAAATGCTAGAAGGTTCTGGAAATTTTTAGAAAAATCTATACAGTTCTAGAAGGTTCTGGAAGGTTTGATGAAATATCTAGAATATTCTAGAAGCTTCTAGAAAAACGTAGAAAGCTTGAGAAGGTTCCGGGAAATTCTAGTTTTGATTATTCATATAAATAGCCAGCTTCACCAGTGCATTTCAATTTAGTTATAAAAATCAAGTGTTATAGGATCAAATGTTGCGGCTATATAAATATCATTCATTTAGTTATGACTACTAGGTCGAAAAGTGTTGTTCATTTGACTGGCTTAGAAGTTGACATAACTCCTGTTTATTGAGCTAGGTACTACCCCTAATTGAGCCTGCTGGCCAATGTTTACAAACATAGCCGTCTGACTGTCAGTGGGTACTATGTTTTCATGAACTATTTCTTTGCTTGTCTACTGTCCAGTTGGCATGCCAATTTTCATTGAACTAGGTCCTTCCCCTAATTGAGCCTACTGGCCAATGATATGTTTATAAACACAGCCGTCTGGCAGTCAGTAGTTACTATTTTTCATGAACTATTTCTTTGCTTGTATACTGTCCAGTTGACATGGCGATGTTTATTGAGCTAGGTACTTCCACTAATTTAGACTACTAGCCAATGGTATGTTTACAAACACAGCAGTATTCAATAAGACATTTGAGGGTAGTGTAGTACAAGACAGGCATGATTTAGTATATGCCACTATGTGTGACTGATACAAAATCTAGCCGTTAAAAGAAAAAGTCATCACAATTTGTTCAAATATCCTCCAAATGAAAGACAACTCAAGATATTTGCCATGTGAAGATTAAAAGGAACTTCTGACTCTGAATCTTATTGTTCCTGTGAGGAATTCCCCCCCCCCTTGGGGTGCGTTTTAGTGTTCCAGGAGCTTCTCACCATGCAAGGTGATTGTCTAAAATAATCTATCATGAAGATTTATCTCCTCCGTCATCAATTCAAGCTAAGAATAAAGACAGATCAATTGCAAAATTTGGTATCTTAGCATCCTTGGTTTACACTAAAGCTTGGAGTCAGTGTCCGATTCCATGCGTCGCACCTCTGAATGTTCTTGATTTCATCAAGTTTCTTATTGATTATAAGAATGTTTCTCCCTTTATTTCTCAGACTGTATTGAAAACGATTGGCCGACATCTCTGGTACCTTCTTGCTGAACTCATTCCTCTGGTTCTCTTTTCTCAACTTGTCTCAGTGGATGAGAAAAACAGCCTTGCTGCTAGCTTGAGTCATTTCATCGATAAATCTTCTAATGATCAGAAAGACGAAAGGTGCATCCGCAGTAATAATGATCCTTCTGCACTTCATAATGTGACATTAACGGATTTTATGACCTCGTCATCGCTGCTTCAATGATCTTCTGCTTCCCACAAATCTTCTCATGACAGATGCTTCCACCTGGCAACAAACTCCATCTTATCAGAAATCAACAGCAGTGGACTCTTCCTTGAAAGTTGTCAATGACTATGCCAAACGGGGAATTGCACTGGCGACATCATTCAACTCATCTCTCACCTAATAAGAGGAGGAAAAGCAGTACTTGCTCCAAATTGTTAAACAGCGTCGTAAAGAGTTTCCAGATGCAAACAAATCAATTTTGCTGAAGAGATCGGAACTTGAAGACCTTCAGGACTCAGAAAGCACAGACTAAAAAACTTTTAGAGTGTATTTTTGAATGGCGTATTTAGAACTACTCTGCAATACAGTCAGGTTAATGTGTCTTGTAACAAGTATAAATTTACTGTTTAATTCCAACTGTGTAATTGTTCTTTGTATCTAAAAAAACAGCATTTTCAACATTGCAAAATTCTCATTTAATATAACTCCCGAATACCATAAAATACGAGATAATAAGTCCACTGAGGCAGTATTTATAGGAGCCCATATGGTGTGAAATTTGGTATATACATGTTTTAAATCACAATGAAACAGGAAACTAAAATGCTCATGATAAAAAAAATCAACATTATTTTTTTTCCATTGTAAAGTGAGCCACCCTAATATATATATATATATATATATATATATATATATATATATATATATATATATATATATATATATATATGTTAGACCTGCTGTTCGATTAAAAAAATGGATCGAAATTAACGCATGATTAAAAATTTTATCTCAAATTAACGCCGATTATAATCGACATTATATAATACAATTGTTTGTATTTAAACTAGTATGTCATAATATCATAGCATAACATTGTCATAATAAACAAGTCAGTTTAATTTACGACAGAGGTAGAAGTAATTCTAGCATATTTATTAAGCATTAGCACATATTTCTATTGAATTAGTTATTGAGACCAGTATATAGACAAGTATTAATCACGTCAAGTGATGCGATTTATTTTTTTATCGACAACAATGCCATATATGTTTTTTTCTCGTATCGCAGTTTCCGAACTAATAACGTATGTCAATCCATCTTCCCTCTATCCCTGTCATATATTGCTACACTTCGACTCCTCGTAAGTCTTGTTTACCCTCCACTACCGTAACTTCCCCCTCCAATATCCATCACAAAAGAAAATACCCACGTCATTTATATCTCATATGTGCCTTTTCCTTAATAAAATAATAGTATAGCCACTTAATATTATCGCGTTTTCCCCCCTTTCCCCACCAAATCACATTTTTGACACACTCTCTCTCTCCACACAATGATGACATCACTTATGGCTTACCCAACCACCCAAAACCCCTGTCCCAAAACAAGTTGACACTAGTTCCATTGTTTCAAACTAGGAGCACGCGTCTGCAGATGTTCACTAAATTAGATTCACTGTCATAAATAAAAATTAAGAAATGACAATTCTATCTTTTTAAGGTCATATAACTGATATGATTTTATGTAAACGTGACAGTTTCTGTGTTGGGTATTTTTTCTTGCTTTTTTATCTTGTCAGATCTAATTCTGTTTATAGAATTGGCTTATTTACTGATTTTATCATTTTTTTCCGCAACTCTGAAATAACAGCATTTAGATAAAATTTAACACATTTAGGTGTTTGCGAGAAAAATGTAATTGCATATTTTTTATGATTTAATTATGCGTTAATTGCACTTAATCAACATCCTTATAAAAATATTAAATTTAGCTCAGTGTCAGAATAATTCTGAAAAATACAACCACTGTCTCGTGTACATCAGCCGATTCTAGACCTTGATTGACAGGTGACATGTATATGAAACAATTAGTGCAGTTGTTGCAGACGTGACAAACAAGATGTTGTATTTGTCAAATGCGACAGAAAAATTGGCACAAAAAAATGATGATATAAAATTTCTAGCATCTTGTTATTTTGAGTAATTATAACAGAGTTCACCAAACACTTGTCGTTCTTGTACCTCCACCAGTACACAACAGTACCTCCATCAATACACTACAATATATAATCTAAATTAGTGAATGAAACTTTTCTCTTTTTATATCGTAATTTTATAAAACAAGATAAGGTTTTTGTCGACATACCTGGGGGTGAGGGTGTGTGCAAATTGCGACAGGGTTGGAGTGGTAGACTTAATAAGTGAATGTACCTTAACTTCAAATTATTGAGTGAAATTCTGTTATTTATCGATTTGATGAACTTTCAGCATTTTGATCAAATTAACGCATTGAAGTGTTGCGTTGAAAATTTTAATCGCAATTCTGTTTGACGCGTTAATCGCAAATTAACGCAGTTTAATCAGCAGTCCTTATATATATATATATATATATATATATATATTAGATTAATTTCTTGTGTGCGTGCTTGTGTGTTTTACGGCCAATGTAACAGATTAGTCACTGGGTGATAGGTCAAACCAGTACGATCGTCCTTTTGCCCCTGATTAAATAGTTGGACTGCTTATGTCAACAGTTTGAATGGAAATTTCTAGTGAATGCAATGTTCATTTATTTTAAGGATTCAACTATTACTTGTGAAGATATTTGTGTGTTTGAATATACAGACATAGAAGTAATAAACAGAAAAAAATATTAATATCATTGGCATAACAAATAAAAACAATGAACAGTTTTAAATTATGTCAATGAGTATCAAAAGAACTACAAAAAAAATCATGTAAATCTGTTCAAATTTAATATAAAAATGTAGGCCATGCCCAGTAGGGTGGCCCAAAATCATATGGTAAAAAATAAAGTTTCTCACATCTAACGGATCACCTCTTGTTGAGCTCCATTTGTCTCACTTAGTAACTGACAACAATTTCAGCTTTCTACTGTTATTTGGAGGGGTTGCTCAAGAATTACAAAGTTTTGCTATATTAATAAAAAAACGCATTTTCGTTGAATTTTTTATTACATTTTCAAATCATGCCATACTATAATGTAACTGTTAAGTAACGAAAATATCAACATAAAATGTAATTGTAGAGTGCTGAAGAGTCAGAGTACATTGTCTAAACATTGTCTACACCGAAACAGAACAGATGGCAGGCTTCTTCGTAGTTTGTGTAGGGATGACTTTTCTGTTGGCTTTAACAACTTGCTAAATAAATTGCTTTTCTTCCTCGTTTTTTGTCAGCAGTCTATTATAATCCTCAAAAGTTTTAACTCCACGTTCTGCAGTAGCGTTGATCACACGCAAGTCGTTAATGCGCTGCTTACCCTTCTGGTATTCAATATTATCATTCCACTGTTATGGAGGAAGAACTAGAAAGGAGTTGCCTATGTGTTGCTCTGTAAGCAGGTTCTGTGAACGCCTTGTGGAAAAGTGACCCAAGCTGACGCCTTCATTTTGGAGAAATGATGGATCACCTCGAACATGTCGTTCACCAGGTTCTATTCCAAAAACTATTATTCTCAATTGGTGACACTTCATCGGAAAACAATGCCAGGCTGACAGTCTCATCAGACAGATACCACATGTTATTCTGGATAATTTTTTGTGTTGCATTACTGATGTCGTGATCAACAGACTGATATTGCTGCAGGTCCTTCCAGGACAAAGGATATTCTCCAGGTGCTACCGCTGCGCATGGTGCTTGAATCCAGGACTTTGTGTACAACAAGGATCCAAACTGTACAAATCGTTTGAGTGGGCTCTCTTCCTTGGATGTAAGACTGAAAATTTCTCTCTCATGACGGAAGATGTAAATTTTTATGGCATAGATCAGTGTAGTCATCCACCTTGCATGATGTACAGGGCCTAGTGCTCTCCAGTGAATGGTTTTTGGTAGATCTCCTTCGATGATCATTGTCAGTTCAATGAATTATTCATAATCTGGGACTTCAAGTCAACGAGATTTGTCAAGAAGCTCACAGTGTTTTTTCGGAAAACATCAGTGCTTGAAGGCAGTTCCAACTTATTATAGTTGTAAAGCTTTATGTGTTCCTAAACTTCTTTAAATCTTTTGAAGATAGGTCTGTTTGGTGAGTTAGAAGAACTGCAACACAAACTGAAAGCCTTTGCCAATACCAGTTCAAGAACATGATGACGACATGCCAGCCACAATATTTCTTGACCAATACGATTCTCAAGCAGTATACAAGCTCAATTGAAACGACCAGTGTTGACATAAGTAGTGTCGAAGCTCATAGCCAGGATGCTTTCTACCAGTGCCCACTGTTCTAACTGACCATATAAAGCATCAGCAGTATTCTGTCCTGCCCCTGATGTTAGTTTAGGGACACCAAGTTATTTTTCACTGCCTTCACCACAAACCAGCACCGGCAAGCGGTCAACTTCTCCAAGACCCAGGATTTCTGATAAGATTTTTCCATCCCAGTGGAGAACTACAGGATAGTCAGGCTTGAATGAAACCTTTATATCTGCTGCTTGTTTACACCTGACTTTCTTTCTGTCTGTTTGTATGGTGCTTCGTGAAACTGTCAAAGATGAAGGATCATGTCCCAGCGCTGCAGCAATAAAAATCATCAATCGCAAAGCTTTACTATCAGACGTTTGGTTGCGATCCAAGGCACTGGTGACATGCTTAGTGAACAAGAAAGTATGATACCCAATCTCCGTCTTGTTTGTCCGTTTTTTAGTTGAGCTTGGACTTGGTTCATTTTCATCTAGGACTTCAAATTTATTAGATAATTCACAGCTCTCTGTTTCATTTTCACTTGATTCACCTTCTATAGTTTGTTGCTGTCGTTTTTCCTCTTTCTGTTAACTATTTCAATTAATAAATATCCATTCTGAAAATAATCTTTAACTGAAAAGGCGGATCAATCTCGCAAATTGTTAAATTTTATCTGTTAAATTGTAGTCTAGTGTGTGTAGAATAAAGAAACTGTAAGAAATATTTGTTGATTTTCCATATGCACAATGTACAAAAAAAAACAAACCTGAAGTCATGTATCTAAAATGAGAACTAGGTTTGCATGAAATAGGTCTAAAGTGAAAAAAAAATTGTACTTCCACCAGTCAACAAAATCGAGTAAAATGCCGTAAAAGGTAAAACAACGAGGCCTGTGAGCATCCCCTTCTACCTGGAATTTAGTTGTAAAATTTTAACAGTATACTAACTAAGGCAAAAGGGACACAAAAAAGGGTGACCAGGAATGTGGCTCGAATTTCGATTTTTTGGGCCACCCTAATTCCCAGTGGGTATTCTGTTTGCCGTAAATTTATCTTGTTTTAATGTTAAAAAGTTCGTAATTCACACGATACTTTCCCCGACTGTCACTTCAACAGTGGCCGGTCGCACCAAACAAATGTTCCCATTGGCCGGTTTAGCTGGCCAGTGTTTGATATTGGCCGCCTAGCAGACATTGGACGTACAGATGGATAGAGAATGGTTTATAGGTATATTTAAGAGAAGAGATTATACAATCCGAAATAACGATTCTCAGAAGTCTTAAGATAAATACAAATGACGTTCATGAATATTGTATCAAGTCAGACAACTCTCACCTGTGTCCTAGTTCATGAGCGCCAGTGATTATTGCTGAGTAATCTCCCTTGTCCTCTATTGCTGAAGCACTTAAGCCATCCGTACGACACAAAGTTTTCAGCCAGGCCAAACCTAAAATTATGGATTTTTTTCAACGTTCCTTAAACCGTCTGGTAAACATACATAAACCTATGTTTGACAAGTTACATTATACCGTTAACACTCAGATAAATTAGATGTAATAATGTATGAAAGTATAGATAGACTAGGAGAAATAAAAAAATTAACAGCTTAATCGATATATGGATTTTACATATATATATATATATATATATATATATATATATGTATGTATATTGTCGTATCTCTTCGGAAGGCTAAATACTCCTTTGAGTATTGTGAGAGCTTAGTATCTTAAGTACTCTTCAACTATTATTCTCATACTGACACATGTGTCCATTACTGAAGACAATCAGAGGCACCTTTTAACAAGTTAACATTTATTTATACGACATCAGCAAAATTATTGAAATTATTGACCCATTTAAGAAAACATAAGTACATATCATCACTTCCACTCTACTTCACTAATAACTGTTTCAGAAAACCACCCAACTTGTGCAACACATCTTTTCTCTTAGCTGTCCCAACACTCACCGACTTATTTCTCTCTCTAACTACTTTACCCACTGGTCAGCATTTTCACTTGCCCTCATTTTTTTCACCACTAGCACACATTTCATGTTGACTAAAAACTCACAACATGCACTGACCACAGTAAATATAACAGAGTTATGATATATATATATATATATATATATATATATATATATATATATATATATGTATAGTTCAGGGTTAGATCTGTGTTTGGTAGAGTAAGGTTAACTCTGAACTTTTAATTAACAAAATGTATAGATGTGGCTCTGGCCTTATGAACTTTTAAACTTGATTAACTAACTGAAATTTACCAACTTATCAGTGGTTCTATATATAGTTGTAGGGATATACCTAAAGCTATCGTTACAATATATATATATATATATATATATATATATATATATATATATATAAAGGATAACGAAAGAGAAGTTGTCCTAGAAAAGACAGGAATATCTGCATTAAGAAATGAATCATATTAAATGTAAAAACTTTACTTGCGATCACACTACAAAGAGAGGTTTGGAGTAATCTATCCCCTTGCAGTAACTACAAAACGTCTTATGGGGACAAATAAATTAATGAATATCGACAACAATAACACAGTTGAATAAAAAAATAAAATTAAATATAATTACCTAAAATATTACCAGAAACTGTCCATAAATCAGATCTAAGGGGAGGTTGACAAAACATATCATCTATAAACACAATGCATAACGTCTATAAACACAATGCATAACATCTATAAACACATTGCATAACATCTATAAACACAATGCAAAACGTTTATAAACACAATGCATAACATCTATAAACACAATGCATAACATCTATAAACACAATGCATAACGTTTATAAACACAATGCATAACATCTGTAAACACAATGCATAACATCTATAAACACAATGAGTAACGTCTATAAACACAATGCATAACATCTATAAACACAATGCATAGCGTCTATAAACACAATGCATAACGTTTATAAACACAATGTATAACATCTATAAACACATTGCATAACATCTATAAACAAAATGAATAACATCTATAAACACAATGCATAACATCTATAAACACAATGCATAACATCTATAAACACAATGCATAACGTCTATAAACACAATGCATAACATCTATAAACACAATGCATAACGTCTATAAACACAATGCATAGCATTTATAAACACAATGCATCACGTCTATAAACACAATGCATAACATCTATAAACACAATTCATAACATCTATAAACACAATGCATAACATCTATAAACACAATGCATAACATCTACAAACACAATTCATAACATCTATAAACACAATGCATAACATCTATAAACACAATTCATAACATCTATAAACACAATGCATAACATATATAAACACAATGCATAACTAATACAACTACTAATGAATGGATTACAATCAATTTTCTTTTAAATCTAAAAAGTTAAACATTTATAATTCGATAAAAAAAATTGTAAATATAGAAGACTGTAGCTTGCACATGTCTAGTGCATACAACAACATTTGATAACTGTGCGTACATGAGATGCAGGGTTTACATTCTAAAAAAATTATAATATATTGACCTTTATGTGAAATATTGTTCAGTCGTGTAGCTTATCTGGCCATGTTATCTACATAGCAAAGCATATTTATTTATTTTTAAAAATGTAAACAATCTATCTAGACGTCTTGAACATGATAGTATAAAAATATCGAATCAATGACCAAGCATGGTTAGAATTTTTATTCAGTACATATCAAGCAAACAACTTTCAATACATACCCCAACAAACACCCTTCAGTACTTATCCAACAGATAAAATTTAGTACATACCCAACAAACAACATTTAGTACATAATCAATAAACAACATTCAGTAGATACCCAACTAACAACCTTCAGTACATACCCAACAAACAACATTCAGTACATACCCAAAAACAACATTCTGTAAATACCCAACAAACTACATTCAGTACATACCCAACAAACAACATTAAGTACATACCCAACAAACAACATCGCATGATCGTAAGGGAAACTGAAATCTCTTCCAGCAGTTGAGTTGAGAAAAATTGTAAAGTTGGTTAAAACTGCCTTGGTGTCAACATACGATGTAATGCCATACAGATTAGAGGTAAGGTAATACAGCTTGAAGGCATTAGTACTCTGCAACATATAATATGTAAAACAATAATCTCTGTAATGCACATGCTCAGGGCTGCTATTTTAATGTATCAGAAATGGGCAGCCCCCTTATTTCTCTCAGTTATTGTGCTCCATTTCAGTGCAAGGTCTATCACATTTGATACTATTCGAGCCCTGCCATATATACTAAATGTCTGTACCTGGGACCGTCTAAAGTCTAAAATCCGCTCAAAATGTATACAACTTTAGAACATCAAATATTAACATCCACTGTAAGAATGTTATAATTTTGGAACCAACAATAAATTTTACAATGAATTAGATGGTAAATACGGATGGCCAAGTGGTGTAGATACTCGACTGTCGACCTGAGAGTACTGAGTTCGATCCTCGTTGAGGCCCATGGAATTTTTCCAGGTGAAATTTGGTGCAAAGTTGTCCTACAAGTCCACCCAGCGTTAAATGGGTACCTGGCTTAAGTTGGGGAAGTAAAGGCGGCTGGGAGTTGTGCTAACCACACAATCCCTTCATATGCCCAGTTTATAGAAACAGATAAATTCTACACTTCATCTGCCCCGAAGGCCCGTTAGGGCTGGGAAGGGAACTTTACTTTTTTTTTACTTAGTAGATGGTAAATAGTAATCAACATTTATAAACTAGTTCTAAGAATTTAATATTTTACAGTAGGTTTCGTTATACATCAGGAATATAATTTTACAGTTGATCATTAAATCCAGAAAAATAATGCCGATTGTATAGTAAAAAATTCCACATTCCACCTCATAAAATAATAAGTACCAGAAAGAATTTTTGGACTTTTAAAACATAAACCGAACTGTATTTTTCTTGCAATATAAGCCACAATACTTTTACAAATCATTGTTAAGATTATGACACTGCTGCTTTAGCACAAAAGTTACTTTGCTCATTGAACACATTAGAGATTAATTCTATGTTAATTTTTACCTTAAAGATCAAAACTTTGTTTAAATTCACACGTAGACGAATGTTGCTCGACTTGAAGTTTTGGTAAATGAGGTCAATCTGAAAAGAAACATGTGCGTTTTTTTTTTAAATATATAATAAACACTTACTGCGGTTAAGAATATATGGTACTAACTCGCACGAGCAAGGAAAGAACTCAATTATATTTTAGAATTTCAATAAAATTGTATTTCTTTATCCCTTGTTTAAAAAATTGACAGATTGTTTCGTTTGATTGTAATTCCAGTATTCTGTGATCTAGCCTGCGGCATCCATAGAAAGACATGGGCCATTATTTCTCTGTTCATTTGACGGACCGGTCATTTAAAAGATTTCTTCAAGTATTTTGTTTGATGTAGATCACATGTTTCGTTTAAGTTTAGTCACACTGCCGATCGCACCCGATAAGTTTCCATGACTACAGGAAGTGGAAAAGCAAACATTCACCATTAAACAAACCACTGGGTGACTGGGGTCAAACCAAACCAGTGCTTATATGTTAGTTTTTTGAGTCATACTTAAAGGTTGTTTGTAAGGCTATCATGATGCCCAACGTTCGTCACTTTAGACACTACTCATGATATTTGCCTAAGGACCCACCTACTTGTCAGGAGAAGCAAAAGCGTTCGGGTAGGGGATAGCAACTAAGTGTTTCAAATGAATATCTTTCAGAAATTCGCAACAAACAGGTCAGATAATTGAAATTTAAAGGAAATGTTAAAATTTATTTTTATATTAGAAATCAGGGGTGGGGTGTCGGCCAAAATTTGAGCCGACACCGACTCCGGTGTCGGCATTCCATCAACCGCCGACACCGACAACGACACCGGTGTCGGTCTTCTATCGTCCGCCGACACCGGAGTCGGTTTTCTAAAATCCGCCGACACCGACACCTGGGGGGCGGGGGGGGGGCAAAGGGAGATAATTGTGTATTTTTCCCTGTATATATATCTCATACTATATATATATATAAAGATGCACGTATAATTGTATATTAATTTTTCTAGGCTCTACAACCCATTTGTACATGTAACATTTAAAGTTCACGTAAAATACTAGATATGGACATCAAGAGTAGCTGCAGTGAATACATTGAAGTAACAAAAGTTAATGGTTTACTTCAAGATATATCGCAGTATGCGGGATGTTATTTTTATAGTAAACCAATTCACTACTTTTAATAAAGTAAAGTTCCCTTAACCCTAACGGGCCATCGGGGCAGATGAAGTGTAGATTTCATCTGTTTCTATAACCTCGGCATTTGAAGGGATTAAGTGGTTAGCACAACGCCCAGCCGCCTTTACTTTTCCAACTTAAAGTCAGGTACCCATTTAAAGCTGGGTGGACTTGTGGGACAACTTTGAAACACATTTTCACATGGAAAAATTCCACATGTGTTGGCTTATGCTCAAATATTGGTCAAGATAATTATTAACGATTGCCTAGGTCAGCAAGTCACTGCAAAGTACAGACATATTCAACAACACTAGAGCAATGATGCTTTTAAGTTTATAAGTTGCCACTCAGAGAATGCAGAATGCTGAAATAAAATCACGGCAAGGGCTACAGACAATGATAAAAGATGGTTGTTTCAGACCTATTTTTTAGAAGAGAGAGACGTATGAAGACACTACATACCTAACAGTTAATAGATGAATGAATCGTTATTTTACACCCGAATTAAACCTGAAATATGTATTGAAAACGTTTGTATTGTAATAGGTGGTGGGGGGCGCCTCAACGGCTCCAGCTACGGACTGGACTTTAATGTAGTGCCTTTGTGACGTAGATTGGTAATGTTTTATTCTGGCTTAGAGAAATTAGGCGGTGGAGAGTGTGATCATTCTTTGAAGTTCTAAAAGATTTGAATAGGTTTATGTGTAATAATTTCTGAATAAATTGGTAACATTGTAATAGTAATAGACTTTATAAGAGCTGCATTTTGTTATCTAGACTATGTTCTAATAAATGATCTGCAATATCGTGATATTTCAAAACCTTCTGCAATAATTCTTTTGAGATTTAATTGTTAACATTCGATGATGCTAATACTGTAATACAAACATTCACATAATATAAGATTCATGCGCCCAACGTTTTTCGTTTTTATAAAAATCAGAAGCTCTTATAAAGTCTATTACACTGGTAAACAGTGATTTCATTGCCAGTGATATTTGAATCATTTTATACAAAGTCAACTATGCTGATTTAGAATATGTAAGTGATTTTGCTAGATTGGCTCTATTTTACGAGATAATTAAAATTAATTAAATAATGTATGCACCGTGTTTGAAAATTGTCAAGAATTGCATGAAGTAAAATAGTATACTAACAAATACTAGGGAAAATGTTAATAGTCATGCAGAATTTTGTTTAAAAAGATCTGTAATAGTGCTATAGAAGAAAACATTTTCATTTGAAAAACTAATTATGTCTAATTAATTAATTAATATGTTAATTGTCTATGGTAATGCATTAGCAAATCGCTGTTTGCTCGACTTTATTTTGTGTGTGTCGTTGGGGCGATTGCGCTGGAGGCTCCAACAGTAGTCAGCCATCATATTATGTCCCATCTTCCTTGATATCTCTCCTCCATCACCCTCATATCCTGATGGAACCTCTCGCCTTGTTCCTCACTGAAGTCCCCAAGGTTACCTGGAAATTTGTCTAAATGACTGTGCAGGTAATGTACTTTGATGCTTATATTTGCTCAAATGTTTCTGAAGTTAGCGAACATATCTTGTACCAGTTTTTCGTAATTCTCTGTTTTATTCTGGCTTAGAGAAATTAGGCGGTGGAGAGTGTGATCATTCTTTGAAGTTCTAAAAGATTTGAATAGGTTTATGTGTAATAATTTCTGAATAAATTGGTAACATTGTAATAGTAATAGACTTTATAAGAGCTGCATTTTGTTATCTAGACTATGTTCTAATAAATGATCTGCAATATCGTGATATTTCAAAACCTTCTGCAATAATTCTTTTGAGATTTTATTGTTAACATTCGATGATGCTAATACTGTAATACAAACATTCACATAATATAAGATTCATGCGCCCAACGTTTTTCGTTTTTATAAAAATCAGAAGCTCTTATAAAGTCTATTACACTGGTAAACAGTGATTTCATTGCCAGTGATATTTGAATCATTTTATACAAAGTCAACTATGCTGATTTAGAATATGTAAGTGATTTTGCTAGATTGGCTCTATTTTACGAGATAATTAAAATTAATTAAATAATGTATGCACCGTGTTTGAAAATTGTCAAGAATTGCATGAAGTAAAATAGTATACTAACAAATACTAGGGAAAATGTTAATAGTCATGCAGAATTTTGTTTAAAAAGATCTGTAATAGTGCTATAGAAGAAAACATTTTCATTTGAAAAACTAATTATGTCTAATTAATTAATTAATATGTTAATTGTCTATGGTAATGCATTAGCAAATCGCTGTTTGCTCGACTTTATTTTGTGTGTGTCGTTGGGGCGATTGCGCTGGAGGCTCCAACAGTAGTCAGCCATCATATTATGTCCCATCTTCCTTGATATCTCTCCTCCATCACCCTCATATCCTGATGGAACCTCTCGCCTTGTTCCTCACTGAAGTCCCCAAGGTTACCTGGAAATTTGTCTAAATGACTGTGCAGGTAATGTACTTTGATGCTTATATTTGCTCAAATGTTTCTGAAGTTAGCGAACATATCTTGTACCAGTTTTTCGTAATTCTCTGCTTTGTTATTACTTAAGAAGTTCCTGAAGTTCCTGAAACAAAACTGTTCCATGAAGAAGCATCAAGGTGATCCGTGAAATCTGTAAAATTTTGATCGTTGATGAGTTTTCGAATCTTAGGACCGTCAAAAATCCCAAACCCTTAACAAATTGTTTCATTAAACCTAATTTGATATGAAGCGGTGGGAGAATGATCTTATTTTGTCAACCAGTGGCTTGTTGATGATATTTTCTTTACCTACAGTCATGGTTTCCCTTGCAGGCCTTGTCACTCTTGTCCAATGATCTTGCCTTGCCCTGCTATCCCAAAGGCACATGAAGCACGGGTATTTTGTGTATCCTGACTGCTACCCAAGCAAGAAGTTTACCATTTTTAGATCAACACAAATTGACCACTGATGCTCATAATAACAGACTTTCTGCAATACTGTTTTGATATTCTCATACTCTTCTTTAGGTGTTGTTGAGTGAGCAATAGGAAGAGATGCGTAACGGTTACCATTGTGTATCAGAACACATTTCAAGCTTCTGATGGAACTGTCTATAAAAAGACGCCAGTCTTCGGAATGGTAGTCTTGTAGTCCCATTTGGAGCAGAAATCCAAGGATGTCATTACAGTAAACAAGATCTTCCTCTTGGCTGAAATATGGAATAAGAAACTCTTCTCTTTTCCGATAAGAAATTTTAAAAATTCTTGTTTGAGAAAATTTCATTCATTGAGGCTGGACGCTAAAAGCTCAGATGTTTGCTTGGGCATATTTAGGTATCGTATCAGGTCATTGAGTTCTTCTTGAGGTGTTGAAGAACTTCCTTCATAATCGCTTCCACTTTTTTCACCTGCCAAAAACTCCAGATCTTGCCCCTCGTCAGAGTCTGATGGTGAAAGCTCTAATAATCCACTAAACACTGGTATAGGAAGTTCACTGCTATGTGAAATTGGTCTTTTTGCAGATTCAAGATCAGGATAATCTCAGATTTATTGTGGCGATTGAAGCCTTTAACATTCACAATACAAAAATAGCAATCACCAAAATGGTCTTTCGGCTCTCGCCATACCATTGGTACACCGAAACTTAGACTTTTCTTCTCATCATTTGTCCACTGCCGTAGGCTCTCCACACAGTTTTTGCAGACCTTATGGGGAGCCCAAGACTTGTCTTGGTCTCCCAGCTTCTCACCGAAATAAGCCAAATATGCCTGCTGCACAAATTCGATTATATTTCTTTGCTTTTCAATCATGTATTCTCCACAGATGTAACAGAATACATTCGGATTATGTTTGCAGCATCTTCGTGATGAACTCATGATGTCTGTAGAAAGCAGCTATAAAAGAGAAAAAACTAAACAAAGTTATAACTTGGTATAGTTAAACTAAACAACAGACACCAAACTTATTGCATTTGTTTTACACAAAGGGTACAATCATTTTTTCAAGGGTGTCCAATATCTCAGAAACTAGAGCCAATTCAGCAAAAGCAGTGGCAGTTTTGAAATCAGCACCAATGAATTGCTATAAATTCATTCAAACATTCTTGGCAACTCGCAAAAAAATTTTTTTTGTTGGGCTGTGTTATTATTTCATGTTACCAATTTATTCAGAAATAATTTTCTGCTTTTTAGTACGCAAGAAAAACGTTGTTTTTTATAAAATATTTTTTAATGTAATTTTTATTTGTTATTATTTGTACGTTCAACAGAATATTATTATGTCAAAACTCTCTTACCCCAGTAAATATAAAAGCGTAATATTCTTGGACCCTAGAAATAGCCTCACTCTTGTTATAGTCAGCTGCCGCCAGAAACCGTCTGTAGCAGGAGTAGTCTAGGAATGCAGTGACGTCAACATAGTACGTAGAGGTCGACTGACGTCTGCTACGAGAGAACTTTGCTCCATCTTGAGGTTTCTCATTCAATAAACTTCCAGGTTTTGAGGATTCAAACTCAGGGGCTACATGTAATGGACAGAACGAAATAAAATTTTAAACTTTCCATTAGATTAAAGAGATTTTTTTTTTTTTAATTTATATTGACTAGTGTGACAATATCATAAGAGTTTAATTAGTATAACGACTGCATGTATTACAATAATAAGTTTTTAAAGAGTAACTAGCAATTATACCCGACGTTACCCGGGAAGATAGTGTAACGTTATATTAATAAATACATGTTTTTGCATTTGTGTTACTAGCTGTATGTTTGAGTTCACAGCATGTGTCTATCAGTACTATTGTCTGAAGTCTATATTAGCCTACAATTTATTACATTTAGAATAATGAGTAATACAGATATGTGTGTCGTTCTTATATGTCCTTGTGTAGTGCGTGTTACTTTTTAAAATTTGTGTTACACAAAATTATTTTTGTAGGCGTAATGTTCCGATTGTCGAATCCGTTCAACTGTAACTATTTAAACAAAGAAAAATATTTAAAATAGATGTGCTAAAATAAAGACAACATTACGCATCACATTACCTTTGTCTGCCACAGATCTATGAGCCATTAGCTATATATTAATTGATATATATGTTACGGCCAACGCCTGTAATGCAGTCAATTGAAGTAATTGGTAGGGTGCGACTATATATATATATATATATATATATATAATACTTAATCGTCTAACCTATGTGTACGTTCGACCGACCTTACGTTCGACCGTGTGTTTAACTTCCGCGGCTAAAAATAGTATGGGGAATTCCAAAATTTTAGTCTCACTTAAACTGATGGTCAAAGGGATAAACTCAATTATCACTGTATTAGTTAACTCTCTTGCT
This sequence comes from Bulinus truncatus, assembly GCA_021962125.1. Taxonomy (NCBI): domain Eukaryota; kingdom Metazoa; phylum Mollusca; class Gastropoda; family Planorbidae; genus Bulinus; species Bulinus truncatus. The sequence goes on from JAGDYQ010000245.1 coordinate 386,559, forward strand.
TGGAGTTAACTCCTTTGCTCGGCAAAAACTGGAAATCTAAATACAATAAGGATTTCTTATTATATCGCAGGTAGCAAGCAGCCAGCTTCAGCAGGCTTTTCAACTAGTATATATCTATCTATCTATCTATCTATCTATCTATATATATATATATATATATATGTATATATATATATATATGTATTTATATAGAAACATTATGACCTGCCTCGCTAACTAAGTGCCGATCAGTGGTTTTATGTTGTGTCTACCACATCAGACTAAAACGACTGGCTGCTACCATTGTGCTTTAGGTGGATGACACAATGCAGGGAGAAGTGTGCCTTACACACCCTCACCATTTAAATCAGCAAAAGCCAGATCCTTGGTACTATCAGGTCACAATATCGCTAAATTTGCTAATTCTTTGTAACCTAGAAAGGAATTTCTATCGGGTCAGGAATGCACATCAATATTATAGAAATTCATATTTAGATTCTGATATGTATGTGAATTTCGAGACCAAAAAATGTAGATAAAAAATAGATTGTAAATAAGATTTTTTCCAAATTTTAACGTAAAATGTTAAGAATTAAGCAACAGACTTGCAAACATACAAATTTACCATTTACCTAATAGTTTATTCGATTCTAACACTTATATCGATAGGTAGCATTCACATACTCAGTGCCAAATGTTTCATTCATTAAATTGTAATGTATACACACACACACACAACACAAAAAGTTAATATATGTCCTACTAGCTTTACATTTCAACTTCCTGCGAAAATTATGATTGTGAATGTTTTTCGCTAAAAAAAATGGAACAAGACTTTAAAAGTAATGAATAAAACTAAATCGCTCATTGGTTCATCATGGAAGAACTATTCCTCTCCTGGCCACCACTCGTTTCAAAGTAAAGCAGAGCACTAGCCTTTCACGTAATGACGTTTACATTTCATTTCTATCAGGTCATGTCGACCCTCTCTCTCTCTCTCTCTCTATCTTCGCCCAAATTTTCGAACTCATTGTGTCCTGCGATTTAGCACACCTCTGCACTAGGCTATAATAACTCCATTCCAACGTCTCATTGTGGACCATTCTAACAACGTCGTAAACTATCCTAAAGTTTAGTAAACAATGGGATGACTTGAACCGGCTTTGATTTGTACTTGCAAATGTTTTTATTTATAATTGCAAGGAAACATTCAAAATATAATCAATGTGACCAAGTGAATTTTCCCTGAAGAATATAATTACATTTATGTCATTTTTTTAAAATGATTTTCTGTCAGAAATAACGCACAGGATATAAAAGCTATATGTCAAAAAAAAAGTCGCTTTATTTGTAGTCGTTATAGAGATAATTATAAAGTGATATACTTTACAATCGCACGAATGGCTTAGTAATGCATGTATGATATAGTAATGCATGCATGATACAGTAATACATATATGGTGTAGTAAGACAGGTATGATATAGTAATGCATGCATGATATAGTAATACGTATATGTTGTAGTAAGACAGGTATGATATAGTAATACATGTATGATGTAGTAATACATATATGTGGCAGTAAGACAAGTATGATATAGAGTAATACAGGTATGTTATATTAATACATATATGTTGTAGAAAGACAGGTATGATATAGTAATGCATGTTTGATATATTAAGACATTATAATGTAGTAAGTAAGTAAGACATGTATGATGAAGTAAGACAGGTATGATATGTACATGCTCTTCTACTTTCTGTAATCATCAAACTAACTTACGTGCAGTTATATAATCCCTCCATGTTTCTCTTGGTGTCTCAATTTTTCGGATGTCATAGCGTTCACTGTTCAAATCTGATTGGTCACCGTCCTCATGTGTTTGTCTTTTGTATCTGACGACAGGTAAAATTGAATACCTGACATTACCTTGTCGGTACTCTCCTCTCTAGGAAACCAAATAAAAAAGACGGAGAAAAGTAAACATAAAAAAGAGAGATCATTCAAGATAGCGAAATCTACTTAATTAGTTGAACAAATTCTATATTTCTAATGTACATGTAATATATTTCAAATACACCACCTGTCTATATATGTATATACATATATATATATATATATATACATACATACATATATATATATATATATATATATATATATATATATATATGCGTTTTTTATGTAAATATTCATCTAGATAAGATAATTATCAACTGACCGTTATTTTAAAGTCTTCAGTCTGATTACCGGTGCCATTCTGTCTAAACACTTGAATGACCGCGTCATTTCTGGTATCCTGATAGAAAGCTTCATTCTGGGAACAAGAGAAACAAAAAAATGAAATAAACGAACAAATTCCATGCTCTATACAATGCAAGGCCCCATGTTCCCTGGTTCGATCTCATGTATTGATCAATGAATACTTCAGATTGAGGCCAGAGACAGGTTTGCTGACCACTTGAAGAGGGCCTGGCAAACAGGAAACGAAATGTCACAGCCTATAATGGGATGAACTTTAAAAAAAGCTAAAAAAAATACAGAGTGCTCCGAAGAGCTATAGCTTAGCTCTTTTGCTTTGCTAGGAGTCCAAGGAATTAATCAAGAAGGCAATTAAAAGAATCTTAATTCTGCATAGCATCTTTATGTGTATTATTTAATTTAGACCTAAGTACTAAGTATGTTTAATAATTATGTACAATAAATTGATTTTTTTTAAATCAACGCATATATTGACTTAGTGGGTAAAAGTAGAAAATATTGATATTTGACAGATTGTTTTGTAATATAACACTGCCCACTGTCCAGTCACCTCATTTCCCTGGACGTCCTCTTTCTTAATCTTGACCCCTTCCTCGTCTGTATCTATTGTGTAGATAGGTACATTACTGGTGATGTGGTCCGCACGTTTTAGATTGAGTTCAGTGGATGTGTTTGTGTCAGTCTGAAATGTTACATTGATGTCATTTGGCAGCCTGTTGTCATTGACATCAGTAGAGCTGATGTTTAAATAAACTAAACCAGAAAAAAAAATATTTCTATGAATCAAAAATGAAAAAAAAAGCTTTTTGTTACATAAAATATTAGTTATTTAAATTGTTATGATATAGTTCATTTGTAATTAACTAAAAAGAAATTAGAATATATTACTTAAAACACAATTAATAAAGAAGTAGTATAGTAACAAACGAACATGTCAAATTATTATTTTACAAATGTAATAAAATATATTACTACTACTTCTAATGGGAAAAGTATTTATATCTTATTCTTCCATCATTTGAATCTTAATTTTTAGGCATTATTAAATATAAACCAAAAATATAACTAATGTAGTAAAGGTTTAAAAATTTATGTATTATATGATTTATTATATCCTATCGATACAGTTCAATCACAGTTTTCCAACAATTTGATCTAATGTCCGAGCTACCCAACATTATCAATTACCAACCCAAAGAACATAAATACACGAGAAGAATGGTTTAGATAACTGGTAATGTTATCAAACTAGAACTCTCCAACCCTTAGAACCTAAATACACAAGAAGAATGGTTTAAACAACTGGTGAAATGTGATCAACATACAACTCTCCAACCCTTAGAACCTAAATACACAAGAAGAATGGTTTAAACAACTGGTGAAATGTGATCAACATACAACTCTCCAACCCTTAGAACCTAAATACACAAGAAGAATGGTTTAAACCAACTGGTGAAATGTGATCAACATACAACTCTCCAACCCTTAGAACCTAAATACACAAGAAGAATGGTTTAAACAACTGGTGAAATGTGATCAACATACAACTCTCCAACCCTTAGAACCTAAATACACAAGAAGAATGGTTTAAACAACTGGTGAAATGTGATCAACATACAACTCTCCAACCCTTAGAACCTAAATACACAAGAAGAATGGTTTAAACAACTGGTGAAATGTGATCAACATACAACTCTCCAACCTACTATAGAATATTTTTACCTGAAACCGACAATGTCCAGTCTAAGAGATTTAATAAAATCAAACAAGTTATAATACAAAAACTGAATCTTTTCTTCATGGTGGTTTAGTTTCTAGCACAAAGTCTGAACTAGCAGTCAAAGCCGGAATGGTAGATTTATATTTAAATCTTGAATCCATAAGACACCAATCCTTTATTTATAGAGAGAAGATATAAACAGCCAGTCTTCCGGGTCTGCCACCTTTTCCGAACTGAAACTGTGCCACAAAGCGTAAAGAATTTCATTAAGATAATGTTTGTTTGAAGTGGGTCATGTGACGATGATGTCAAACATAAATGGTTTTAAATTTGAAGGCTTGCAGCAAATAGAAACCAAGCGTATGCAAATTTACTTCTCTTTTTTTGTGTAAGTTTCTTCACTCAACAGCTTTAAATCAATCCACTGATTATAGACAATGCTATCCACAGATTAGATATTATATAATCTGTGATTTTATCTAACAAATGACCGTTGTACACTACGGTGTGCCTGGAGAAGTATTTTGTACCTGTACTGTAATGAAATATGATGATCTCTTTTTACCTGTACTGCAATGAAATATGATGATCTCTTTGTACCTGTACTGTAATGAAATATGATCTCTTTGTATCTGTACTGTAATGAAATATGATGATCTCTTTGTACCTGTACTGTAGTGAACTATGATGATCTCTATGTACCTGTACTGCAATGAAATATGATGATCTCTTTGTACCTGTACTGTAATGAAATATGATGATCTCTTTGTACCTGTACTGTAATGAAATATGATGATCTCTATGTACCTGTACCGCAGTGAAATATGATGATCTCTTTGTACCTGTACTGCAGTGAAATATGATGATCTCTTTGTACCTGTACTGTAGTAAAATATGATGATCTCTTTGTACCTGTACTGTAGTGAAATATGATGATCTCTTTGTACCTGTACTGTAATGAAATATGATGATCTCTTTGTACCTGTACTGTAATGAAATATGATGATCTCTTAGTACCTATACCGTAGTGAAATATGATGATCTCTTTGTACCTGTACCGCAGTGAAATATGATGATCTTTTTGTACCTGTACTGAAGTGAAATATGATGATCTCTTTGTACCTGTACAGTAATGAAATATGATGATCTCTTTGTACTTGTACTGTAGTGAAATATGATGATCTCTTTGTACCTGTACTGTAGTAAAATATGATGATCTCTTTGTACTTGTACTGTAGTGAAATATGATGATCTCTTTGTACCTGTACTGCAGTGAAATGTGATGATCTCTTTGTACCTGTACTGTAATGAAATATGATGATCTCTTTGTACCTGTACTGTAATGAAATATGATGATCTCTTAGTACCTATACCGTAGTGAAATATGATGATCTCTTTGTACCTGTACCGCAGTGAAATATGATGATCTCTTTGTACCTGTACTGAAGCGAAATATGATGATCTCTTTGTACCTGTACAGTAATGAAATATGATGATCTCTTTGTACCTGTACTGTAATGAAATATGATGATCTCTTTGTACCTGTACTGTAGTAAAATATGATGATCTCTTTGTACCTGTACTGCAGTGAAATATGATGATCTCTTTGTACCTGTACTGCAGTGAAATATGATGATCTCTTTGTACCTGTACTGTAGTAAAATATGATGATCTCTTTGTACCTGTACTGTAATGAAATATGATGATCTCTTTGTACCTGTACTGTAATGAAATATGATGATCTCTTTGTACCTGTACTGAAGTGAAATATGATGATCTCTTTGTACCTGTACAGTAATGAAATATGATGATCTCTTTGTACCTGTACTGTAGTGAAATATGATGATCTCTTTGTACCTGTACTGTAGTGAAATATGATGATCTCTTTGTACCTGTACTGTAGTGAAATATGATGATGTCTTTGTACCTGTACTGTAATGAAATATGATGATCTCTTTGTACCTGTACTGTAATGAAATATGATGATCTCTTAGTACCTATACCGTAGTGAAATATGATGATCTCTTTGTACCTGTACCGCAGTGAAATATGATGATCTCTTTGTACCTGTACTGCAGTGAAATGTGATGATCTCTTTGTACCTGTACTGTAATGAAATATGATGATCTCTTTGTACCTGTACTGTAATGAAATATGATGATCTCTTTGTACCTGTACTATAGTAAAATATGATGATCTCTTTGTACCTGTACTGCAGTGAAATATGATGATCTCTTTGTACCTGTACTGTAATGAAATATGATGATCTCTTAGTACCTATACCGTAGTGAAATATGATGATCTCTTTGTACCTGTACCGCAGTGAAATATGATGATCTCTTTGTACCTCTACTGAAGTGAAATATGATGATCTCTTTGTACCTGTACAGTAATGAAATATGATGATCTCTTTGTACTTGTACTGTAGCGAAATATGATGATCTCTTTGTACCTGTACTGTAGTAAAATATGATGATCTCTTTGTACCTGTACTGTAATGAAATATGATCTCTTTGTATCTGTACTGTAATGAAATATGATGATCTCTTTGTACCTGTACCGCAGTGAAAAATGATGATCTCTTTGTACCTGTCATGAAGTGAAATATGGTGATCTCTTGTACCTGTACAGTAATGAAATATGATGATCTCTTTGTACTTGTACTGTAGTGAAATATAATGATCTCTTTGTACCTGTACTGTAGTGAAATATGATGATCTCTTTGTACCTGTACTGCAGTGAAATATGATGATCTCTTTGTACCTGTACTGTAATGAAATATGATGATCTCTTTGTACCTGTACTGTAATGAAATATGATGATCTCTTAGTACCTATACCGTAGTGAAACATGATGATCTCTTTGTACCTGTACCGCAGTGAAATATGATGATCTCTTTGTACCTGTACTGCAGTGAAATATGATGATCTCTTTGTACCTGTACTGTAATGAAATATGATGATCTCTTTGTACCTGTACTGTAGTAAAATATGATGATCTCTTTGTACTTGTACTGTAGTGAAATATGATGATCTCTTTGTACCTGTACTGCAGTGAAATATGATGATCTCTTTGTACCTGTACTGTAATGAAATATGATGATCTCTTTGTACCTGTACTGTAATGAAATATGATGATCTCTTAGTACCTATACCGTAGTGAAATATGATGATCTCTTTGTACCTGTACCGCAGTGAAATATGATGATCTCTTTGTACCTGTACCGCAGTGAAATATGATGATCTCTTTGTACCTGTACTGAAGTGAAATATGATGATCTCTTTGTACCTGTACAGTAATGAAATATGATGATCTCTTTGTACTGTACTGTAGTGAAATATGATGATCTCTTTGTACCTGTACTGTAGTAAAATATGATGATCTCTTTGTACCTGTACTGTAATGAAATATGATCTCTTTGTATCTGTACTGTAATGAAATATGATGATCTCTTTGTACCTGTACTGTAGTGAACTATGATGATCTCTATGTACCTGTACTGCAATGAAATATGATGATCTCTTTGTACCTGTACTGTAATGAAATATGATGATCTCTTTGTACCTGTACAGCAGTGAAATATGATGATCTCTTTGTACCTGTACTGCAGTGAAATATGATGATCTCTTTGTACCTGTACTGTAGTGAAATATGATGATCTCTTTGTACCTCTACTGTAGTGAAATATGATGATCTCTTTGTACTTGTACTGTAATGAAATATGATGATCTCTTTGTACCTGTACTGTAATGAAATATGATGATCTCTTTGTACCTGTACAGTAATGAAATATGATGATCTCTTTGTACTTGTACTGTAGTGAAATATGATGATCTCTTTGTACTTGTACTGTAGTGAAATATAATGATCTCTTTGTACCTGTACTGCAGTGAAATGTGATGATCTCTTTGTACCTGTACTGTAATGAAATATGATGATCTCTTAGTACCTATACCGTAGTGAAATATGATGATCTCTTTGTACCTGTACCGCAGTGAAATATGATGATCTCTTTGTACCTGTACAGTAATGAAACATGATGATCTCTTTGTACCTGTACTGTAATGAAATATGATGATCTCTTTGTACCTGTACTGTAATGAAATATGATGATCTCTTAGTACCTATACCGTAGTGAAATATGATGATCTCTTTGTACCTATACCGCAGTGAAATATGTTGATCTCTTTGTACCTGTACTGCAGTGAAATATGATGATCTCTTTGTACCTGTACTGTAGTGAAATATGATGATCTCTTTGTACTTGTACTGTAGTGAAATATGATGATCTCTTTGTACTTGTACTGTAGTGAAATATAATGATCTCTTTGTACCTGTACTGCAGTGAAATGTGATGATCTCTTTGTACCTGTACTGTAATGAAATATGATGATCTCTTAGTACCTATACCGTATTGAAATATGATGATCTCTTTGTACCTGTACCGCAGTGAAATATGATGATCTCTTTGTACCTGTACAGTAATGAAACATGATGATCTCTTTGTACCTGTACTGTAATGAAATATGATGATCTCTTTGTACCTGTACTGTAATGAAATATGATGATCTCTTAGTACCTATACCGTAGTGAAATATGATGATCTCTTTGTACCTATACCGCAGTGAAATATGTTGATCTCTTTGTACCTGTACTGCAGTGAAATATGATGATCTCTTTGTACCTGTACTGTAGTGAAATATGATGATCTCTTTGTACCTGTACTGTAGTGAAATATGATGATCTCTTTGTACCTTACTGTAATGAAATATGATGATCTCTTTGTACCTGTACTGTAATGAAATATGATGATCTCTTAGTACGTATACCGTAGTGAAATATGATGATCTCTTTGTACCTGTACCGCAGTGAAATATGATGATCTCTTTGTACCTGTACTGAAGTGAAATATGATGATCATTTGTACCTGTACAGTAATGAAATATGATGATCTCTTTGTACTTGTACTGTAGTGAAATATGATGATCTCTTTGTACCTGTACTGCAGTGAAATATGATGATCTCTTTGTACCTGTACTGTAATGAAATATGATGATCTCTTTGTACCTGTACTGTAATGAAATATGATGATCTCTTAGTACCTATACCGTAGTGAAACATGATGATCTCTTTGTACCTGTACCGCAGTGAAATATGATGATCTCTTTGTACCTGTACTGCAGTGAAATATGATGATCTCTTTGTACCTGTACTGTAATGAAATATGATGATCTCTTTGTACCTGTACTGTAGTAAAATATGATGATCTCTTTGTACTTGTACGGTAGTGAAATATGATGATCTATTTGTACCTGTACTGCAGTGAAATATGATGATCTCTTTGTACCTGTACTGTAATGAAATATGATGATCTCTTTGTACCTGTACTGTAATGAAATATGATGATCTCTTAGTACCTATACCGTAGTGAAATATGATGATCTCTTTGTACCTGTACCGCAGTGAAATATGATGATCTCTTTGTACCTGTACCGCAGTGAAATATGATCTCTTTGTATCCTGTACTGTAATGAAATATGATGATCTCTTTGTACCTGTACTGTAGTAAAATATGATGATCTCTTTGTACCTGTACTGAAGTGAAATATGATGATCTCTTTGTACCTGTACAGTAATGAAATATGATGATCTCTTTGTACTTGTACTGTAGTGAAATATGATGATCTCTTTGTACCTGTACTGTAGTAAAATATGATGATCTCTTTGTACCTGTACTGTAATGAAATATGATCTCTTTGTATCTGTACTGTAATGAAATATGATGATCTCTTTGTACCTGTACTGTAGTGAACTATGATGATCTCTATGTACCTGTACTGCAATGAAATATGATGATCTCTTTGTACCTGTACTGTAATGAAATATGATGATCTCTATGTACCTGTACAGCAGTGAAATATGATGATCTCTTTGTACCTGTACTGCAGTGAAATATGATGATCTCTTTGTACCTGTACTGTAGTGAAATATGATGATCTCTTTGTACCTCTACTGTAGTGAAATATGATGATCTCTTTGTACTTGTACTGTAATGAAATATGATGATCTCTTTGTACCTGTACTGTAATGAAATATGATGATCTCTTAGTACCTATACCGTAGTGAAATATGATGATCTCTTTGTACCTGTACCGCAGTGAAATATGATGATCTCTTTGTACCTGTACAGTAATGAAATATGATGATCTCTTTGTACTTGTACTGTAGTGAAATATGATGATCTCTTTGTACCTGCACTGTAGTAAAATATGATGATCTCTTTGTACTTGTACCGTAGTGAAATATGATGATCTCTTTGTACCTGTACCGCAGTGAAATATGTTGATCTCTTTGTACCTGTACCGCAGTGAAATATGATTATCTCTTTGTACCTGTACTGTAATGAAATATGATCTCTTTGTATCCTGTACTGTAATGAAATATGATGATCTCTTTGTACCTGTACTGTAGTAAAATATGATGATCTCTTTGTACCTGTACTGCAGTGAAATATGATGATCTCTTTGTACCTGTACTGTAATGAAATATGATGATCTCTTTGTACCTGTACTGTAGTAAAATATGATGATCTCTTTGTACTTGTACTGTAGTGAAATATGATGATCTCTTTGTACCTGTACTGCAGTGAAATATGATGATCTCTTTGTACCTGTACTGTAATGAAATATGATGATCTCTTTGTACCTGTACTGTAATGAAATATGATGATCTCTTAGTACCTATACCGTAGTGAAATATGATGATCTCTTTGTACCTGTACCGCAGTGAAATATGATGATCTCTTTGTACCTGTACTGAAGTGAAATATGATGATCTCTTTGTACTTGTACTGTAATGAAATATGATGATCTCTTTGTACCTGTACTGTAATGAAATATGATGATCTCTTAGTACCTATACCGTAGTGAAATATGATGATCTCTTTGTACCTGTACCGCAGTGAAATATGATGATCTCTTTGTACCTGTACCGCAGTGAAATATGATGATCTCTTTGTACTTGTACTGTAGTGAAATATGATGATCTCTTTGTACCTGCACTGTAGTAAAATATGATGATCTCTTTGTACCTGTACTGTAGTAAAATATGATGATCTCTTTGTACTTGTACTGTAGTGAAATATGATGATCTCTTTGTACCTGTACTGCAGTGAAATATGATGATCTCTTTGTACCTGTACTGTAATGAAATATGATGATCTCTTTGTACCTATACCGTAGTGAAATATGATGATCTCTTTGTACCTGTACCGCAGTGAAATATGATGATCTCTTTGTACCTGTACAGTAATGAAATATGATGATCTCTTTGTACTTGTACTGTAGTGAAATATGATGATCTCTTTGTACCTGCACTGTAGTAAAATATGATGATCTCTTTGTACTTGTACTGTAGTGAAATATAATGATCTCTTTGTACCTGTACTGCAGTGAAATGTGATGATCTCTTTGTACCTGTACTGTAATGAAATATGATGATCTCTTAGTACCTATACCGTAGTGAAATATGATGATCTCTTTGTACCTGTACCGCAGTGAAATATGATGATCTCTTTGTACCTGTACAGTAATGAAACATGATGATCTCTTTGTACCTGTACTGTAATGAAATATGATGATCTCTTTGTACCTGTACTGTAGTAAAATATGATGATCTCTTTGTACCTGTACTGCAGTGAAATATGATGATCTCTTTGTACCTGTACTGTAATGAAATATGATGATCTCTTTGTACCTGTACTGTAGTAAAATATGATGATCTCTTTGTACCTGTACTGTAGTAAAATATGATGATCTCTTTGTACTTGTACTGTAGTGAAATATGATGATCTCTTTGTACCTGTACTGCAGTGAAATATGATGATCTCTTTGTACCTGTACTGTAATGAAATATGATGATCTCTTAGTACCTATACCGTAGTGAAATATGATGATCTCTTTGTACCTGTACCGCAGTGAAATATGATGATCTCTTTGTACCTGTACAGTAATGAAATATGATGATCTCTTTGTACTTGTACTGTAGTGAAATATGATGATCTCTTTGTACCTGTACTGAAGTGAAATATGATGATCTCTTTGTACCTGTACAGTAATGAAATATGATGATCTCTTTGTACTTGTACTGTAGTGAAATATGATGATCTCTTTGTACCTGTACTGTAGTAAAATATGATGATCTCTTTGTACCTGTACTGTAATGAAATATGATCTCTTTGTATCTGTACTGTAATGAAATATGATGATCTCTTTGTACCTGTACAGCAGTGAAATATGATGATCTCTTTGTACCTGTACTGCAGTGAAATATGATGATCTCTTTGTACCTATACCGTAGTGAAATATGATGATCTCTTTGTACCTGTACCGCAGTGAAATATGATGATCTCTTTGTACCTGTACAGTAATGAAATATGATGATCTCTTTGTACTTGTACTGTAGTGAGATATGATGATCTCTTTGTACCTGCACTGTAGTAAAATATGATGATCTCTTTGTACTTGTACTGTAGTGAAATATAATGATCTCTTTGTACCTGTACTGCAGTGAAATGTGATGATCTCTTTGTACCTGTACTGTAATGAAATATGATGATCTCTTTGTACCTGTACTGTAATGAAATATGATGATCTCTTAGTACCTATACCGTAGTGAAATATGATGATCTCTTTGTACCTGTACCGCAGTGAAATATGTTGATCTCTTTGTACCTGTACCGCAGTGAAATATGATTATCTCTTTGTACCTGTACTGTAATGAAATATGATCTCTTTGTATCCTGTACTGTAATGAAATATGATGATCTCTTTGTACCTGTACTGTAGTAAAATATGATGATCTCTTTGTACCTGTACTGCAGTGAAATATGATGATCTCTTTGTACCTGCACTGTAGTAAAATATGATGATCTCTTTGTACCTGTACTGTAGTAAAATATGATGATCTCTTTGTACTTGTACTGTAGTGAAATATGATGATCTCTTTGTACCTGTACTGTAATGAAATATGATGATCTCTTTGTACCTGTACTGTAATGAAATATGATGATCTCTTAGTACCTATACCGTAGTGAAATATGATGATCTCTTTGTACCTGTACCGCAGTGAAATATGATTATCTCTTTGTACCTGTACTGTAATGAAATATGATCTCTTTGTATCCTGTACTGTAATGAAATATGATGATCTCTTTGTACTTGTACTGTAGTGCAATATGATGATCTCTTTGTACCTGTACTGCAGTGAAATATGATGATCTCTTTGTACCTGTACTGTAATGAAATATGATGATCTCTTTGTACCTGTACTGTAGTAAAATATGATGATCTCTTTGTACTTGTACTGTAGTGAAATATGATGATCTCTTTGTACCTGTACTGCAGTGAAATATGATGATCTCTTTGTACCTGTACCGCAGTGAAATATGATGATCTCTTTGTACCTGTACTGTAATGAAATATGATGATCTCTTAGTACCTATACCGTAGTGAAATATGATGATCTCTTTGTACCTGCACTGTAGTAAAATATGATGATCTCTTTGTACCTGTACTGTAATGAAATATGATGATCTCTTTGTACCTGTACTGTAGTAAAATATGATGATCTCTTTGTACTTGTACTGTAGTGAAATATGATGATCTCTTTGTACCTGTACTGCAATGAAATATGATGATCTCTTTGTACCTGTACTGTAATGAAATATGATGATCTCTATGTACCTGTACAGCAGTGAAATATGATGATCTCTTTGTACCTGTACTGCAGTGAAATATGATGATCTCTTTGTACCTGTACTGTAATGAAATATGATGATCTCTTTGTACCTGTACTGTAGTAAAATATGATGATCTCTTTGTACTTGTACTGTAGTGAAATATGATGATCTCTTTGTACCTGTACTGTAATGAAATATGATGATCTCTTAGTACCTATACCGTAGTGAAATATGATGATCTCTTTGTACCTGTACCGCAGTGAAATATGATGATCTCTTTGTACCTGTACAGTAATGAAATATGATGATCTCTTTGTACTTGTACTGTAGTGAAATATGATGATCTCTTTGTACCTGCACTGTAGTAAAATATGATGATCTCTTTGTACTTGTACTGTAGTGAAATATAATGATCTCTTTGTACCTGTACTGCAGTGAAATGTGATGATCTCTTTGTACCTGTACTGTAATGAAATATGATGATCTCTTTGTACCTGTACTGTAATGAAATATGATGATCTCTTAGTACCTATACCGTAGTGAAATATGATGATCTCTTTGTACCTGTACCGCAGTGAAATATGTTGATCTCTTTGTACCTGTACCGCAGTGAAATATGATGATCTCTTTGTACCTGTACTGTAATGAAATATGATCTCTTTGTATCCTGTACTGTAATGAAATATGATGATCTCTTTGTACCTGTACTGTAGTAAAATATGATGATCTCTTTGTACCTGTACTGCAGTGAAATATGATGATCTCTTTGTACCTGTACTGTAGTGAAATATGATGATCTCTTTGTACTTGTACTGTAGTGAAATATAATGATCTCTTTGTACTTGTACTGCAGTGAAATGTGATGATCTCTTTGTACCTGTACTGTAATGAAATATGATGATCTCTTAGTACCTATACCGTAGTGAAATATGATGATCTCTTTGTACCTGTACCGCAGTGAAATATGATGATCTCTTTGTACCTGTACAGTAATGAAATATGATGATCTCTTTGTACCTGTACTGCAGTGAAATATGATGATCTCTTTGTACCTGTACTGTAATGAAATATGATGATCTCTTTGTACCTGTACTGTAGTAAAATATGATGATCTCTTTGTACTTGTACTGTAGTGAAATATGATGATCTCTTTGTACCTGTACTGCAGTGAAATATGATGATCTCTTTGTACCTGTACTGTAATGAAATATGATGATCTCTTAGTACCTATACCGTAGTGAAATATGATGATCTCTTAGTACCTATACCGTAGTGAAATATGATGATCTCTTTGTACCTGTACCGCAGTGAAATATGATGATCTCTTTGTACCTGTACTGAAGTGAAATATGATGATCTCTTTGTACCTGTACAGTAATGAAATATGATGATCTCTTTGTACTTGTACTGTAGTGAAATATGATGATCTCTTTGTACCTGTACTGTAGTGAAATATGATGATCTCTTTGTACCTCTACTGTAGTGAAATATGATGATCTCTTTGTACCTGTACTGTAATGAAATATGATGATCTCTTTGTACCTGTACTGTAATGAAATATGATGATCTCTTAGTACCTATACCGTAGTGAAATATGATGATCTCTTTGTACCTGTACCGCAGTGAAATATGATGATCTCTTTGTACCTGTACAGTAATGAAATATGATGATCTCTTTGTACTTGTACTGTAGTGAAATATGATGATCTCTTTGTACCTGCACTGTAGTAAAATATGATGATCTCTTTGTACTTGTACTGTAGTGAAATATAATGATCTCTTTGTACCTGTACTGCAGTGAAATGTGATGATCTCTTTTTACCTGTACTGTAATGAAATATGATGATCTCTTAGTACCTATACCGTAGTGAAATATGATGATCTCTTTGTACCTGTACCGCAGTGAAATATAATGATCTCTTTGTACCTGTACAGTAATGAAACATGATGATCTCTTTGTACCTGTACTGTAATGAAATATGATGATCTCTTTGTACCTGTACTGTAGTAAAATATGATGATCTCTTTGTACCTGTACTGCAGTGAAATATGATGATCTCTTTGTACCTGTACTGTAATGAAATATGATGATCTCTTTGTACCTGTACTGTAGTAAAATATGATGATCTCTTTGTACTTGTACTGTAGTGAAATATGATGATCTCTTTGTACCTCTACTGTAGTGAAATATGATGATCTCTTTGTACTTGTACTGTAATGAAATATGATGATCTCTTTGTACCTGTACTGTAATGAAATATGATCTCTTTGTATCTGTACTGTAATGAAATATGATGATCTCTTTGTACCTGTACTGTAGTGAACTATGATGATCTCTTTGTACCTGTACAGTAATGAAATATGATGATCTCTTTGTACTTGTACTGTAGTGAAATATGATGATCTCTTTGTACCTGCACTGTAGTAAAATATGATGATCTCTTTGTACTTGTACTGTAGTGAAATATAATGATCTCTTTGTACCTGTACTGCAGTGAAATGTGATGATCTCTTTGTACCTGTACTGTAATGAAATATGATGATCTCTTAGTACCTATACCGTAGTGAAATATGATGATCTCTTTGTACCTGTACCGCAGTGAAATATGATGATCTCTTTGTACCTGTACAGTAATGAAATATGATGATCTCTTTGTACCTGTACTGTAATGAAATATGATGATCTCTTTGTACCTGTACTGTAGTAAAATATGATGATCTCTTTGTACCTGTACTGCAGTGAAATATGATGATCTCTTTGTACCTGTACTGTAATGAAATATGATGATCTCTTTGTACCTGTACTGTAGTAAAATATGATGATCTCTTTGTACCTGTACTGCAGTGAAATATGATGATCTCTTTGTACCTGTACTGTAATGAAATATGATGATCTCTTTGTACCTGTACTGTAGTAAAATATGATGATCTCTTTGTACTTGTACTGTAGTGAAATATGATGATCTCTTTGTACCTGTACTGCAGTGAAATATGATGATCTCTTTGTACCTGTACTGTAATGAAATATGATGATCTCTTTGTACCTGTACTGTAATGAAATATGATGATCTCTTAGTACCTATACCGTTGTGAAATATGATGATCTCTTTGTACCTGTACCGCAGTGAAATATGATGATCTCTTTGTACCTGTACTGAAGTGAAATATGATGATCTCTTTGTACCTGTACAGTAATGAAATATGATGATCTCTTTGTACTTGTACTGTAGTGAAATATGATGATCTCTTTGTACCTGTACTGTAGTAAAATATGATGATCTCTTTGTACCTGTACTGTAATGAAATATGATCTCTTTGTATCTGTACTGTAATGAAATATGATGATCTCTTTGTACCTGTACTGTAGTGAACTATGATGATCTCTATGTACCTGTACTGCAATGAAATATGATGCAGTGAAATGTGATGATCTCTTTGAGCGCTCATGTCAAATGATTCATTCGTCGGTGCAAACAATTCACAATGTGTAAGAAAAATCCAGAGGCACACACATAATTTATGAAACTATTTTGCAAGACATATTTGAAATAGATCCAACTAGATTTTATTCTTTATTTAAGTGTGTTGATGAGATTTGAAAAGTGCGTTTGTATCGAAAGTTATAAAATACAGTTGTTGTTTACGTTCTTTATTTTTTTTTTGTTTGCTGTGGTACCATTAATCTAAGTATTTCTAGTCATAAAGTGTGTGTGTGTGAAGACATTTTAAGGATGTGATGAAATTTCTTTAGTTCCTTTTAAACTACTAATGGGCAGTGCTCTATTTAAGAAAAAAAACCAGTGCCGGTGATGAACAAAAATTTCTGCGGAACCGGGGATAAATGTCTATGATTTCATCCCCGGCTGGGATATATTAGCTAAAGCAGAGCCGGGGATGACAGGTCTCAGTGCCGGGGTATATCCCCGGCATCCCCGGCGGTAAATCGAGCCCTGCTGATGGGACAGTTTTTGCAATGCCCTTCTGTCATCCTGTTATTCTTTTTTTAGCCGATTGTTTAATGCCCGTGGAGGCACCAATAGCGGAGACTTTAACATGTGCCAGGACTGTGAAAGTAGATAGATAGAGATAGATAGATAGACACTCAGACAATAGATTGATTGATAGATAGACAGACAGACAATAGATTGATTGATAGATTGATAGATAGACAGACAGACTATAGATTGATTGATAGATGGATAGATAGACAGACAGACAGACAAATTGTAAGGACTTTGAAAGTAGGTCAGGACTGAAGCTTAACTACCAGCAGCGTGGTGAGTCGGATATACCAAGTATACCAATAATTTCATTAAAATAATTAATAATAAAAAGTACGCAGTGTCTGTTAATAATCGGAGATATTTTTATATTTGGCATTATTTTTTTTCGAAGCCTTATAAAGTCATTTGCTGTTAATAATAATCGAAGATATTTTTATTAATTTTTAAAAATTAAATACGGCTTTGAATTATTTTAAATTACAAAATAAGAATATAGGCCTAAAACTAGATATTTTGCATTTTGGTGTCACCCCTTGTGAGGGTGTCACCCGGTGCGGTCCGCACCCACCCCCCGCACCCCCCTAGTGACGCCACAGGGAAAAAGTGTGTTATTGTGTTGGAGGAACGGACAATTGAGATAGTAATTTATCGTGTAGACGTGATTACATCATTTATGTTCAGTTTTGTTTACTGTTGGATAATTAGGGTTAGAGAATATTCAATAAAGTGATTTTTAGAGCATTTTCGAAAAAAAATGCTCTATTGTCCCCGTTTTGTCTGTCTGTCCAACTGTCTGTCTGCCTGTCATCACCCTAGATCTCAACAACCATAAGTCCTAGACCCATGATGTATATATCATTTTGTAGGTCTTGGCCTGCCAAGTGTACATCAAAAGTTCATTTCGCGATAGGATCTCTGAGGGCCGGGCTTCAGGCTCCTAAGGGGCTTATATATTATATATATGGCCCCATTCTACACCTTGTACGTTCAATAACCCATTCATTTGGTGCGAAATACTGCAGCACGTAGTTTCACCAAGATTTATTATGAAACTCATCAAATGAAATAGTAAGCTTGTGTTCTGAGTTTAATTGAAAGTATCAGAGCTATGCAACAATTGACGGAGTTTTCGGACGATTAAATGACTACAATTTCGAATGTTTTCAATTATGAATGATATTTCAGTAACCACAAACCACTTGTAGTTAGATTTAAGAGAAAATATTTTTTTTTCAAATATAAAGAAACGTCTTTATAATATTTTTTTACAGATATATGCATTACACAATTGAATTTATAAACATTTCCAAAATTTACAAATATTTACTGAAAGCTAACAAACGTACTGATACATAACACGAAAATGTGCTAACACGTCCTGTGTCCAGAATGGAGCAGGCTTAATTGCTTGTTTTTACTAAACGGAATTGTTGTGAACTTATATTAGTTGTGTGTATTATTAAATAAATAAAGACCACCTGCCATTCCTGACAACTTGGAACATCCATTGTTTTTTTTTAGTCTGTAAAACGAACCAGGGACCCTCAGGTCGACAGTCCAGTGCTTTACCACCTGACCATCCGTCCCATTATGTCATAAAGATTGATAGATCGTACATACACAAATATCCCTCTTTTCATTCTAATACACATAACTTGATACACAAATTCTTTTTAAAAACACTTGATAGTTTATTGTAAAATTCTATTTTTACAAGGTGAAAGAAAAGATTTTAAAGTGAATTAAGCAACATACGTCAAATATTTCCTTTTTTTTTTTACTGTTTTAAGGTCTCGTTCGCTGTATCTGGGTCTCGTTCGCAGCATCTGGGTCTCGTTCGCTGCATCTGGGTCTCGTTCGCTGCATCTGGGTCTCGTTCGCTGCATCTGGGTCTCGTTCGCTGCATCTGGGTCTCGTTCGCTGTATCTGGGTCTCGTTCGCTGTATCTGGGTTTATTTCGAGTATTTCGATCCCAAAGGTCTCATCGGAGCAGATGAAGTGTGTTTAAAGTCCCAGTAAGGATGAGATGAAATCTCTTAGATCCTATGAACCGCTAATGGTACGGTTTTTATGGTGCCCTTCTTTCATTCCCACCAAAGCCGATAGTGCAATGGCCATGTAGGCACCACGGTAGACATGCTTATTTTATCTTTAAAATTCACCTCTAGCAATATGGTGCTTATTGAAAATGTTTATTGCTATTTTTTTTATATTTTTTAGGAAATCTGTTTAGAAATTTCTGGCCGTGATCCCAATACATTCAATGGTAGAATTCCACGACCATCCGTCCCCCTCGAGTATTTTGATCCTCGGGCGATATCGGGCTTTTAAATTTTACAGAAGGGTCGAACTAAGAATATAAAGAAATCATCATCATCATCGTCATCATGGTCATCATCATCATCATCGTCATCATCATCATCATTGTCCTCATTATCATCATCATCATCATCGTCATCATCGTCATTGTAAAGGTTGTAAGTTAATAATGGTATTGGTGTTGGGGTCTGACTGCAGTTGCAGTTAGACTGAACTTGGAGGCGCTGCTGTGGTAGCGTGTCACTTATTCCGCACACAGACAATTCTCAAATTAATGCTCAACGCAATGTTGCTGATTCTTCATTTATTACCAAACACAGACTTTAACAATATTATAAAACTTTGGACGAAGGTATGTAATACAGGCACATCTTAGAAAGATCAAATAATATATATGACTTGCTATGTGAAAGCAAATATATTAACTTCTTCTAGAGTTAAATAGAAATTATATTAACTTCTTCTAGAGTTAAATAATAATACGTTTTATATGTTCATGAACTAGAAAGCAACTAACTCAATCTTCAAAGCTTGTTTCTAAGCAAAATCTTAAATGACGTCAACTAGAAAAAACTACGTCACATAACAATATAAAAATTAATACTCTCTAGAGTTACTTAAAAAGTGTGATTAACACACATGCACAAACTAAATCAATTAATGGATATTTAAATCAACCTTAACTCCTCGACACCTCCCCTTCCTCCAAAAATGTGCAACATTTATTTATAAATATAATCCATCATAAATAACAACTCATAAGTATTTCAATATCCACCTAATATTCAATAATATTCAACCATATTTAATAATAATCAATGGTATTCAATAATATTCAACCATATTTAATAATAATCAATGATATTCAATCAACCATATTTAATAATAATCAATGATATTCAATAATACTCAACCATATTTAATAATAATCAATGATATTCAATAATATTCAACACTTAGTAAAACTCAAAGTGAACAAAATCAATTGTTATCATGTGCTAATTATAAGATATCAATTCAACCAATATGATTAATTCAATCAGATAATCAATATATACCCAAAAAAAATTTTCATTTCATTATTACCAATATATGTGCCTATAATCATCATTATCACTTATTAGTGCCATAACCTATCAAAAATATATAAAAACAATTCCTTAAGCCATACAATGTGCCATACAATTAATGTAATATTTATTATGTTTTATTATGCCAGTATATATGCATAATTGTCATGTGCCATCATTATAATATAAGTTCATATATGTGTTACCATTACCATATGCCAATATTCATGTACCTATTACATTCATTTAAGTCTTGTTTCCGTTTTATTTTATTACATGTATGTTTCCTATCAAATAATGTGCCTCTTGATTGTCTGTGTTCTCTCATCTTGTTTTTACAAATATTTCTTAATTTAAAGCACTCTTCTTTTTCATGACCAAGCTTCTTGCAAAAACTACAGTGAGGTTTATTCAAATAATCATTATGTTTATTTATTTTATAATCTGTTCTTACTCTGTATGCCTTCCAATCTATATGACTAGTCCTATTGTGTGCCTGTCTGTTTCTATAGGCATTCTGTGGTTGTTGTCTATTTCTGATATTTTTATTGTGTGTATGTCTATTACTATATGCCTTCTGTGGTTGTTGTCTATTTCTAATATTTTTCTCTTATGTACCACTATCCTGTTTATTTCTAAAGGGACAAAATTTTTGTTTGTGACCAAAATTATGGCAATTGTAGCATCTTATATGTTTAAATTTAATGGAGCATCTATTTGCTTTGTGATGAGGACTATTACAATAAAAACATACTGGTTTATGTCTATTTGATACTGTTTACCTTGTTTTACTTTGTTTCCTAGTGTGTGTAACAACTGAAATTGAGTGAATTTTCTTTACTATTGCATCTGTATGTTGTTCATTTTCTTTTGATGTCTTGTCTATTGATATCTCATTCATGTCTCTAACAATATGCATGGAGTTTAACTGTTGTACCTGATTGTTATCTTTACTTATTACTTGTGCATCTAATTTCTCTATTATTGTTAATGTAGTGTTGGACTGTTCAGTTACATAAGTTGTCATATGTTTTTCAAATTTTTCAAATTTTTTTATCAATGATTGTAAACTCTGAGTCAATGTTTGTATTTGTTGACTTTGTTCTTTGATAATTTTTTTAATGAATTACTGTCATCTTGCTGTTTAGGATCTATTGTTGTATTTGTATCCGATACTACTACTTGGTCATTATCTTGCTGATCTATAATTATTGCAGCATTATTGTTATCTTGTTCTAAATTGCTGTTATCTAATGTGTTTAAGTGATGTTCAATTACTTTGCTATACCTAACTCTTAAATGCATATATATGTCATCTAGAGAGCCAAAAAATGCACTACAGTGCTGGCAGCTATATGCTGATTTCTTTGTTCTTTTGTGCACCGACACATCATAGTCACCTGCAAATGCATTAAGACCACACAAAGTATCTCTCCAATGAATTACTAACTCACCTACAGAATGAAATACTTCATTACAATTATCACACATATCACTAGAGCATGCTCCTTCTAGCTTGATAGATTCAAAATGTTTAATTTCTCTTTCTAATGTTGCTTTTTTATATAGCTCTCTTCTGTCTTGTTTTGCTTTTGCTCTAGCTAATATTACTTCTTCATGTCCTTCTATAAACAAGAAGAGTTCATCTCCTGTATAACCTAACTTTAAACCTCTCTCTCTATAAACCTTGTATAAATCTTCAATTGTTTTTGTAGTATCCATATTTATGGTTTAAGAAACCAATCAATAGTCAATTAACAATTTCTAATAGATTCAAAGAGATTTCAACAATATTGTGAGAATAAAAAAAATTTCACTGGCACTAATATTGACAACTGGCACTATTAAAATATCAAATATATCAATGTTTATATATATAAATGGCTTATATTATATACATGGGATTGGGATTCAGTGTCCAAAAATAATAAATAAATAGAAAATATTTATGAAAATGTATGTATAATTATAAATTTCACACTACAGGACAAACAATAACTGAATCAGCTTCCTATTAGATGATAGCGAACAGAAGAACACAATGTATATGTAAACAAAACGCAGATGTACACTAGACTAGTTGAGTTAAAATTAATTATGACGAAATATATACAAACAAATAAGACAATAAATAAACAAACTGCTCAAAAACAACTAAATATTTAAATGATATTAGTATTTTAAGTGGATCCAAATATTATTAAATAATTACTAATTACACAATTAAGTGCAACAGATCCAAATAGAATATTAACATGCCCTATCAGAAACCTCAGATTCACTAGTCTCCTCTGAGTCCCTCTCCACCACCCTTTTATGACGAATAAACAGATGTGGACACTGAAATATTAACTATATGGGGAAAAAATAAAAATAATAAAATAGTACGTTACAATTTGATGTTTCCTCTGTTTGTATAAAGGCACAACAATACTTCTAGGCAGCCATCTTGAATCTGTGACCTTGACTCCTCTTCCGTAGTTCCGAATGAAATGAATGAAAGTGTCGAACCTTGACCTTGATCCTATGCCGTGGGAATTTTTCAATAATAAATGAAATCTACTCGAAATGGCATTCGAGTAGATGCAGAACTGACCGGACCGTAGAATATTTATCGCGGTCAGTGTTTGAGACTTGGTCTCAGTCTGCCATTGAGATAAGATCTCAATTATACTGTGCAGCACGCTGTTTCTCTGGGCTGCCAACTGTTAACGGGTACACTGGTCTGGATAACTGGACTGCTCTGGAGGTCTGGTTCACTGGTCTGGATCACTGGACTGCTCTGGAGGTCTGGTTCACTGGTTTAGATCACTGGACTACTCTGGAGGTTTGGTTCACTGGTTTGGATCACTGGACTGTTCTGGAGATCTTTCTAGCATGCTTCGGGTTGCTTAGGCTGCTAGGGTTCTCCATACTGCCACCATTTGTAAAGGTTGTAAGTTGATAATGGTATTGGTGTTGGGGTCTGACTGCAGTTGCAGTTAGACTGAACTACCAAACACAGACTTTAACAATATTATAAAACTTTGGACGAAGGTATGTAATACAGGCACATCTTAGAAAGATCAAATAATATATATGACTTGCTATGTGAAAGCAAATATATTAACTTCTTCTAGAGTTAAATAGAAATTATATTAACTTCTTCTAGAGTTAAATAATAATACGTCTTATATGTTCATGAACTAGAAAGCAACTAACTCAACCTACAAAGCTTGTTTCTAAGCAAAATCTTAAATGACGTCAACTAGAAAAAACTACGTCACATAACAATATAAAAATTAATACTCTCTAGAGTTACTTAAAAAGTGTGATTAACACACATGCACAAACTAAATCAATTAATGGATATTTAAATCAACCTTAACTCCTCGACAGTCATCATCGTCATCATCATCATCGTCACACCCTTAACCGATGTGGTCTTTGGGGGAACGCATGGACACCTCTACAGGGGCAACAATCGTTGCCTAACCTGCGAATCATTCTTTCAAAACCTGGCCACAGTTAATTCCTCCGTGGGTCTAGAGAGTCTGATTGGAAAGACATAGGAAGGTGACTGAACAGAATGGGATTTGAACTCGTAAACTACAGCATACATAACGGACTCACAACCAAAGCGCCACAAAATATAGTTCACGAGTTTAGTCATGTCAAATTGAATTAGACAACTTAAATAGCATCTGTTGTCTTTGATTTTAATAGATAATGATCATTGCACTTTTTCTGTATTCTCTCACAGTCACATGTCTGTACATTTGGAACAGGTCGATGGGGGGGGGGTAGAGCCGGATCTACAATTGTAGGGGCTGAACGCTATAGTTTTTTTAATGTATGTATACAACTCAACATTTCAGGGCCCCTTACTTCTCATGGCCACCGGGCCACAGCCTAGCCCACGTAAATACGGCCCTAGGGTGGAGTGCAGCCGGTGCATAGCTCCAAAGGGAGACAGAACCCAACGCGCCACTACTTTTTCTTTTCTATTTCATTATCGGGTAAAAGAAAGTGTGAAGGTCTACGCGAAAATTAAAATTCCTAACTCTTTGATGTTAAATAGTAAACAGTTTTCTCGGTCGACTTTGACATGTGTTCCAAAACACAATTCTACCGTGAAAATATTTTGTAGATCGACATATAAGTCATTAGTCCATAAGACACCCATCCTTTAGTTAGAAAATATAAACAGCCTGTCTTCCGGATCTGTGACCTATTTCCGAACTGAAACTTTCCAGGAACCATGTTAGAATCGCATAGCACTACGTCACAAATTGGAACGAATATCACGCAGGTCAAGTCTGTTCAAAGTCGGTCATGTGACAAAGTATCAAACATTAACGGTTTCTAGTACCAATACGTGCAGCGAACAGAAAACCAAGTGTATAAACATTTCTTTTTTTTCCCCGTGTAAGTTTTGTTCACTCTATAGCATTGAATCAATCCACCAATTATAGACAATGCAGCGGTACACTAGGGTGTGCCGGGAGATTTATTTTGTACCTGTACTGCAGTGAAATGTGATTGTCAATTTGAACGTTCAGGTTAAATGATTCATTAGTCGGTACAAACAATTCACAGCTTTTTTTAGGGAAACCAGTCTCACACACACACACACACACACACCTATTTTGTTAAATTGTTAATACAAGATATATTTGAAATAGGTCCAGCTAGATTTTAGTCTTTATTTAGGCGTGTTTGTGAGATGTGAAAAACTTCGTTTGTGTCGAAAGTTAGAAAATAACAGTTGATTTTTTTTTAGTTCTTTCTTTCTTTTTTTTTTTGTTAACAATTATCTAAACCTTAGTTTAGATCACGGGTTGGCAAACCTTTTGAACCGCGGGTCACATCGAGCTCTTAGACTAAAGGCCGAACTAAGAACATAAAGATAAATTGTTTAAATGAAATGTTATAACTTAAATATAAGGTCTAAGGTCCTAGGTCTAAGGTCTAAGGTCTCTGGTGTGAACGAACAAAGATCAGAGTGCGGGTAGTACCAGGCTCCCTGACGGACAGTATTGGGCCCGAGAGCCGTAATAGGGCCCTGTCTGACTGAGATCCTTTCCAAAAATAAAGAGACGTTTAGATGTTGACCCTACGGAACTACACCAATGGGGTGGTCTTTGCAGTGTCATTCTCTCACCCATGACACAGCCGATTCCCCCATTGTTATTGAAACTGATCGGAAGACAAAGGTAGCTGACTAAACAGGCTGTGATTTGAACTCGTAAACTACAACATGCATAACGGACTCACAACCAAAGCGCCACAAATTCAGTTCACGAGTTTATTCATGTCATATAGTATTGGATATATTTATAGTATCTCTTGTCTCATGTCCAAGTTACTACTGATCATTGTACCATTTCTACATTCTCTCACAAAGTCACGTGACTGTAAAGTTTACAATTTTAGGGGCCTTAAGCCAATCAAAATTTCAGGCCCCATTTTTGAAAAATGAGTGCAGCAGGTACATAGCTCCAGGGAAGAGTAAAACCCAACGGGTATTTTATTGTATATCTTTACTAGCAACATCCCTGGGTACAGAAAGTATCAAGGTTTATGCAAAAATACAAATCCTAACTCATTAATGTTAAATAGTAAACAGATTTGTCAGTCGACTTTGACATGTGTTCCAAAACATCATTGTACCGTGAAAATATCAAATACACACATTTGGTTTATAGATCGAAGTGTTTTAAATTTCTGAATTCTTTTCTTATTTTACATCTTTTCTAAAAACCCATAGTTTAAGAACCTAATTTAGTGAAAAGTAAGGCCTTTCATTTTTTTTACGTTTAGCTTCAGAAAGGTTTTTTTTCAGTTTGGACAGCAAAAAAGTATTTTTTTTTACCGCCAACTAACTTTACTGGCCTTTGACTATTTGTGTGATCGATGAGACGACACAAAGATCAATACTAGGATAGGAGACAACAGGCTGTATCGATATATTCAATACTATTCGAAATGACTAAACTCATGAACTGAATTGGTGGCGCTTTGGTTGTGAGTACGATAGGCATGGTGTATTTTACGAGTTCAAATCCTTCATCATGCCATATCGAAATAAAGTAATACAACCAGAGACGATGAAAATAGTTTTTAAAATAAACCGTTTTCTAATATATATATTTTGTTTTTATTTTTCAATAAATTTTAATCTTACCATGCCGATTTAAGACATAGAAACACGCAATGTAGCGCGGCGTGCACAGTGCACATGCATTGCTACTGTGTGTACCACTGCTTTGACCTACCAGCACGCAGTAATCACGTGCAAACATAGATCTCGATCTGAAACATGTTGTATTATTAATGCAAGGGAAGTAGTCCATTTATTACAGTGTTCGTCATAGTTGAACACGGTTATATTCCTTGATGAATTTTTTTTTAAATCATATTTGTTAAAAATAATAATTAATAAATTGCAAAATTAATTATTGAATCATGCATTGTTATGAAACAAGAGCATGTATGTAAAGTTCATCCCTAAAAGGAAACCTCAAAAATAGGCTAGAAAATTTGTCCCAAATAAACAGAAGTTTTGAGTGGGGAAAATGGTTAGAAAATACTTCAATTCGCTAATGTGTTGTAACAGTTTGGGTTTAGTTCATGACTCAAAATAGACCGACATACAATGAGGTAAATACAAACTTGTAATTGGGGATAATTGAAATAAGAATGAAATCTCAAAACAGAGAACAAAAGACATCACTGCGGTATGTTGGATAATTCATGTAATCTTTACTATATTTCTAAATGAACATATTAATTGTGTTTACAATTTATTGTTTGTACGAAGTTGAGTGTAACTTAACTTCACTTAAAGATTAGGAGAGTACTGAATCCTCATAATGGAGAAACTGTCTCTTTCATGTGTCTTCGCCATATTATTAAAGTGTGTGGCTAGCTTAGGGCCCAGCCATCTTTAAGTCACCAATTATTACTCTGTATTCAGTTTTAGCTT
The DNA here is from genome assembly GCA_021962125.1 of Bulinus truncatus. NCBI lineage: Eukaryota > Metazoa > Mollusca > Gastropoda > Planorbidae > Bulinus > Bulinus truncatus. The sequence continues at coordinate 414,618 of JAGDYQ010000245.1, forward strand.
AACGGACATCAAAAAGACTTCATAATTCACAGGCACTTGTCGGGTGCTCTCCGACGTACAGCACTTCCATAATTATTAAATTAGACTTGTAGCGAGTAATAAAATATAGTAATAAATGTCGTATTGTCCAGTATGACATGCTTTATTACATGTAATTATTGAATACTTTTTTAAAACTATTTCATACACATGAACAATAACTCAAACAGACGTATTATCTATCCATTGAATAACAACGGTAGAATAAAGAGTATAATAACGAGTAATTTAAAAACTCATCAATAATTATAAAAACAACATTGTTAAATTACATATTCATCAAGAGACTAAAAACACCTGATGTTCAGAAATGTTAAAAGAATATTTCACACAAATTACGGTCACATTGCTTTTTTTAAATGTCGAAAAGTTCAACAGCAATGAAGTCAATGTACATCGTGGATATTTGAATGACATATCGCTGTCTGTATTATAATTAACATATGTTGAAGCTTTCATTAAAAATTCTTGACGTTTGGGGTGGTATAGGATCAGAGATAAATTGAAGAAAATTTTTCCGTTCAATACAGGGTGGTCACTATTTACATTACACTGTGTAACAATTTTTGTTCCTTGCTGCCAACATCTTATGTCTAAAAACTATTAAAAAAAACCGACTATATTCATTAATTTTATGATTACGGCCCAGAAAAATGTTTTATTTATTGTGACAAAACAAGGAAATTAATGTATTTAATGTATCCAATAAAAAAAAAACCACTTGCATGATAGATAGATTCCAACGGTTTAATTATTTATATAGACAAACGGAAAAACAAGACATATGTATATTTACAGATATCACCTATCGAAGAATTAAAGATAATAACGTTTAACGTTTAAAAGAAAAAATACTTTAAAAGTGAAAAAAATCCAGTCTTAAAAATATATGTTGTCGTCTTAGAAAATTAATTAAAAAAAAAAAAAAAAACAAAATGCAAGGTAAACAATTGTTTAATATTAATTTAGTTTAAACGTTGTTATTGGTTCCACCTGTCTGGTATTCATAATGCCATGTTAAACAAATTGAAATAATGAGTATATAAACAGGTATGTCAAGCTTTGTTGGTCATGTTGGTCACATAAATATCTTAATTATCAAAAAACAAACAATTGAAGTTTCCTAATAAAAATATATTGCAGAATACCATTTGTGCGCTAACTTATTTGACTAGTCTGTGTTTGTATTTTGTGTACGGCGCATATCTCTCAGTGAAGGAAACTAATTATGTTTATATAGAATGTACATTACAAACAACAAACAATAATTATGTGAGATATCGCACTCGGAATAAACAATCTTTAAAAAACAGGGGACATGCAAATAGAAAGTTGGTAGCAATATGTTAAACAAACTGTGTGTGTTTATTTTTTGGTTGATATATTTCATAATATTGGTGAAAAATACAATTACATATACAGTAGAGTAGGTCGTCGGAAAAATTTCAACAACGGCTAGTAAAAAGTTGTTGCTCCTGCTTATACATGTTTAGAAAATAGCAATATTTCCTATTTTAAAAATTATCTTTACCTCCCCCCGGAAGCATTAAGTAGGTTACCCTCTACCGCATGGATTTTCCCACATGTAGGTCCGAGATTTTCATACCAGTGGTATGCTTTGCTCTCTGAAAAATGTATGCATTGTTCTTGAGTCATAACCACTGACTTGACCTTGTGTTAAACAGTTTTATCTTGTTTAAACCGATTTTAAACCGCTTATTGATAGGTTATAATGGTTATAAAGAATGAAAAAATTTTTTTTTACTTTTTAATGCTTTATGGTAATGTGATTTCTTTTGCAAATTGTATCTAATTTGTATTCCTTTTTCTTTTTTTGCATAACAATATTAAAGAATTAGAATTATTTCGCAAGTTTGTTTTTTAATAACAGTTCAATAGAAGAACATTTTGATAAAAATTAATGGCTGAAACAAGAAGCAGTCACACTTGTGTTGTGTACGGAGTATCTTCTGAACTGCCAACCAGCCAATTGCCTACAGTTGGTGACACGATGCGCTTTTATAATTTCATCCAAAACCAGATGGCAGCCAACACGAAGTCCATTGTTATAACGTCTAAGTTTGCTGCTGACGTTATCGCTTTATGGAACAATGCAAGCATTCCAACATTATCAGAAAGAAGAGTCAAATTTAAAATAGAATTTTCGAGAACAAGTTTGAAGAATGTCTTAAAGAAAAGAAATTATCTGCAAGACGCACTGGTTTCTGAATTAGTTGAGCAAGGAAAAGCCTTATTTGATATTGCTGCCTGCCACTGTAGTGATTTTTCTGACTGTTCGTGTGATAGAAATGTAAAAGTACCAGTACTTGAAAGGCAATTTTTAATGGATCAACGAGGAGACAGAAATATGATCATAGGAAGTATAGATGAGGCAGTCACATCACGTCTAATGAAACAAGAAGAGATAAATTCAAAGCGCAGAAAAATATTACAAAAAAGTTGCTGTTAGCCACGATAAAAAGACTTCATTTGCAGAATCGGGCATGGAGACAACAGATAGTGAAGAAGGTAGCAAAAGTGACAGAGACGTGTACCAAGCAGAAGAAGCTGACGATATTTCAGCTAGAAATCTTGTTAAGATTCCTACAGTCGCACGCGAATGCGACAGGTATAACATTTCAAATACTGCAGGTGCAGCTATAGCAACTGCTGCTCTAATTGACTTTGGAGTGATTAAAGCAAATGATACTTCATCAGTTATAGACCGATGCAAGCTTAGGAGGCAAAGAGAAAAGATTCCGTCTGAGTTTTCAAAAGAAGGTAAGTCATCTATGTCCTTGGCAGGCCCTCTTTAAATATTCTTCGATGGCAGAAAAGACCAGACCTTATGTAACAGTTCTGTAAACTCAAAGTGCTCCATTACTGAAGAACACATAACTTTAGTAGTAGAGCCACAATCAGATTATCTTGTCCACGTTACTCCTAAGGATGGTTCTGCTGACAGTATATTAGAAGCAATTTTAGATTTCTTGCAAGAAAGTAACGTATCATTGGATAGCGATAGGTTCGGATGGAACAAATGTCAATACTGGAAAAAGTAATGGTGTAATCCGAAAGTTAGAAAAGCATCTGAATAGACCATTGCAGTGGTTTATTTGCATGTTCCACTGTAACGAACTACCATTAAAACATTTGATGATGCATCTAGATGGTACAACGTCAGGTCCAAATGTCTTTTCTGGCACCATTGGAAAATCTATGTCTAAATGTCATGAACTACCAATTGCTAAATTTCATTTGAGAAGAAACAGCTTACCATTTACAGTTAAAAATGCTACAAAGTTAGACATTAGTAAGGATCAAAGATATCTCCTGGATATGTGTCTAGCAACAGAAACTGGTAACGTTTCAGACAGTCTTGCAAAACGTGAGCCGGGTCCCTTAGTACACTCACGCTGGTTAACTACTGCGAACAGAATCCTTCGTCTTTATGTTGCTTCTGACTCGCCATCAACTGAATTGAAGAAGCTGGTAAATTATGTTTGCCTTGTCTACTCTGCGGTATGGTTCTCCATCAAATTAGAACCTCAATGTTATAAGGGAGCCATGCATTTATGGAATATGATTAAACTGTCTCGTTTCTTACCAGAAAATGCACGTGCAGTAGTCAACAAGTGCATTCAGCGCAACTGTTTCTTTGTTCATCCAGAGAATATGCTGCTGACAATGCTCGTGGATGAAAAGAAAGAACCGAGGGAGCTGGCAGCAAGACGAATTAAAGCAGCACGTAATTCAATGTCTACATGTACATCAGCTGATATTAGACAATTAACTGTTCCTGCATTGAATTTTGATGCTGATGAATATTATAATTTGTTAAACTGGCATGATCTACCACGATGCCAACCTCCAATGCTGGTGAAGTTCGGCGACGACGAAATCGACGACGCCATAAAGACTGGCAAGAAGTGGGACCTGGATAAAATTCCATGCCATTCCCAGGATGGTAACTGAAGCGTCGGCAGCAGTTTGCGGAACGTTGAGAAGAAATGGTTACGTTCGGGCAAAATTGGAATCAAGAAAAATCGTGCCGCATTTTGGATCTAAAAAAGACTGGAAATAAGATTAAATTGTTAATTTAAACTTTTAGCTATTGATAATTTAGTAGCTTTTAAATAAACAGTAATTAACATGTTATTTTCATTGCAATTGTGCTCTAAAAATGTTTTCTGTAAGTACATATCAAGATATTAAGAGGTAATTTTTATGGCTTAAATTACGAAATTTCCAAAGTCTTGGGGGAAAGTATAAACGCCTTCCATTTTAGCTGGAATCAATTTATTTGCACTCAGCAGATGTGGGAGCAACATTTAAAAACTAGCCATCAGTAGTTTTTGAAAAAAAATACTTCAACAACCCACCCTAATATACAGCCCAATCACATAGCTTTTAAAACATTTTGATTCATACGAGTTTAACAGTTTAATTAAATATTACAGGTAATTTGGTTATGTATTAGGCATCTAATTAAAATTAAAATGTAATTTTATTCCAGAAATTATCACTTTTTAGTAGTTATTCAGGAAATAAATCAAAGCTGTCAGGTTTAATATGAACATTAAAACCTGGTTTGGAAATGTGTTGTATCCGGTGTTGCAAGTCTCACAACATACGTTAGGACTGACATCACAGGACTGGGAGCTGCCACAAAGTTCCCTGGATTTATCACCGTACTCACAGCCTGAATGGAAGAATCGGGTTCATAAGGATGAAACCTAAATGCATGGTTACATCGATTTGTTTTAATGAATAGTGATATAATTTATATATATATATATATATATATATATATATATATATATATATATATAGACATAGACATATATATAGACATATATATAGACATAGACATATATATAGACATAGACATTGAATGATAGATAGTTAGATGGATAGATAGATGGATAGATAATGCTTTCATTTCGAAGGTAAGCTATCAATTTTAAAATCTATTGAAACCTATATTTATATCGAGATAGAGAATGTTATAACGGACCCTGTTGATATATTGACCTTCATTATAAAATGAAACATTCAAAATATCCTTCTTTAGTCTTAGTTAATAGTTTCTAGAGATAATGTAGGGTGGGTCTGCTGAGAAGTCAGTGAAAGATGAAATGTTTATTTCTTGATAAAACGGACGACTGTTGGGACAGTTTTTAGTAGGGCCCTTCGTACACCACAGACTGTCATCCCACGGGCCTTAAGTCGCTGTGTGTCGAGTTCAAAATTTGACCAGACCGTTAGAGCTGAACTAAATGTTAATCACAAAGAGGTTTTTTTTTTTATCTTTCTTCAATTCTGTACAAACTTTACACAGTTATTCAATAATGACAAGCATGAATATATTGGAATATATCGCTATGAATAAAAAAAAATTAAATGAGACACTTTTCGACTTTTACAAAGTGTTTATAAGAAAATAGCGCAAGAGAATTTAACCTTAAAAAGATGTTAAGTGATCAATTCATTAATCAGTTCATTGATCAGTTTATTGATCAGTTCATTGATTATTTAAATGATCATTTCATTGATAAGTTAATTGATCAGTTCATTGATCAGTGCACTAATCAGTTTATTGATCAGTTCATTGATCAGTTCATTAATTATTGTATTGATCATCTCATTGATAAGTTAAATTGATCAGTTCATTAATCAGTTCATTGATCAGTTCATTGATCAGTTTATTGATCAGTTTATTGATTAGTTCATTGATTAGTTCATTAATTATTTAATTGATCATTTTATTGATAAGTTAATTGATCAGTTCATTAATCAGTTCATTGATCAGTTCATTAATCGGTTCATTGATCAGTTCATTGATCAGTTCATTGATTATTTAATTGATCAGTTTATTGTTCAACAAATTTATAAAACGGCAAGGATCAAGTATTTATTCTCACCTGTAATATTAGTCAATCTCTGGGCACAAGAATCGCAACAGTTTGTCTGTACGTCCAGTTTGTAACACAAATTTTCCGACTCCAGCATAACGTCCCAACACGTCATACGAAGTGAAGGGACATAATATTTGTCTTCACAAGGCTTGATGACTTCTGAAATGATCAATACAATTCGAATAACTATTTCATTCATGCATCTGCTTCACCCACTACTATTTTAGTAAATAATCAATGTCATTTTTATGTTTTACTATTTATAATGGCATCAACTACGGTGACTAGACGTCAAATTTAAATTGGACACATCTAAGTTTTACATCACTCGTCTGACATGCCGCAATAGTCAGGAATGTTCTACACAGGTAAGATCAAAGGTAATATTCTGGCCTGTCCTATTTCATGACGAGCTGCGTAATTTTCGCCCAACCCCCCTGCTATGATTTCCTGTCGTAATTTTCATCCATTAAGCCTTCGGACAAATAAAAGGCTTTTAAATAGGTACATTTGCTAATTTGTGTTTCGTAAGTAGGATATTGTACTCTTTGTAATACTTTGTAAAATTATTATAAGCCGTTAAAAATATGGTTTTAATTAGAATGTGATCTATTGTTTAATATTATTACTCAACATAATGTATCAAGCAACTCAATGTATTAATCAACATATTAATCACCCGTTGTATATAATCAACCGACATCACCTTTTGTATATAATCAACAGACATCACCCGTTGTATATAATCAAATGACATCACCCGTTGTATATAATCAACTGACATCACCCGTTGTATATAATCAAATGACATCACCTGTTGTATATTATCAACAGAAATCACCCGTTGTATATAATCAACAGACATCACCTGTTGTATATAATCAACAGACATCACCTGTTGTATATAATCAACTGACATCACCCGTTGTATATAATCAAATGACATCACCTGTTGTATATTATCAACAGAAATCACCCGTTGTATATAATCAACCGACATCACCTGTTGTATATAATCAACTGACATCACCTGTTGTATATAATCAACTGACATCACCCGTTGTATATAATCAACAGACATCACCCGTTGTATATAATCAAATGACATCACATGTTGTATATTATCAACAGAAATCACCCGTTGTATATAATCAACTGACATCACCCGTTGTATATAATCAAATGACATCACCTTTTGTATATTATCAACAGAAATCACCCGTTGTATATAATCAACAGAAATCACCCGTTGTATATAATAAACCGACATCACCTGTTGTATATAATCAACTGACATCACCTGTTGTATATAATCAAATGACATCACCTGTTGTATATTATCAACAGAAATCACCCGTTGTATATAATCAACTGACATCACCTGTTGTATATAATCAACAGACATCACCTTTTGTATATAATCAACTGATACGCCGGAGCTTTTTGCTGAATTCGATCCGCATAAAAGAATACAAATAGGAGAAAAAACATAAATATATATAAAAGCGTTTTGGGTTCTGCGTTAAATCGAAAGTAAAGAATTAATACAATAGTATTCCAGTGTAAAATACAAATCATGAAAAAAACGGACCAGCCCGAAACCAAAAAATAACCTAGCCTACCGATCAAGCCAAATGGGGATATAACTCTATTCAAAGGTTTTGCAGGGTACAGCTAGTTTAAAATAAAATGCGTTTATGAACAAATATATAAAAGTTAATTAAAACCCTCGGTTAGATCTTTTCAATCTGTAATGAAATTTCTTACAACCGTTCGCAGTAATTGAATGATGATGAATGATCAACTGTGACTTCACAGGCTTCATAGACACGAGGTTTAAAGAATCACTTATAGAAGATCATTTGTGCTCCAAATGTACTGCACGGTTTTACAAAAATTGTTATTTTAGACATTTCAACCGATGTCGCAAATAAATTAGTTCGCAAAATATTAAACTTTTCTCAAATCTTAAAAAATGTGGTTTAAAATCTGCTTGCAATTTTTCCAATTTTTTATTGCATTTCTGTAACTTTTCTTTTGAAATGTTTGTTTTTTTTAATACAAAATGATGAACTTATTCTTCAACATATTGTTCACAAAAAAACTAATGTTTAAATTAAAACCAAAAAAAGATTTGGAGAAATCAATAATTTTTTGCCAATTGCTTGTAACTCTCTATTGGGTGTTTTCAAGTGTTACAGATTAAGTGTAATGTACTGAAAGCTACAAACCCAATTTTCGATATCTAATTATTGACAAATTTTTCTCTTAAGTTTTTGTAGATTTTATAAAAGAATTTAGAAGTTCTACCAACCAGTTCAAAAATCAGTAGTTTCTTATTTCCAGACCATCGATTTTCGAAATTAATCTTTTGTTTTACAATTCAAACTGAATTATCGAATTTATCACATACAAATATTGTACTACAGAAGACATACAAAACACTGACCACTCGTAGTTTTTGGACGTATTGTTGTTGTAGTTTTAAAAGTCGTCTTTTTCGATGTGCTTTTCAAAGTTGTGGTCAATGGACCGGAAGTGGCGAAGGGGTCCCAGTTAGTGTAATTCCGGCAGGTCAAATCGCAGTACTTCGTTAAACTGGCGTCATGACACATTGCAGTAGTGCAGTTTGTAAAAATGTCACAACCTGTTTATCAAACAATTGAATGAGAAATGTTTGAAAATGAATAGATATGGTTGTTATCACCTGAAATATTGTGTAAATAAGAAAACAAGCAATTTAAGTCTTTTCCGTTTCGGACAAAGGACATTTTAGAGCATTTTCGTGTACGCAGTGGCTACGTATGGGTTTTGATAAATAGAGAGGGAAGTAATTATGTTGATTAACTGTTACAAAAATAAATATTGATTACGCCCCTTTGATTAGCTTTTATTATTTATATTTAAAATATAAGCAAAAACGGTACTTAAAACGCCCCCTTTTTCGGCCCTCAGAGGTCAGATCGCGAAATGGACTTTTGATGCACACATGGCAGGCCAAGACCTACAAAATGATATATAAATCATGGGTCTAGGACTTGTGGTTGTTGAGATTTAGGGTGATGATGGACAGACAAACAGACAATACGGGGACAATAGAGCATTTTTTTTTTCGAAAATGCTCTAAAAAAAAGTTATCTGTTGTGAATTAATCCACCAAAGTTCAAAGACATTAAAAAAAGATTCGTTGGCGTTATAAACAAAATTGGTAAACTACTATGGGGGGGGGGGCAGAAACCTTGTTGACCACTTCCATCAATAGATTCCTTAGCAATGATGTAATATAAACTACTTTAAAACATCACAGCCCGATACTGACCAGTGTCAGGTACTGAGAGATCAATTACACAGTCACCTTGACTGCACACCTGGAAAACACATAAAAAGACCTCATTTTTATAGTAAATTTTATACATATAGAACTAGTTATGTATGAATGTTGTATAGATTAATAATGTATGGATGTTGTTCAGATTAATGTATATGATGATCCTAATAGTTTTATGAAAGAAATGCATGTTTATGTGTTGATCCTATTATCATCTATTGAAGAGTTTTTTTGCAGTGCACTTAATTAAATCTTCATCGAGGCCGAGGTCAGTGACGTGTGGGGTTAGGAGAATCCGACGAGCGTTCGTTATGACCCACTTGGATGGGGGGAAATATTGTATAAATCAAATTTTTACATTTATTAAATGCTGAAAGTTTAATCAGCAAAAAAGATGATATTAACTGCGATTAAAATAATTTATAAACAATATTAAATTCATTAGTTGAACAACTTGAACCTTTAGTTTATAAAAACTTCAAAAGTAGCTAAAATCCCACAAAAGTCCAGTGGAAACCGCCCAAACTGGCGAGATTATTTCTGAACCTGAACCTTTCTTCCTCTGCGAATCATTGACATTTTGAGCCATGAAGTCCCTGGCCGAATGCACAGTTGCCATATAGGAACCGCGAAGGACACAGATGACTGGGGTTGCTTTGGTTCTGATTCGTAATCTACACCTCTTCAACTAATGTTACAAGTAAAGCTCTACCATGACATCTTATATTATTACTAACATAGTGTAATATTCATGTATTTCATTTGGCCACTCTTAATAAATAAGCTAGTTTAGAAGTTCTTAATTGGGCAGACACAATTTAGAATTTTTTAGAAAATGAATGTTGTAGTATTTTACTTTTCTTTAATAATAAGTTGAGAAGTAATTCTATGTATTAAGTTGAACATTATCATCCGTCATAATTAAATGTCAGATTTTACTGTGGCGACATTGAAAGTATTATTTATAGTCTGTTGATTCTATTGAAGAAATAAATTGAACTTTTTTCAGTTCTTATAAAGTGTGTGAGTGACCTTTGACCTAGTCATGAATGTATAGTTAGTTCTACGTCATTCACCATACTGGCTTAAAAATCGATTAAAAAAAAAAAGAGTCTGAAAAAACGAAAGTAACAATTCTGTTTCCTGTCAAGATGCACGTGCGTGTAAATTCTAATTTATAAATGGCAGACAAGAAAGACTAGCTTTCTTAAATAGAAATTTATTTTAAAATTCGCAAAAAAGACTATACTATAAATCCTCTTATCTATTCTTACTTGAACATTATATTTCCATTCTGTATTTTGTTGATATAAGGCTTTGAGAGAAATGATTAATATTTAATTGATAGCCTGAAACACAAAGTAATTGCATATCATAGGTAGAATTTGTGTTTATTGTTGGAAATAACTTAGTAGTGCCCAGGTGTACAGCTAGTAAATAATATCACCTCTAATATACACAACAATACCGTATCTACAATTATAAGTGTACAAGACAGGCGGAAAAAACGACATTACAGGCAGTGGAATAAGCGTGTGTTTAAATTAAATTAGTTAGATTGAACTTACTCTGCCACACCCGCAGCTGGTACCTGACAGTGCTGGTTGACCATAACATTAAATGTCAAATGGTTGGGAACAGTAAATAAAACACAGCTCTTTCAATGAATTCTTTAACTAAATAAAAAAAGCAACAAAATGTCGTTCAATAAAACATTAGAAAATTGAAATAGAGGTGTTATAAAAGACAAAACAATCAATTCAACCTGTGTATTGTTTATATGTAATCAACACTAATGTGTCATTGGAACGTTCATATACCTTACAATCATAGGATGAAGAGCCATATTTGAGCTGGCATTGTTGGTCTGGTGGAAACTTTTGACCTAGAAGACGGTCGCTGACATCTGGGAACTCTCCGACAACAGTCAATGCATTAGACAGACAGGTCTTGCCACGACTAGGATCAAGTGAGTAGAAAGAGAATAAAACTGAGTCAAATATCAAAGAATAGATTGTTCGCTTAGTTCAAATATTAATATTTATTTATGTGCAGATTTATGTATGTACTAAATCAAAGGCCCGGTACCCGGACCGGCGAGTGACTCCTTATAATTGAGTTGTATCCCTTTGACCATCTTTACAACTTTACATAATTTGCGCACTACTTGGAATTCCCAAGACTATTTTTAGCCAAGCAAGAGTTCACCCCCCTTGAGTGAGACTTTTTTGAGCCGTGGAAGTTATACACACGTACGCCAGGCTAGCCGATTATGTATTAGATGTATGTAAAGATGCAAGTATGTATGTATGAATGTGTTTCGGACGAATCAAATTATTGAAAAATAAGACCACTTCCTTGAACAGTAGTATAGTTTGTGCGCATCCAATTTAGAATATGACACTTTCTTGAATAAAACACAAGGGAAGCAACAGCGTCTATACTATTTGATTAGTAGAATGAACAAATCAGGCTATGTCACTATACACCAGAAGCAGGTCAGCGCAATAGAATATAGGTCATACAAAGTCACTGAGAATAATGTAAATTGAGATTTCCTAGAGTCGGATTGCGTTAATGGAAGTTAATTAAAAGATGAAGTAGTTTCAGAAATAAACTGTTTTGTTTATTCGATATCAAAGCCTCATATTTAATATGGTATTGTGAGGCAGACTCAGCTAGCATTCAATTAAACAAAAATAAATAATGTTCATATGAACTGTAGAATTCATCTGTTTCAGAAGCCTCAGTATATAGCGGGAAAGTATGCTTAGCACAACGCCCAGCCGCCTTTACTCCCCCAACTTAAAGTCAGGTATCCATTTAAAGCTGGGTGGACTTGGGGACTTTTACCAGGACCTGAACAAAATCCGAAGGTGCTCATTGAGCCTCCGGTCGACAGTGGTGCTCTACACCACTCGGCCACCCGTCCTCACGGCAAACAATTGTAAAAATAATGAAAATAAATGCACTGAGTTGTGAATTTAAAATATATTCAAGGCTTTTAAAAACTTTTGAAACAAATGTTTCACTTTTTCACTCATATTATTTACTATATATATATATATATATATATATATATATATATATATATATAGTTTTAATGAAAATAGCCCATGGCTACAAGGTGCATACAACACGAAAAGTTGTTTGACGTCTTATGATATGGTAAAGATGAAATTATGACACATTATGTTATAGTATATGTGAAATTAATTATGACATCTTATGTTATAGTATATGAGAAATTTTGGTGCACTATCATCAGTACATATTATCGATTAGCTTGACATCGATACATGCTATCAGTGTTCAGCGTGAAAACAAGCAGTACAAGATCGCTTCCACACATGACATTTTTTCCTCTAAAGACGTGCCTTGATTTGAGCTAACACATCCCAATTTGGCATAAGCATTATTTTAAATGTACTCACGTTGGTCTTTATTTTTGTCATGTGACATCATTTAAATACATGGGGGTTATCCGTATGACGTCATTTGTTATCGTATTGGGGGGATTTATGATGTCACCTGTTAAAATTGTGATGCGCTAACATAAATACATTCACTGATATGAACCAAGAGATACCGGGCGCCAAAGAAACATTTAAGTATTTCCATTTTATTTAATATGGTGTATTTCTCTCGAGATTTTGAGGCAATACTACTTGATTCTGTGCGATATCTTTATCAGGAGGATTTGATTGGAGATTTGTTATGTGCTATATCTTTGCCAACCAACATCAAAAGAGCTGAATTATTGAAATCACTGGATTAGTTAAATATTAGGACGATTAAAATGGTCATTTTGTGTCGGCATATGCAAAGACAGAGCTGCTGCCATTATAGATTTCAACTGCTCGGATTAAGGAGATTGCACTTGAGTTGGGTCTACGCATTGTTTCTTTCACAGGGAAATCAAAAGAGCTGAATTATTGAAATCACTGGATTAGTTAAATATTAGGACGATTAAAATGGTCATTTTGTGTCGGCATATGCAAAGACAGAGCTGCTGCCATTATAGATTTCAACTGCTCGGATTAAGGAGATTGCACTTGAGTTGGGTCTACGCATTGTTTCTTTCACAGGGAAATACTGGCAAGTCGAAAAATGTTACCGTAATTTAATAGCGTATTGATTGATGTCGTTAAAGTTATTAACCATACGTTCATTAGCTCTCGCCTACTTGAGCAGCTTTGTGAGGAGATGGAAGCATAGCAAAGATGCCTTTCCTTGTACACTGTCTTCAAGTTGACAGACATAGTAGCTGTATTTAAAGCCGAACTGAAGTAATGGGGACGGCATGTGAACAAACATGTTTGAACGTATTTCAAACATTAGTAGGGGGGGGATATTAGGCAAGACTGAAACCTGAGCATTCATTCTCCCAGTTGGTACACGATCGTCTGTTTTTGTTTTACAAAGAGTTCGATCGCTACTTCCTAACCCTGCATGTCTGTGCATAAAGAAAATCAACTGCTGGAGATCACAAATGACTGCTACTACATTGGAGACAACTCTGCCAGTGTTCTGCATTAAAGTCATGGCGGACTACCCTTAGATTGCCACCACAACACTTAAATCCTACTGCCATTTCAGACGTCCTATATGTTTGATGCGGGGTCTGCAATGACAGCAACCAAAAAAAAAAAACACTTCGGGTGTCTTACTCTCCTATTTCCACTGGTGGAACCGTTTCGTTGCAGAGAAACGAGCTAAGGGTTCTCGTTGGTTTAACGTTTTAGTGAATTTAAATGTTAAATCGTTTTATACTCAGTTTTTGAATTTGGTTCAATACATTTGAATTAAATAGTGTTATCAAAACAATCTAACATATAAACAATCAACGCCCCCCGGCCCACCCACCCCCCTTCCCCCCGGGCTGCGGTGAAATTACTGAAAGTTGACCCGTCCGCGGCGAGAAAAAGATTGTAGACCACTGCCTTACAATATTAGGTAATTAGACTCACGCTGTATATGCAAGTGATTTGACGTAGGAGACGATGGAGTCAATAGAACAGGATGAGAACCTCCACAGATTCATCTTGTTGATATTAGTGGGCACAGAATCTGATGACGCCATCAGATAGCGGTCTTTATACAAGCAAGTGTTGTTTTCTCCATCATGATGTGCTGCCAAACTAGTTGAAATACACAAGTCTTGCTATTAGTGGGGGCGCCTTCATATATATATATATATATATGTGTGTGTGTGTGTGTGTGTGTGTGTGTGTGAGAGAGAGAGAGAGCGCTTGTGTGTTGATAGATAGATACAAATATTTTAGAAAACAGATAATTAAATTTTAAAAATAGCAAGTCTCCAAGGTGTTAAGATGAGTTCGATTGATGTTCATTATTTATCAAGTCATGCAACTCTCACCTGTGTCCTAGTTCATGGGCGCCAGTAATTATTGCTGAGTAATCTCCCGTGTCCTCTATTACTGAAGCACTGGCGCCATCCGTACGACACAATGTTTTCACCCAGGCCAAGCCTAAAATTATGGATTTTTTAAAATTTAAATCATATGATATGCATACATAAACCTATGTTTGACAAGTTGCAACAGACCGTAAACACACAGATAAATTACACTGATGACGTATGGAAAAATAGACCATGAGAAATAAATTAATGGACATCCTCGTCGATGTACGAAATATTATACATAAATATATATAACTAGATATTAAGCCCGGCGTTGCACGGGAAATATAGGTGTAATGTTAAACCCCTTCCTAATCAATTTAATTAATTTAATTAGGTGCTGATTTATGCCACCTTCCTAATGTGCAGAAATGACCTACATTTGATACGTCAAAAGATGTGGCTGCCATAACCAACAAACCATCATCAAAAAGTAATCCATCGAGGGAACAATAACCTCCAGTACACAATGTTAACAAACTATAATAACTGAGCATGATTATCAAATACGCAGCCGATTTACATGAAATCAAGTGCAGAATTATTATTTTTTTATTTGACGTGACAGAGGAATTTTATTTATAGCGTTTTGCCCTGAATTCTATTTATAGTTAAAATCAAAACAAAGCATTTAAAAAATGCAACGTCATAGGTCATAGGTTATTTACGAGCGCGCTCGCTAGTGACTTGTTCTGATTAAAATGCTATCTGTTGTAATAAAAACTAAAATAATTGGAATGGTATTATATATTATTATTATTATTTAATATTTAGGACTTTTACATTCCATAATAAAAAACCACAGAAACTATTTAAAACTGTAGATTTTTTAAAAATAAATATCGAATCGAAGACGCCATTTTGAATTATGTTTTCGTGACCTCGATGGTCACGTGATTACTTTATCAAATATTGTTTTATTTATTTCTGGAGGTCGTTTATTTATAGAACGTATTCCCCACACACCGCCTCGGACAAGCTTAGTGCTTTATAATGTAGAAGAGAGAGTGAGAGAGAGAAAAACAGACAGACAGAGAGAGAGAGAGAGAGAGAGAGACAACAAACAGACAGACAGAGATAGAGAAAGAGACAGAGAGAGAGACTACACTACAAATAAATATAGACAGACATGAGACATATGCATAATTATTGAAATAAAATAAATATAGACAGACATGAGACAACTGCATATCGAAATAAAATAAATATAGACAGACATGAGACAACTGCATATCGAAATAAAATAAATATAGACAGACATGAGACAACTGCATATCGAAATAAAATAAATATAGTTACCTAAAATATCGCCAGAAACTATCCATAAATCAGACCTGAGGTGGTTTGACAAAATAAAAAATCAATAAACACATTGCGTAACTAATACAACGACTATTGAATGGTTTTCAATAGAATTATTAAAACTATAAAGTTATACTTAAAACTATAAAGATATACTTAAAACTATAAAGATATACTTAAACCTATAAAGCAATTTGCGGAGCCGCCATTTTTTCCGGCTCGGCTCCGGCTCCCACAAATTTGACGGCTCCGGCTCGGCTCCCGGCTCTGGCTCCGGCTCCCTATTAAGGGAGTATCACACAAGACAAAATGTTTGCAATTGTGCCAAGTGCCGCCGAGAGGGTAGCAGGAGGGGGGGCAAATGCCCAGGGGACCGGCGAGTTCTAGGGGCCCGGACTGAGCTGGCAAATCAACTTTTGAAAATATTAATATCAGCACGGGGGACCCGTGATAGCCCTGCCCAGGGGCCCGTAATTTCTGTCGGTGGGCCTGATTGTGCCACGCAAACATGCCGCTGATAAAAAGTTATGCAAATTTTGCCGCGTTCACCCCTATCGTCATGAACTTGAAAAATATACGCATTGTCGGTTTTACTAAAAAAACAAACCATTTCAGTGCATCCAGAAACATATTGTTACGACTTTTCCCCCGGTGCGCACCGTGCATCGAGATATTGAACGTGATGACGCGGTAGAGACAGTGACGTAGAAGCCGGCAAGAAGATGGCCGTGATATTGTTGTCGTTGTCAATGTTAAAAGATTAGTAAATACTCTTGGAACCCACGCCGGCCTGTGTGTTGTTTTGATTCCATAGAAAAGAATTTTTAAAGAGTTGTAACATTGGTGTCAGGGGTGGGATTACTTTTCTGAAAATGGCCGGTAAGAAGATAAGTAAACTTCTAGTCGTAGAGTTGATAGAAGAATTAGATAATATGGGCCTTCTTACTGACGGCAACAAGGAGCAATTGGCCGCTAGACTAAAGGATGCCCTGATAAGGGAAGGAAATGATCCTCAGAGCCATCGTTTTGAGTCTGAAATCGAAAAATTAGGAAAAGAAATGAAAGAAGGCCAGAGTGAAATGAAAGAATTACTTAAGAATGAAAGGGAAAAATTACTTCAAGCAATAAGAGACGAAATTGGAGATATGAAGGAAGATCCCAACACTAGAACCGAGAAAGCAAAGATTGAATTACCAAAAGTGAAAGTAGTGAATGAAACGACAACAAAAGAAAACATGACTCAGAGACAGACAAAGTTAATCATTGAAGCAGACTTAGACATGCGGCCAGTTTTATCTGAGGATGTGGTCATCCAAGAAGTGGTACCTGAGGATGTGGTCATCCAGGAAGTGGTACCTGAGGATGTGGTCATCCAAGAAGTGGTACCTGAGGATTAGGGTGTCCCAAAAAAATGAAGTTTGAGATGTTGATGTCTCACCCCACAGAATATGTCTGTATGGTAACAGTAGTTAACCAGCAAAATTTCAGCTCATTTGGACAATGTTTAGAGGTCCCCCAAGAGGTTTAAAGTTCCAGATTTTGGTGTAAAATCATTCGTGGTCAAATCTAATACAGCGTTAATGTTGCATTATATGCGAAACTGATATATTAAGTAACAAATTGATGCTTAGTATTGTTTATAATATTAAATGAAACAAAATATATAAATCTTGAATGGTTTATATTTTTTAATTTGAAATTTATGTAAAAAATTATGAAAAACAAAGTGTTATTCATTTTGTCAAGTTAATTCTTGAATCAATGTCAATCTGCTTGAAAAATAATAATAATAAGCAATGCAAATAAGCATTCCTACTATTTATTTTGTACTGTAGGGTAGACAAAAATTTAAAAAAGTTCTTCAAATTTAAATTTTAGCCAGCTGTTCACGATTACACTCTTCAAAATTTTTCCGATGTTTTTCAACCACTTGGAGCAAAAATTGTCTTTGTTCTTCATTTTTGGTGATACTGTCATTGAAATTTTGTATCAATGCTACACTTCGCTCTGCAGAGGCATTGATCCAAGCCAGATTCTTTACAAAATCTGCTGCAACTTTAAAAGATGGTGTATCTGTCCAGGCTTCAACAGGAACATCTAGAAAACTGGCATCAATGTTGGATGTTTCAAAAAATGTGGTAGAAGAACGCAAATCAACAACACTTTTTGATAGTGTTTTTATGAGATGCGGTCCAAGTTCTGAATGCATTGTCCGAACAAGGCCAGTTTTTTCTTTGTCCGACAAAAGGGTTTAAAATTACGCAAGCGTCGACAGTTCCGGACTCAAGTACCACGAGTGACGCACCATCATTTTCAATCCAGTCGATCGAAGAACAGCATCATCATATTCGTATAAACTGCTTTATCAACAAGATATCATTCACAGGTGCATCTGCGGTGAGCCTGCATGAAAACCATGATTGAAGATAAACACATATGGTAAACCGATTAAAGCGCTGATTAACTTGTAATTTTCGAGCTGTTAACTGAAAGATGGTTTCATTGCCTGCAAACAATAGATCGTCTTTTAATGCATAGATTGCTTTCGCCATCCACCTTGCCCTATGTAGGGCTCCAGGTCTGCGAATGTTGACATCAACCTCCAACCCAACCATTTGTGCAGCAAGTAGAAAAAATTCCAAGTAATCATCACGTGAATGACTGACCTCAAGTTGACATTTGATAAATTCTTTAATCGAATTAGACTCGATTTTCAAAGGGGCGGATCTGGCTTCGGGTGTGTGGTTTAATTCTGGCCATTTTTTCTCGAAACCTCTTAAAAAACAAAATCTCTGGTCCAGTGGATTGTCCAAGACAAACATTGAATGCATCGGTAAGGAGTACTTCCAACATGTGATAACGGCATGCCATCCATAATAGATTACGTCCCAGGGCTACTTCTAACAGAGTGCAAGCTCCATTGAGTCTTCCAGTATGGTAGAGAATAATTTTATAGTTGTTTCTAGTCTTCCAGTATTGGAAGCCGTTGTGTCGAAGCACATGCCGATGACAATAGATTCGCACTTCCATGATTTGATATGTTTATATACTGCATCAGCAGCTACCCATCCTGACCCGGATGCTAACTTGGGAACACCAAGAAGCTTTGTAGTGCCATCGACAAGTTACGAGAGCAGGACAGGTAATCGATCGCCGTTGTTGGTAACATGTCCGGTAACATCGGGCAATAGCTTACCATCCCAATGTACAATTGATTTTGAGGGAATTTAGTCTTCTTTTATACACGCTGCAACTTGTTGATGACAAAGCTTGCGATGACGATGCATTTTGCTCTTGGAAAATACTGTGTCAGATTCGGAACACCAGCTTCGTTGAATGTGGATGCAAGTATCATTGTTGATTTTCTAATGCTGGTGTTCGTTCTGTCCAGCACTGCAGCAACTTTTGGTGATATGATGCCTGACAATTTAGCATGCTTAGTTTTAAAAAAAATAAATCTTCAAAAAATATGCACATTACTTAAATTTTGCACATTAGGTATTTTATATGTTTTCTAGCATTTATTACATTTTCTAATTAAGAATCACACAATTTCAACTCTAGTTAATGGTAGCAATGAGATAAATATAAGTATATTTAAACTTCATTTTATTCAACTATGGCATGCAAAAACTGTTAATTATTTGAGCCATGATTCGTCTGGATTTTTATGTTGGCCTAATACTGGAATTTTAAAAGCTCTTGGGGGACCTCTAAATGTTGTTCAAATGAGCTACAACTTCACCAATTCACTCATTGTACCCAAGAGACACATTTCAGGGGTTGAGACACCAAAGATTTTAAAAAAATATTTTTTCGAGCATTTTTGGGACACCCTACTGAGGATTTGGTCATCTAGGAAGTGGTACCTGAGGATGTGGTCATCCATGAAGTGGCACCTGAGGATGTGGTCATCCATGACGTGATACCTGATGATGTGGTCATCCAAAACGTAGCGCACGAGAAGGAACTAATCCAAGAAGAGCCGCCCAGCGATCTGAGCCCCTGTGAGAATGATCGGTCTGCGGAATGTCTGAAAGCTGGTTGCAACCGCAGCCCTAGATACCTTAAATATCAAGACAACCTAACAATTTTTTACACAGCAGAAATGGATGCTAGTGAAAACAATTTAGCCAGCCTTTGGCAGGGAAACATGCCATGCAGCAATAACAACCGGAGAGAATACAACGATTGCTGCGGATACCCTAATGAAGTCTCTGCACCTAATGAAGGCCCCGCACCTAATGAAGGCCCAGCACCTAATGAAGGCCCCGCACCTAATGAAGGCCCAGCACCTAATGAAGGCTCAGCGCCTAATGAAGGCCCAGCATCTAATGAAGGCCCGGCGACTAATGAAGGCCCAGAACCTAATGAAGGCCCAGCGACTAATGAAGGCCCAGCACCTAATGAGGCCAGCGACCCCACTTGCTGCGAGTGCTCTGGTGGCCAGTCGCAAGAGCTGGTCCAGAGGAACAAACAACCCGATCGATCCAAACTCTACGTCAGCATCCCGGACGCCAAAATATGCAGGGAGAAAGACGGCTAAACGCCTGCACCTGCGATAAAACCTACCGAGGAGCAAACCACGAAACGACGGGTCACTCGCCATCAACGATAGTGTTTGGCCGGGAACTCCGCTTACTTTGTGACCTTCTGTTCGGGCTTCAAAGAAACGCTCCCTCCATGGAAACAGATTATGCCAATGGACTGAGATCTCGACTTGAGGAACTACATTCTAGGGTTCGACAAAACATCAGAATCGCTAGTGACACTATGAAAACCAGATATGACCGACGGGCAAACTCGTCTGGTTTTCAAGAGGGAGACCTAGCCTGGCTTTACAACCCACAGAGACGTAAAGGAAGATCCCCAAAACTGCAGAGGGACGTCGTATACAGAATACAGAGAAACACACGCACCAAGATGAAAGTGGTTCATGTGGACAGACTTTACAAGTACTGTTGTGAGAACTGACCTGTCCGGGACGGACAGATTTAAGAGGGGGGCAGTGTTACGACTTTTCCCCCGGTGCGCACCGTGCATCGAGATATTGACCGTGATGACGCGGTAGAGACAGTGACGTAGAAGCCGGCAAGAAGATGGCCGTGATATTGTTGTCGTTGTCAATGTTAAAAGATTAGTAAATACTCTTGGAACCCACGCCGGCCTGTGTGTTGTTTTGATTCCATAGAAAAGAATTTTTAAAGAGTTGTAACAATATCATTATTTTCGACCGAGGTTTCACTAGTCGCCATTTTCATAAGTAATAAAAAGTTATTTCAATGATCCAATTAGCAAATAGTAAAATGATAAATTATTTAAAAAATTTTAAAGACTTCAGTATTTATATTAATTATCTATAAATTCGAAGTGACGATTCGGACCCGGGTCCCAAGAAACTCTGCTTGTTATTCGGATCAGGTCCCAATAAAGTCCGATTGTTATTCGGACCCGTGGCAAATATGCACTTAACTTAGCTAATTATAAACTTTATTATTATTTTTTCTATTGTCCCCGTTTTGTCTGTCTGTCATCACCCTAGATCTCAACAACCATAAGTCCTAGACCCATGATGTATATATCATTTTGTAGGTCTTGGCCTGCCATGTGTACATCAAAAGTCCATTTCGCGATAGGACCTCTGAGGGCCGGGCTTCAGGGCTCCTAAGGGGCTTATATATTATATATATATACCTTGTACTTCAATAACCCATTCATTTGGTGCGAAATACTGCAGCACGTAGTTTCAGCAAGATTTATTAAGAAACTCATCAAATGAAATAGTAAGCTTGTGTTCTGAGTTTAATTGAAAGTATCAGAGCTATGCAACAATTGACGGAGTTTTCGGACGATTAAATGACTATAATTTCGAATGTTTTCAATTATGAGTCCTATTTCAGTAACCACAAACCACTTGTAGTTAGATTTAAGAGACAATAATTTTTTTTTCAAATATAAAGAAACGTCTTTATAATTTTTTTTTACAGATATATGCATTACACAATTGAATTTATAAACATTTCCAAAATTTACAAATATTTACTGAAAGCTAACAAACGTACTGATACATAACACGAAAATGCGCTAACACGTCCTGTGTCCAGAATGGAACAGGCTTAATTGCTTGTTTGTTTATATTATGATAATTGTTTGAATTGTATGATTTTATCGTTACTCAGTGTCTAGGGTTCCGACTAAGCGGACTCTATTATTATTTTTTCGTGTTCCGTGCGCATGCGCGACAATAGCAATTATTTGTGTTCGGATCCGTCCATAGATATCTATCAAATCTATGGGTCCGTCTAAGCCAACATAGTCGGATTAAACAAATTCAAAGCCACTGCGTAGTGATTACATCATAAAATTCAAACAGATAAGATAAAATACACAAAAAACAATAATAAAGTTTGTATATCGCTATGCTTATTGCATATTTGCCACTTGTCCGAATAACAATCGGACTTTATTGGGACTCTGGTCGAATAGCCACCTTATAAATTAATCTACTCTATTTCAGATATTCTATTTATAATAAAATTGTCAAATACAGAAAGCGACCATTTTGTTTTTAGTGTACTACAAATTCGCGGTCAAATAATATACGAAATGACGCGTTTTATATGTCGTCATAGTAAAAAATTTTATTTTACATTATTCTAAGAAATAAAACAGTTTTAACTTTAAATTTAACAAAGTAATATGCAATTAAAAAAATTTAGGCGGGTAAACAAGATGTAAAACGAACACAAAACGATTCCCCATTAAAGATTTCTTGTGGTGATGTGCGTGCACGCTATCATTTAAATGATGTTACTGTTGTGGAGTTCGTAAAACATGACATTTCAAATTGTAGGAGGCAAACAAACAAATTTGGAATTTTAAAGCTAAAAAAAAATTCTGCTGTAAAAAAAAAAATTGGGAGCCGGAGCCACCAGATTTTTTCGCCTCTGGCTCCGGCTCCAGCAAGAAGTAGCGGCTCCACGGCTCCGGCTCCGCAAGCACGCCATAAAGTTATACTTAAAACTATAAAGTTATATGTTTCCAATGCTATAAAAAAATTAACACTAATGTAGAATAAATTTGAAAGGGTGGGTTTAATTTTGGAGATGCGGCCCACAAAAGGGTTAATAAAATTGACAGAAGGGACTGGCCTACAGCAGTTGTAAACAGTGTTGATTGTATAAAAATAATACTTAGTTGTGAACGATGGGATATGTGGCGGGACTTATCGTGCAGGCTAACGGACTTTACTCGGCCCACGGGCTATCACTTGCACATGACTAGTACATATAAAACTTTGATTACTGTGGGTACATGAGATTCAGGGTGTCCATTCTAATGAATTTATAATATATTGACCTACATATTAAATATTGACCTGTATATTGTTCAGTCTTGAAGTTTATCTGGCCATGTCATATACATACATAGCAAAGCGTATTTATTTATTTTAAATGTAGCCAATCTATCTGGGCGTACAGGATAATGAAATAATTTAGAATGAATTCAACCAGACCATGCATGATTAGTATTGATTAAAGCCAATAATCATTCTAAATTTCAATTTTAAATCTCTATTTTTTCAAGTGCCTTTAATGATGAGATTTTTTTCTCTTAGAGCCAATAAAACAACAATTGCTTTGAAGTGATCTTCTTTAATACCCACCATGGCCGATAGTAAAATGGCCAAGTAGGTACCAGGTGAGACACATAAAGGTGACTCGACACAACTGGAGTTAAATCCGTAACTAGATCAAACAACAGTGTACAGATCCAGATTACAACTCAAGCGCCACCCTGCTCTCTATAAGACATGCACATTTTAATGATTTGTGCAAAAAAAAACATAGGTTTTGTGAGCACCAAATCGAAATGCCTGGAAATAAACAGTGTCTATGTTTCAAGTAAACTAAGTTCACACTTGATAAATAACATTCACTATAAACGCAAAAAAAAACATTCAGTACATATTTAACAAAAATATAATTTAGTTAATACCCAACAAACAACATTCAGTACATACACAACAAACAACATTTAGTACATACCCAACAAACAACATTCAGTACATAAACAACAAACAACATTCAGTACATACCCAACAAACAACATTTAGTACATACCCAACAAACAATAATCAGTACATACCCAACAAACAACATGCAGTAATACTCAACAAACAACATTCAGTACATACCCAACAAAGAATATTCAGTACATACCCAGCAAACAACATTCAGTACAAACCCAACAAACAACATTCAGTACATACCCAACAAATTACATTCAATATATATCCAACAAACAACATTCAGTAATACCAACAAACAATATTCAGTACATACTCAACAAACAACATGCAGTACATACCCAACAAACAACATTGCATGATCGTAAGGGAAACTAAAATCTCTTCCAGCAGTTGAGTTGAGAAAAATTGTAAAGTTGGTTAAAACTGCCGCTGTGTCGACATAATTGGTATAGCCATACAGGTTAGAGTAAAGGTAATACAGCTTGAAGGCATTAGTACTCTGCAATAAGAATAATCTATGTAATGCATATGTTCAGAGCCATTTCCCCCTCACTTATCGGACCCCATTTCAGTACAAGTTATATTACATTTGATACTAATTGAGCCCTGATATAAAATTTTGCCTTAAGCCCCTAAAAGTCTGTGCCTAGGACCGTCAAAATTCTAAAAACGGCTCCAAATATAAACGATCTTTAGAACATTGAATCTGAACATTCACTGTAAGAGTGTTATAACCATAAAAAATTTTACAATGAATCAGATGGTAAACAGTAAATCAACATTAATAAATAAATAGTAAATATTAAAGGTTCTACAGAAAAGTTCGTTAGACTTCAAGATATTGATTTTGTTTATTATTAAATCCCCCCCCCACAACCCAAAAAAACAAAAGCCGATTGACTAGTAAATAATTTAACCTTTCTCCGAAACCTCATCAAATAATAAACACCAGAAATAATTTTACGATATTTAAAACATAACTCAAACTGCAATTTTTCCTTGCAATATAAATCACACTACTTTTACAAACCAGTTAAGATTGTGATTCATCAGCTTTAGCACATAAATTACTTTACTAATTGAACACATTACAGATTAATTTAATGTTAATGTTTACCTTAAAGATCAAAACTTTGTTTAAATTCACACGTAGACGAATGTTGCTCGCCTGGAAGTTTTGATAAATCAGGTCAATCTGAAAGGAAACATTTTGATTATAGTATGAACCTAGGCAGGCAATAAAAAGGCCACGCGTGTCAAACTTGGCACGCAAAAAAATGTTTCCTGGCACGTCAAAAATATCAGTAATTTTTTTTTCTTTTAAGTTATGCAATAGTTAAAAACCTAATTAGTTGTTGTTTCTTTTTCTTACAACATCATAACGGATCTAATAAGTTACTTTTCATTAAAAAAAAAACAAATTGATAAATTCTAAAAAAAAAAACAAAAAAAAAACTATATATAAAAAAAAATGTCCGTGAGAGGAATCGAACCTGGATAGTCAGCATAAAAAAAAATCAAAGCTGCTTGTCCATTCAGCAATCACGTCATACGATCGACTGATAATTGTAATGTAATATTTAAAAAAAAATTGCTCGATTTTTTTTCACTTCTACTTGACTTAGTTTTAGGCCTATATAATCTTATTTTGTAATTTAAAAAAAATCAAAGCCCTATTTATTTCAATAAAATGAAATATTATAATAGCTGAGAACTTAATTTGTATAAAAATTTGAAGAATTTCTTTTTTTATATATTATATCGACTTTTAAAAAAGAACTGTATTTACGAAATTAGATACGAAGACGCGCTCGCTAGTCTTATCGTCGGAGAATTTTCGATTATTACTATTGTTTACGTTAGACGATGTTAAAATGCTACCTGTTGTAATAAAAACTACAATGATTTAAATGATATTATATGTTATTATTACTTTTAAATATTTGGGACTTTTACATTTCATAATAAAAACCACAGAAACTATTTAAATCTGTAGATTTTTTCAAAAATAAATATCGAATCGAGACGCAGGCAAGACGCCATTTTGAATTCTTGTTTTCCGCTTACGATTTAACGCAGAATCCAAATCAATATTATATTATCAGATATTTTAGCATTTTGATAAAAAAGTGTTTTTGCTATTCCTGGTTTAAACAATGGGCAGATTATTTCGTTTTACTGTAGTTTCTGTATACTGTGATCTAGCTTGCGGCGTCCATAGAAATGCAAAGGGCCATTGATCTCTGTTCATTTGACGGACCGGTCATCTAAATGATTCCTTCAAGTATTTTATGTGATGTGGACAACACGTTTTGTTTAGGTCTCATCACAGTGAGGTACATACACATTCTTTAAGTTTCCATGACTACAGGTAAAGGTAAAAGTAAGCATTCCTCACTAAAGAGACCAATGGGCGAAAACTAAAAACGAAGCAGTACCCATATGTTAGTATTTGGGTTTTACTAAAAAGGTTGGTTGTGGGGCTAGCATGCTGACCAATGGTCGTATCTTTACGCCAATTTAAAGTGGGTGGAGTTTAGGCCCTACTCATGATATTCGCCTATTTGTCAGGGGCGTCAAAGGCGCTCGTGATGGGTAGGAGGGGAGTCAAGGGGTGGCAAGTGTTTCAAACGAAACTCTTTCAGAGATCAGCCACAAACACGTCATATAATTGAAATTGAAAGGAAATGTCCAAATTTATTTCTAATTTGAAATTGTGTGAATTTTTTCTTTTATTTTCATGAGCAATAAGTCTAAAACAGTCGCCCGAAATGGGGGCAGGTATTCCCGCCCAAGCCGCAACAGAAATTACGCCCCTGCTAATTTTTCCCTTAGTTAAGGTCAACTCAATTTTCAGTAAAAAGTTTACTTAGCAATTATTAACGACACAATATGTCATACAGAAAATATGACTTATAATCATAGTATTAAAATGGCATAATACTACCGTAGATACTGGCGTATAAGTCGATCTCGCAGATAGGTCGAGAGTATTTTTAATCCAAAAATTACGAAATTTGTTATGACCCTCGCATTAGTCGAGAATAAAACTTGACAATAATCATATTCATAAATTTAATAATTATACCACTGGACTTTTACCGTAATTTCATTTAAATTTGCATTTGTTAACGCGCTTATCTTCAATCACTAGGCACCAACCGATAAGCACGGGGTGACTGGATTCCAACTCTCACGATCGCATTTCAAGCATTCTTACAAATAAACAATCCAGCCACTTCGCCTCATTTAGATAAGAAGTCTATAAAATTAAAAAATTATATATGCTGTGGGCACACAAACAATTCAATTCAAATTTAATAAAGCGCTGCGCCAAATGAATGTTGAGTCTATGTTTCCTGTTTCCGCGATTGCCCGCGTTGCCTTGCAGTATTGAGGGAACATGTCGTTACCCAAAGTCTATGGAATATTGTGTTGCCTGCGGATTGGTCGTCCCTGTTATTTAGGTGAATTTTAAGGCATACATTTTTTTTTACTTATAAGCGAGTATCTACGGTACGTCAAATATCTCTTACCCCACTAAATATAAAAGCGTAATATTCTTGAATCCTAGAAAGAGCCTCAATCTCGTCATAGCCAGCGGCTGCCATAAACCGACGGTAGCAGGAGTAGTCTAGGAAGGCAGTGACGTCAACATAGTACGTGGAGCCCGACTGACGTCTGCTACGAGAGAACTTCGCTCCATCTTGAAGTTTCTCATTCAATAAACTTCCACGTTTTGAAGATTCAAACTCGGGGGCTAAATGTAATGGACAGAACGAAATAGCATTTTAAACTTTCCATTAGATTTAATTTTTTTTTTTAATTCAGTTTTACGAATGTGAAAGAGACATTATGACTAAGTCATGCGTAACGGTCACAATATGACATGAGAGTCTATAATGACTGCATGTATTACAGTAATAAAATTTTTTAAAGAGTATTAGTTGTGTGTTTGAGTCAACAGCCTGTGTCTATCAGTACTATTGTCTGAAGTCATTATTCCAATTTATTACATTTAGAATAATGAGTAATACTGATATATGTGTCGTTTCATGTGTCCTTGTGTAGTACGTGTTATTTTTTAAAAGTTTGTTATTCGAAATATGTTATGTAGGCGTAATGTTCCAATTGTCGGATCCGTTCAACTGTAGCTATTTTATAAAAAGACAGATATTTGAAATAGGTGTGCTAAAATGAACACGACTTTACGTATCACATTACCTTTACCTGCGACAGATCCTGGAGCCATACGATAAATATATATATATATATATATATATATATATATATATATATATATACACAGTTCATATATGTCCTACTAGCTTTACATTTCAACTTCCTACTAAAATTATGATTTTAATGTTCAATATACTCTCTAGGCCAGCCATGGACAAATTATTGCTCTCTTCCCACCACTCGTTTCAAAGTGAAGCACAGCACTAGCATTTCATGACGTTTACATTTCATTTCTATCAGTTCATATCCACACTCTCTCTATCCATCGATCTTCACTCGACCCACCGGCCAAATTTACGAGCCCAAAGATGCCCGCGACTAAAATTTACGAGCCCAAAGATGCCCGCGACTCAAATTTACCAGCCCAAAGATGCCCGCGACTCAAATTCACCAGCTCAAAGATGCCCGCGACTCAAATTCACCAGCTCAAAGATGCCCGCGACTCAAAAAGTTTGCGCACTCCTGCTCTAGGCCATATGAACTATATTCCCACATTTTCTTGTAGACTAAAATTTAGTAAACAATGGGATGACTTGAACCGGCTGTAATTTGTATTGACTAAAATGTCCTTATTTATTATTGCAAGGAGAATTTACAAATATAATCAATGTGACCAAGTGCATTTTTTCCTAAAAAATATAAATACATGTTTGTCTGTTTTTTGTTTTAGGGTTTCTGTCAACTGTAGGATATAGAATCGGTATAAGTCAAAATGGTTGTTTTATTTGTAGTAGATATAGAGATTATTATAAAACTGAATAAATTAAAATCGCATGGAGGGCTTTTTAAAAAATGTAAGATATTAACATGATTAACTACTCCCTGTAATTTCACATAAACTTACGACAGTTAATATAATAGTAAGACATACATGATATGTAGGTCCTGTATGATTAGCTACTTCCTATAATCATCACATAAACGTATGACAGTTATATAATAGTAAGACATACATGATATTTAGATCCTATATGATTAGCTACTTCCTGTAATCATCAAACTAACTTACGGGCAGTCATATAATCTTTCAAGGTTTCTCTAGGTGTTTCAATTTTCCGGATGTCATAACGATCATTGGTCAAATATGATTGGTCGCCGTCCTCCGATGTTTGTCTTTTAGATCTGATGACAGGTGAAATTGAATACCTGACATCACCTTCTCGGTACTCTCCTCTCTAGGAAACCCAAAAATAAACATACGGACTAAAGAAAACATAAAAATGTGAGATAATTCAACGTAGCGAAATCTGATGTACTAAAGTAGAGGAAAGATTTCTATATTTATAACGAACTAGCTATGTATTTTAAATACACCACTGGTCTGTGACTATCATATGTCTAGCATGGTAATCTAATATATTAAACTATGAATTCATTTATAATCTTTAAATCTGTCTTTCTAATTATTCAACAATATATCATTCTTCACAAATATATCTATCTAGCAATATATTGATTCATTTATAATCTATCTATCTGTCACTCTCTCATTATATTATATATAATCTATGTATCTGTGAGTTTGTTTGAATGTAAATATTCATATAGACAAGATAATTATCAACTGACCGTTATTTTAAAGTCTTCAGTCTGATCATCGGTGCCATTCTGTCTAAACACTTGAATGACCGCGTCATTCCTGGTATCCTGATAGAAAGCTACATTCTGGGAATAAGAGAAAATATGAAATAGTAGAACAAACCCCTTGCTGCTATACAGCCCATCAGACATAGAAACGTGCTAGACCACCAAATATTTAACGGATAACCTGATTGTGATCTCACAAAATATTTCTTACAGCTATAAATACAAGTCTTTCCAGTTAATGTTTGTTTAGAGTGTACCCCTCCACTGCCCTCTTTACCAATGATAGGTTTTTAAATTTGTAATGCCAAGATAAACAGAAGATAGAAATACTAGGATAATAGTACACTGTGATATTAATGGAGGGTCCATTTGAAAAGAATTTCAGCTCTTATCTGTTACTGAATGTTAAATTGAAGTCCATAAAACAGAGCACAAAAGAATTATGCAGTAAGATGGCCAGGTTTATAATAAATATTGAAATAAATCAAGATTTTTGGCCCATATTACTTTATAAATAGATTGATAATTTTTTTCATGTCAAATATTCCTATAAAATCCTGAGAAAGTTTGGCTCTCCAAGTACCACTTGAAGCGGGCCTAGCTTTCGTATCCTAGGATAAACTGAACCCCCCCCCCCCACCCACAAACATAGATAGCACTGGAGAGTTATTTCTGAGCTCCATTGCCCTTCTGGAGTCCAAGGAGTTAAGCAAAAAAGCAATTATTAAAGAAGCAACATTCTGAATTAAATCTTCATATTTATTTATTGATTTACATCTAAATACTAAGTTTTGTTAAATAATTATGTTAAATTATAAACTTAATTTTTTTTTTAACTCAAAGCATCGAATATTTTAAGTGTGTAAAAAAAAAGAAAATATTAACATTTTGCAGATAGTTTTGTAATAAAACACTGCCCACTGTACAGTCACCTCGTTTCCCTGTACGTCCTCTTTCTTAATCTTGACCCCTTCCTCATCTGTGTCTATTGTGTAGATAGGTACATTACTGGTGATGTGGTCCACACGTTTCAGATTGAGTTCAGTGGATGTGTTTGTGTCAGTCTGAAATGTCACATTGATGTCATTTGGCAGCCTGT
This sequence comes from Bulinus truncatus, assembly GCA_021962125.1. Lineage (NCBI taxonomy): Eukaryota > Metazoa > Mollusca > Gastropoda > Planorbidae > Bulinus > Bulinus truncatus. The sequence continues at coordinate 445,590 of JAGDYQ010000245.1, forward strand.
TGTCATTGACATCAGTGGAGCTGATGTTTAAATAAACTAAACAAAGAAAGAAACCAAAATATTTCTATGATTCAAAAATGGAAAAAATAATTTTGTTACATAATATATTAGTTATTTAAAGTGATATGAATTAATTAAATTATAATTAACTTTAAACCACTTATGGGACGATTTTTGCAGTGCTGTCCGTTCATGTCCATCACTCTTACTATGCGAAAGTAAATATTTTAAAATAAATTAGCAGCCAGCATACGTCACATATTTCTTTTGTTCACTGTTTTCAGAATTCTTTTGTATATTACTTCAGCTATACTCATTTACATGTTTGTATTTACTTTAATGTATCTCGGTCTGTTGTAAATCATGAACTAAACCTGGCCTGTTAGAACACATCAGTGACTAGAAGTATTTTTTTTTTATTATCTTAGTATTGGACCCTAAATGAATAGATTGAGGTGGGTAGGGCACATAGAAAGAATGGAAAACAACAGATGTCCAAAAGCAATATATAAGGCAAGACCCAATGTGAAAAAGCCTAATGGCAGACCAAGAAGCAGATGGTTGAAGGAAGTGGAGAGAGACCTTAAAGCCAAGGGCGTGAACGAGTGTAGGAAGAAGACCATGGAACGGGAAAAGCGGAGTAGAGTAGTATGGTAGCCCAGGGCCCTAAATGGGCTGTAGAGCCAAAGGAAGAAGATTGGACCTAATCTTTACATACTCTGGCACCAAACATTAAAAAATAGAAAGTAAGTGTTTCAGCAGTGTAAACTACCTCATTTTAATCTGGACATAAGTTTAGATCGTGGGTGGGCCAACGTTTTGAACCGCGTGCCCAATCGGGCTCTTAAATTTAACAGAAGGGCCGGACCAAGAACATAAGAACATGAAGTGTTTATATCAAATAATATTATTTAAATGTAGATTCTTTGATGTGAACGAACGAAGAGTTGCAGAGACCGGGCAGAACATAACGGTAGGTGACTTGACAGGCTGGGATTTGACATCAATTACTACAGCATGAATATCGGACTGGCAACCAAAGCGCCACCGATTCAGTTCACGAGTTTAGTCATTTCAAACAGTATTGGATAACTTAATAGTATCTGTTGTCTCCTACCCAGTGGCGCACGCAACCAGCAAAAAATGCTGGGGGGTGGGGGGCTCACATATAGAAAAAAAAATGCTGGGGGGGGGGCCTCACATATAGAAAAAAGACAGTTTGACAGTCTTTTTAGTAACTTTATATAGTAAAATATGTATTGTTGATTTGGCCTTGGGGGGGGGGCTCAAGCCCCCCTGCCCCCCCCCCGGTTGCGCCACTGTTCCTACCCAGGCTGGTACTGATCATCAGTGTTTCTTCATCAACTACAGAATTACGCTAAAATTGCAAGGTTTTTGGGGGTTAGTTTACACCAATATTAATCAAAACTAATATTTATGATTAAGAAAATATTTGTAGCTGTAAGCTATATATATATATACATTTTGGTAGACAATATTTGTAGCTGTAGGCTATATGTTCATTTGCTAGATAGTATTCTTATCTGTAAGCCAATTTATGTATCTACTTTATGTCCAATTGTTGGGTAGATTTCCATAAGTAGATCAAGTTATGTCATGTTTGTCTTTGGCTTAAAAACATTGTAATCTATGTTAAATGATGCATAGTGAAAAATGTTAAACTTCCATCAAGGTCTATGCGGATTTAAAAAGTCCCTACTCTTTAATGTAAAATAGTAAACAGTTCAGTCATCCGACTTTGACTTGTATACAGGAACACTATCGTACCGTCAAAATATAACCTACACACATTTGGTTGTTAGAAAGAGGATGGGCCAACCAGATCAGTGTGTTTTCTTTTCAAATTTTTTTTAAATTTTTGGACTAATATTTCTATTGGATTCTCGATTGAAAAAAAAAATAGGCTTACCACCCTTGTCTTAAAATAGAAGCTCTTTAAATGCCCTTTTGAATAAAAAAAAATTTCTCAACTAAGTCGTGTGCATAGACTTAAAATATTTTGTTTGGCATTGAAACCGCATTGGTTGAGAAACTAAGAACTATGTCACAGAGCGACTTAAGAATTGAAACTAATTTTAATTGTCGTGGGGGGAAAAGGGGAGCCTAAACAAGCACAGCGCCAATGCCCCCTTGTTTATGGTAGGGATGAAGAAGGGCAACATTAAAACCGTCCAATTTGTGACTTTTATGTTTAAGGATATAAATGTATATTCGCTACAGTGACTTGACTTTAAAAAAAAACAAACTGTGAGGCAATTAATGTTTTTCAAGTTGTTGGTTTTTTTTAAGAGTATAAAAGTTTTATGAGACTGTGACAAGATAATTGGAAGGAGAAAGAATGTCTTATTAGCATTATGACTTGTCCACCAAAAAGCAGCTCAATATCGCAAAGGAAGTAGTGAATTAGTAAAAATCATAAGATTTCTATACTCTTGAAGTTGTAGGCTTATCCAGAGCAGCTCTATGGTAAGCCGAAAAAGCGCCCCCAAATTGCCAGAAAGTTATATTCCCCGTTTTAAATAATATAAAATTAGACACGGGCATCCCAGAGTTGTATTTTCTCTGCATAAGCACCCACCCCCAGTGGCGCAACCGGGGAGGGGGGCAGGGGTCTTGAGCCCCCCTCCCCTAGGCCAAATCACCCATACATAATTAATGTTATAACGTTACATAAAAGACTGTCAAAGTCTTTTTTCATAATGTGAGCCGCCCCCCCCAGCCTTTTTTGCTGTTTGCGCCACTGCCCCCCCCCCTGATATAATAAATTTGGCTATAAAGATTTAAATATAACTAAATACTGTAAAACAATTTGATCAAAATAAATATTATTATATTATTTTTTTCTAAATGTGAAGTATTATGTTTCGTTGAGATATTAACAACCTAATTCATTTTAAAACGCTTTTTGTTTGTTTTTTTTAAATAGTCAATATTATTTAATACAATTTAATCTAAGGACTTTTTAAGTACGAAACTATTTACACCTATATTTTATCCCTGACATTGTCATTTGTCAAGCGTTATGTATTTTGTAATTATAGAACTATTTCACTGGTGGTGCGAACAGATCTGGGCGACACATGACACCCTTCCTCTCTGTCCCACTCAAGAACGTTCTAAGCCTGGCGGGGGGTTAGGCACACTACACCCTCCCTTCTGTCCGTGTGGCAGGAAAAACGCATTCCTTCCCGATCAGCAGTACGCACACCCTAATTTGACCAGTCTGGACAAATGTTTAAAATTTATATTCTGCTATGTATACAGATAAATCGGGCATACTCACCCATCAGCTATTTATGCATGACATGCACCGCCAATAAAGCTGGTGTGGCGGGTACAAGACACCTTATCATGCTAGCAGTGGCGGCGCAAAAAATATTATATATATCTATATCTATATATATATATATGGATTCCGCTTAATTGGGACACCGTTTAATTGGGACAAAAAGCCTCGGTCCCGATGTGTCCCAATTAAGCGGAATCGACTCTATATATATATATATATATATATATATATATATATATATATATATATATATAGTGCTTTTTTTCAGTGGGAACTCATGGGAGCTGAGTTCCCATACCTTTTTTGGTTTTTTTGGTTTTTATTATAAATAAACTCTTTGAGTCTCTAATTTTCTTATAAAAACGTTTATTTCTTTAAATATCCATTACAATAAAATTTGTGTTCAGTGGAAAATTAAATTATAGACTATTATAGTATTTTCTGACATAAGTTGAAAAACAGATGTGAAATGAGTTCCCAAACATTTTTGCTAGAAAATATATACACACACATATATATATATATATATATATATATATATATATATCTTATACTTATAAGACGCATTTGTTGTCTGTCTGTCTGTTCCCTTATAACTCAAGATCCAGACTACCAAATAACGTGAAATTTGTTACACATACACATAATTACATGGGGAAGGTTATAGGACAGGTTTCGTTTCATCTCGATGGGTAGTTTAATTGTAATTAATTATTTTTATTTTAGTATTTCCCGATGATACATTTTTAAAAGAGGGGTAACTTCCGGAAACTCCAATTGTAAACATGGTGAAATCAATAGTCATATCTATTTACCTATCGTTTTATGTATTCAGAAGATTAAAATTAAAGTTTTCTGTTTATTTAAGAAGCGTAATTTGACGTTTTATTGTACTGAAAGAGGGAGGGGGAGGGGAGATAAAGAGAGGGGGCAGGGAGGGAGAGGGAAGGAGGGGGCAGGGAGGTAGAGGGGGAAGGAAGGAGGAAGGGGAGGGGGAGAAGGAGGGAAGGAAAGGGAGGGAGAGAGGTGGTAGGGGAGGGAGATAAAGGGGGAGGGAGGGAGAGGGAGGTTTGAAGAGAGAGGGGGGAGAGAGGGAGAGAGAGAAAGGGAGGGAAGGAAGAGAAAGGAAGGGAGGGAGAGCTGGAGTAGGAGAGAGGGAGGGAGAGGGAGGGAGGGAGAGAGATAAAGAAAGAGGGAGGGAGAGAGATAACGAGAGAGGAAGCAGGGAGGGAGAGAGGGGTAATGGGGGAGGGGGGAGGGAGAGAGAGGAAGAGGGAGGGAGGGAGAAAGGAGGGAGAGAAAGGGGAGGGAAGGAGAGAGGGAGAGAGTGGATGGAAGAAATGGGAGGGAGTTAGAGATACAGAGATAGAGGGGGCAGGCAGGGGAGAGAGGGGGGGAGGAATGGAGGAAGGTGGAGAGAGGGGGGACGGGGGGTGAGAGAAGAAGGGAGGGGGATAGGGAGAGAGAGGGAGATGGAAGAGTTAGGGAGGGAAGGAGAGGGAGAGAGGGATAAAGGGAGGGAGGGAAAGAGAAAGGGAGAGAGGGGGTAGGGAGGGAGAGAGAAGGGGAGGGAGGGAGGGAGAGAGAGAGAGAGAGGAAGGGAGAGAGGGGGGTATGGAGAAAACAAAAGGTAAACAGAAAACCTTATTTCAAACCCGGGCAAAGCCGGGTACTTACAACTAGTATATATATATATATATATATATATATATATATATATATATATATAGAGAGAGAGAGAGAGAGAGAGAGAGAGAGAGAGAGATTGTTATAATCAGTTTAGGCTGGAGAATTTACAGTTGGCACAGAGATGGTTGGAATTATCTGGCCACTTAGCTTAGCGGAAGTGAAATTATTAATTTTTAGGCAGACGATAGATTTTGGTAGAGACAAGAAGACGTACTTGATTCCTCATCTCACATCATTTTTATACCATGTATGTATTTTCGTGAATAAGAATAAATAAATAAACATTTATATATATGTATACTACCAAGTCTTTTCAGTGTTTTATACATGTAATTCGTCTCATACATGTGGACATTAAATAATATAATATATTAATATACACCAAGTCAAGTTAGTTGAATCATCCGAAGAGACTGAAATATATTTACACCTACCAAGAAACAGAAGTACCACGAAAATAATATATATATATTATACATTCAACTGATCTACACACAAAAACTAACTATGACATATATATATATATATGATGCTATGCATGACCTAGTCTGGTTTAATGAACTCACCATATGTGCGGGAATTCAATGGAGGCTGGAGGATCTAGTGAAAAAACCTATAATGCGACAGTGATGGTTCTGTGGTCATAGATGACAATCTGAGGAGACCACGGTATTCACATCTAACGGATGTGATCGGCACATAATACTCTTCCACTCTGTCCCACTCGAGCACACTGTTGCAGCCTGTCATTTCTTCTAGATGGTTTAGGCACACTAAAACCTATCCCTCTGTCCGTCGTAGCAGGGAAAATCATTGCCTTGCCATTCTGGCCGGTCAGCAGTGCACACACCTTGCGATGCCGGCAGATGTAGCGGGCACATTCACCGCTCTGTTCTATAGGGATGGCATAAGGCATTAGCGCCGCCAATAAAGCTGCTGTGGAAGGCACACAACAGCCTGTCATATTAGCAGTGACGGCGCAAAAAAATTAAGTTATATAATATGAGACTACTGTCAGGACCTTACCCCCAATTCGTCCTAAAGTCCACATCAAGCCCACCCATGTTGACCTATATACAGTTCTGTCTATACTCTATACCTATGCTGTTAATCCAAGCCACACTTTGAGAAATTACTTTTTATTCAAACAATTTTATTACGTCTATAAATAGAAGTTCGTTAACTCTGTTTGTGAAGGACAAATAACGCAATCAGCACATACAAAGTACTTGAAGTTGAAGCACGGACTAAATATCTTACCTTATTTTTATAATATTTTATTTAGTTATTAACAAACCTGTTAATGTCAACTGGATCCACTCTTTGTAGTCATTTAAAAAATAAACTTTGGCCTCGTTTTATGAAGACATATAAATTTGTTTTTTTAACGGTTTCAGAACATTATCTTTTACATAATGAAAAATAATTATTAAATAATTTCTGAGACAGTATCACTTTTGTTGTGTAGGCTATATGTCTGTATTAAATATTTGTTTACATCAATTAATACTATAGCTATGTATTTTTTTTTTAAATATCATTAAATTTTTATCTTGACATTTAGTAAACACTGTCTCTCCCAAGATATGTTTAAATATATAAATCAGTACAACAGAGTACAAGTATATAGAAATATTTGCACAGTTCATGCCTGTACTGAAATGTGGGAAAATATGACAACTTCCGTTTTCTGAAGCATACATTTAATGCCGTTATAAGGGGCGTTGGGGTGGGGTCTGTGATGTGCGGGCCCCTGACTTTAGTAAATCCAACTAGGGGAGGGGGTAAAATTATTTTAGGAGGGCCCTTTTGTTGCTGGACGACCTCATAACGCCCCATTGAGCTAGTTGTGAGTATTCATCTAACATTTACTTTTCCCGCCTTTAATTTTATCCGGACTGGAATTCTGCTGCTTCAAGCCGGATAGCTAAAAGCCTATTATATTTGATGAAGTGATTTAAGCGGGTCCGACAAGTTTGTGTCACTGTACACATACACATGACACAAATATATATGGCACACACATATAAACATGGCAAAAATTTCTTAAAACTTAGAAAGAAGATTGGAATAAATGTAAATAAATCCGAATAACCTAGACTAAATATAAACCTTGTCTTATGAACATAGCGCCGTTCTTTTGATATTATGTTTTGCCTAAATAAAACCAGAAATATTTTCATTATTACCATATCTCATTACCACCATAGCTTATAATCAAAGCCGTTCATGAGTAACAAGAAGCCAAAGTGATGCCGAAGATAATGTTTAATCAGCTGCCATATCCTAGCACCAGACAGCTTCTCCGGTTATTGCGCGCGCTATTAAGACCAAAAGTAAAGTTTATTATATTCCATTTCCTAGAATCAGAAAGGTTCTCAGGTTATCGCGGGCCTAAATAAGACCAAAAGTAAAGTTTATTATATTCCACTTCCTAGAATCAGAAAGGTTATCAGGTTATCGTGGGCCTAAATAAGACCAAAAGTAAAGTTTATTATATTCCTTTTCCTAGAATCAGAAAGACTCTCAGGTTATTGTGAGCCTAAATAAGACCAAGAGTAAAGTTTATTTTACTCCGTATCCAGGCCCGTAGCGAGCGGGGGGCTGGGGTCCGGGCCCTCCCCTACGTTTTCTCTGGCCCCCTCTGCTTGTTTGCTCTACTTAGTAACATTTTTTTTCCTGCGCCCCCCCCCCACCGCTACTGACCTGGCCCCTGCTGTAGAATTTTCAAGCTACGGGGCTGTCCGTATGTTAGAATCAGAGTCGTGATACAGATCAAAGATTAGTAACATTGTCATGAACGAGCATATGTTTGTATTCAACATTAAATAAAATAATTACATTTGTTTATATGAATTAATGTGATTAGAAAACATCTGGAATTAATATATATATATATATATATATATATATATATATATATATATATATATATATTGTTGTGATCCTCTTATTTCAGCACACGGTGCTGGACCAGTCGTCACCTGGACAGGTGTGTGTAAAAACAAGAGATGAGGACGATGCGTGAAGACCAGTGCGTGACCTGATTTTGTAGGTGTGGACCGGACATGTGTAGTGAATTGGTTTTTGTTTTGAAGGACGAGTTGGTTGGTGACCTAGAGATTACTCGTTGGATTCGCTTGTGGCCGGCAGTGATTTTGTTTCCTATGTGGATTTATTAGTTTGGTTATGGAATTAATGTTTAGTAAATTTGTGTAGTAAATAAATGTATCAGTCTAGTCATTATTGAACCCACGTGTCCTTCCTGTGTGTCATTCTGTATGATATCAAGTTGTAACAATATATATATATATATATATATATATAATTTGTTACAATTTTGGTCATTCTGGTCAAGTACATTTAAAAAAAAGGTTGATGGTGGTTGGGGTATAACACTTTTAGAAATCATAGATCGATTACAATATATACATTTTTTAAAGTCATTATTTAGTGAAAAAAAATATATGCTGATTTGCCATAAAAATGAAAAATAAAATATTTGACAAAAACAATTGACCACCGGCTTCATAACCTTTTCTCTCTCTCTTCGGCCTCAATGGCTCAATGGCTCTTCTTAGAGCGGCCACCAGACTAGTTTATAGCTTTATATTTATTCAATATATATATATATATATATATATATATATTATTTAATTTTTTCAAGGTCACTATTTTCCTTTCATACTGCCGTAAGTTGTACACACCTGCAGGAGACAGTTGACTGTCCAACCTAATGTACCTGAATAGTCACGTTTCATGTGTCTATAGATGCTACGTAACAAAAGAAAACACTGTTAGGGTAGAATTCTATAAGTGATTTCTTTACACTAACCACTTTATTATTAAAAACACAGGTTTTCTGTCAGAGCTGTTAATGTTCATGTTTGCTGCCAGAGCTGCTAATGTTCATGTTTGCTGCCAGAAATGCTAATGTTCATGTTTGCTGCCAGAAATGCTAATGTTCATTTTCATTAATTTTTAAAGCAGTATTGTTTGGTCGTAATCATGTTTCATGTGCTCTAAATATAAAATTATTTCATATATCACCGTCGCGTAAATTAAGTATCCGATTAACCGAGGAAAATGAGGGAATGATGTACAGAAAATAACATTTAATAATACGATTATGTGTGAAGAATAAAGTAATATTGAACTATTTCCAATTTGAGATTTAAAAAATGGTGCATTAATATAAATTACTAACAAATGGTAACTGTTATTTTGTTTGATTGCTTATTTAAAAAATAATTACAGTAAATATATTGATTGATAAGGCGGAGTATGCTACGCCGCGGGATGACTAGTATATTAAATCTGCTAACTTAACAAATAGGCCAACACATGAAAACTTAAACCATATTGATGATAGTGTATTATATTTATATAGGCTTGAGACTTGCCTGTATATTTCTCATTTGTTGAACTTCCAATAGTAAATGCTGTTTACTCTTCTGAACGTGAAGTTGTTGATGCTATTGGTGTTGTGGTAGTATCCCATTCAGTGATGGCTGTTGGAATTATATGATGTTGCAGCAGACATCTGCTTTGTTGTGTACTGGGCAGAACAAGTTTTCCCACAATTCACCCTGGCTAGTTCATCCAAACAGAACGAGGACGTACATTTGTCCCACACGTCACAGTCTGCGGCTGTTGTTGTGATGCGTATAGAAAATAAGACAAATGGTGCAACAAACGGTGCAACAAATGGTGTAACAAATGGTGTAACAAATTGTGCAACAAATGGTGTACCTATTTATCCGTGCTACATTCTTAGCCCGTACATGTAGCCATCTTTTCAATTGAAATAAAGTGTAGTTAATGTATAATTTACTAAACACGCCAGTTGAAACGTCCACTAACTGATCATGTAGACCATGGAATAACCAGACATAATCACTGACTGAGCTTGTAGACCATGGACTGACCAGACACAATCACAAACTGAGCTTGTAGACCATGGACTGATCAGACAATTGAATACTTTTTTAAAACTATTTCAGACACATGAACAATAACTCAAACAGACGTATTATCTATCCATTGAATAACAACGGTAATATAAGTAGTATAATAACGAGTAATTTAACAACTCATCAATAATTATAAAAATGACATTGTTAAATAGCATATTCATCAAGAGACTAAAAACAATGGATGTTCAGAAATGTAAAAAAAAAATATTTCACACAAATTACGGTCAAATTGCTTTTTTTTTTAAATGTCGCAAATTTCAAAAAGCAATGAAGTCAATGTACATTTAGGATATTAGATTGACATATCGCTGTCTGTACTATAATTAACATATGTTGGAGCTTTTATGAGAACTCTTGAGGTTTGGCTTGGTGTATAATCCGAGATAAGTTTCGAACAAAATTTGTTCCGTTCAATACAGGGTCATCATTGTTTACATTACACTATGTAACACAATTTTTGTTTCTAGTTTCCAAGTTTTATATTTGAACTGCTAATGTCTAAAAACTATTGTAAAACGACAATATTCAGCACATTCATTAATTTTATGATTACGGCCCAGAAAAATGTCGTATTTATTGCGACAATACAATGAAATTAATGTATTTAATGTATCTAATAAAAAAAAGCCACTTGCATGATAATAGATTCCAACGGTTTAATTATTTATTTAGGCAAAAGGTGAAATAAGACTGATTATATATACCGATATCACCTATCGAAGAGTTAAAGATAATAACGTTTAACGTTTCAAAGAAAAAATACTTTTAAAGTTTGCAAAGTTCAGTCTTAAAAATATATGTTGTTGTCTCAGAAAATTAATTAAAACAAAACAAAGTGAAAGGTAAACAATTGTTTAATATAAATTTCATTTAAACGTTGTTATTGTTTCCTCCTGTGTGGTATTCATAATGCCATAATAAACAAATTGAAATAATGTGAGTATATAAACAGGTATGTCAAGCTTTGTTGGTCATGTTGGTCACATAAATATCTTAATCATCAAAAAAAATTGAAGTTTCCTAAAAAAAATATATTGCAGAGTACCATTTGTGCGTTAACCTATTTGACTAGTCTGTGTTTGTATTTTGTGTACGGCGCATATCTCTCAGTGAATGAAACTAATTATGTTTATATATGTTTATATAAAGTGTACATTACAAACAACAAACAATAATTTCGTGAGATATTGCACTCAGTATAAACAATCTCTAAAAAAATGTAGACATTCTTGGAAAACAAATAGAAAGTTGGTAGCAATATGTTAAACAAACTGTGTGTGTTTATTTTTTGGTTGATGTATTCCTTAATTTGGGTGAAAAATACAATTACATATACAGTCCAATCACATAGCTTTTAAAACATTTTGATTCATACCAGTTTAACAGTTTTATAAAACATTACAGGTAATTTGGTGATGTATTATGCATCTAATTAAAATTAAAATATAATTTTTTACATAAATTATCACTTTTTAGTAGTTATTCAGGAAATGAATCAAAGCTGTCAGGTTTAATATCAATATTAAAATCTGGTCTGGAAATGTTCTGTTTCCTGCTCCGACTCTGGCTCTGCAAGTCTTACAACATAAGTTACGACTGACATCACAGGACTGGGAGCGACCGCAAAGTTGCCTGGATGTATCACCGTACTCACAGCCTGTATGGAACAATCAGGTTTGTAAGGATAAAAGCTAAACACACGGTTACATCGATTTGTTTGAATGAATAGTGATAAACTTTATATATATATATATATATATATATATATATATATATATAGATAGATAGATAGATAGATAGATAGATAGATAGATAGATAGATAGATAGATAGATAGATAGGTAGGTAGGTAGGTAGGTAGGTAGGTAGGTAGGTAGGTAGGTAGGTAGGTAGGTAGGTAGGTAGGTAGGTAGATAGATAGATAGATAGATAGATAGATAGATAGATAGATAGATAGATAGATAGATAGATAGATAGATAGATAGATAGATAGATAGATAGATAGATAGATAGATAGATAGATAGATAGATAGATAGATAGATAGATAGATTTCAATTGCAGTATTTTTTCTTTTTATCAACTAACTTATCATTTTTAAAATTTATTAAATCCTATATTTATAATAACATGGAGAATGTTATTACAATGTAGAGGTCTTGATCTACATAATAAAATGCAACATTTAATATAGGCTATCCTGCTTTAAGATTAGTTGATAGTTTCAAGATAATGTAAGGTGGGTCTGCTAAGGATTTCAGTGAAAGATGAAACATTTATCTCTTGATAAAACGAACGACTGTTCGGACAACGAACGACTGTTCGGACAACGAACGACTGTTCGGACAACGAACGACTGTTCGGACAGTTCTTGTAAGGCCCTTTACATACCAGCACCACGGCTTAGACTAGCGTGGTCACAGGGACAACGCACAGGTCAAGGGTCGCTGTGGGTAGTGAATGAAACTAAATGTAAATCACACAAAGGGTTTATCTTTCTATAATAATCATCATACCACACAATGCTATTTAACAACGACACACAAAAATATGTTTTAACGTATCGATATCAATAAAAAAATTAGATTTGACACTTTCCTACTTTTACAAAGTGCTTTTGAAGAAACAGCGCAAGAAAATGTAACCTTAAAAAAATGTAAAGTAATCAGTTCATAGATCAGTTCATAGATCAGTTTGAAAAGTTCATTGATCAGTTCATTAATTAGTTCATTAATCAGTTTATTAATCAGTTCGTTGATCAGTTCATTGATCAGTTCGTTGATCAGTTCGTTGATCAGTTCGTTGATCAGTTCGTTGATCAGTTCATTGATCAGTTCATTGATCAGCTCATTGATCAGTTCATTGATCAGTTCATTGATCAGTTCATTGATCAGTTCATTGATCAGCTCATTGATCAGTTCATTGTTCAACAAGTTCTCCTATAAGCCGGTATAAAGTCTCTATTCTCACCTGTAATATTAGTCAATCTCATGGCACACGATGCGCAACAGTTTGTCTGGACGTCCAGTTTGTAACACAAATTGTCCGACTCCGCCATGGCGCTCCAACACGATATACCAAGCGAAGGGACATAATATTTGTCTTCACAAATGTCTTTTGAAATAATTACAGTTAGAAAAACGATTTTATTCATATATATATATATATACATACATATATATATATATATATATATATATATATATATATATATATGTTTCACCAACTTCTATCTTTGTATCATATGTATTCACATACAAGCTACATCGTATATAAGCCGACGCCCTTAAACAGCTTTAAAATGGCCAGATTCCGCAAAGACCCACATTTATTTAAGCTACTCATACAACTGTCTAATTTTACTCCATATTTTTTGGATTATATATTTAAGGGGATTCCTTTACGACTGCCTTCGTTTGAACGTGTTATTATTTTAAAGACAGACCGTGTACCGATGACGTCGGCTTCACAGCTAGCTCTAGCTTGGTAACGGCTCTCCACTGGGGCACAGGCTGGTTAGTACCGAAGTATTGGTATCGGGCAATACAGTATTGGCGATACTTTGTAGTATTGGTTGCTGTATTGCCGATCCTTTTTGTAACATGTATTGATCTGTGTATCGCCGATATATTTTAAACGAAACATTTTCGATACTCCATACCAATACTTTTCTATTGCGACTATTAGCTATTAGGAGAAAAACAAGAGCGATTTTAATAACTTGTTTTAAAAGTAATCGACATATATTCAATCACTACTAGTAATCATAGCCACCAACCCTACCAAATATAACTCCACCCACCTCCCCAATACAACCACAAATACAAATTAAATTTTAATTCTCTATTGTAGTTTATGCTTTGCGCGCCGAAACCTATAAATGTTATTATTATATTCTTACATTCATTTACTTTCTTTATATCAACTATTTGAACAATGTTTCAATGAACGACAGAAAAGAAAACTTTATTTCTTTTTTCATCGATCTGTCAGCTACATAAAAACTTGAAAAACTTGCACCCTTTATATTTTAAAAAAAATGTATTCGTTCTCAAAAGTATTGGTATTGTATTGGTATCTATTTTGGCAATACATTTTACTAATGTATTTATATTGGTATTGACTATACTCTTTTCATGAAGTATTGGTATTGGTATTGACAATACAACTCAAGAGTAGTGTTAACAACCCTGGTGGTGCACACACAACCACGCGGTAATGTCACTCTTACTTTATTCTATGCATTTTGCATATAGAGTATGTCTTAAGACAAATCTATGTTTGATTACACTTCTAGAGAGAATTCCTGTATTATTAGATTATAAATAATACATATAGGAACATGGCGTCGCTAGGAATTTTTCCAGGGGGGGGGGGGGGGGGAACGTTTTTTATTTTAACTGACAATGCCATACAGGTTTTTTTCTCAATTAAATCCAAGTTAAGTATAACATTAACTATTTATTTTGACATAAATAAATGTATTTGAAAATTCAAACATTTTGACTACAAGCACAAGCATGTTCCGATTTTAATTTTTTTTTCATTTGGCCTTCGAAAATCTTTTTGGCATTCAGGTTTTTTTTTATAATCTGGCAACTCTTGTTAGTTTATAATCGTCTGCCACTGAGTGAATATTTAAATTTATCCTAAATTAATACGAAAAGATGGATATCAGAAAATAAATCTACAGGCTCAAAACGAAAAGTAGAGCAATCGCGAGATTCCGAAAAGCCGTTATTAGAAGATATTAGGGCGTTTACAGTATCTGAATTATCACATGCATTGAGGACAACAGTACAAGTTCAACAGCCAGACACAACTGAAGAAACTATTTCTAATTTGATTGTCGCTGTCACTTCTTCATTTCCTAAATTGGATATTGGAAGATATGTCTTGAAATACGACCTTTCAAATGAGTTGAAATTGCTGCTGATACTTGATTGTTCGACCCCCGATAAAAATATGATTTTTTGAGCTGACAGTAGTGGAAACAAAGGCTTTAGATATGCTTGGTTATCAAACTATTCATCGTGGGTTGTATACTTGCAAATTTTAAAATGTGGCTTTTGCAAATTGTGCGTGTTGTTTTCGCAAAAAGTAATTCCAGGTGTTCATGGAGCATTTGTTATCAAACCATGCACAAAATTAAAATTTTTAACGAAGATGCACGTAGCCACATGCAAAGCACATGGCACAAAGACTCTTATTAAGGATTCAAGCTATTTTGTTGCACTATTGATAGCCAAAGTAGTTTCTATAGATGAGCAGTTGAACTCATCAGTTAGAAGACAAATTCAAGAAAATTGTAACAAACTGGGTCCCTCCATTTCTAAAATCCTTCTTTTTTTGCGACTGCATGATTTGGCACTTCACGGAAAAGAATCACACTCTGGTAATTTTTACGACCTGTTAGAGTTTCGTGTTGAATCTAGAGATGAAGTTCTAGGTAATCAATTATCAATTGGTTCTTGTAATGCTAAGTATATCTCGGCAACCAGAGTCGCCGAGAGGGGGGACAGGGGGCAAATGCCTAGGGGCCCGGCGAGTTCCAGGTGCCCGGACTGAGCTGGCCAATCAACTTTTGAAAATGTTATTATCAGCACGCGAGGCCCGTGACAGCCCTGCCCGGGGGCCCGAAATTTCTGTCGTGAAGCAAATGATTCAGTTGCAATATCTATACTTGCCGACGAGACAATATAATTTCAGGCATTGAACAGATGTCACTTGGTGTTAGATTTATCAAAGAACACCATAATTACAAATTCATTAGAATTTGGATTAGATACAGCCCCGTAGCGTGAAAATTCTACAGCAGGGGGCCAAGCTATAGCAGGGGGCAGGAAATAAATTTTACTTAGTAGAGCAAACAAGCAAAGGGGCCAGACAAAACGCAGAGAAGGCCAGGCTCCCCTGCCCCCCCCTGCACGCTTCGAGCCTGATTAGATATGACAAAATTTGTTGGTCAAGGATAAGACGAATGTTTTTAAAATGGGAAGCAATGAAGGGGCAGTCCAAGCAATAATTCGAAAAAAAAGACACAAAAAAGCAGCAATTGTACATTTCAGTTCACATAAATTAAATCTTGTCGTGAACGATTTAAATAATGTGAATGCAATACGAAACACAATAGGAAAAATTAAGTCAATTATAGTTTTTTTCTGCGAAATTAATCAGCAAAGAAAACTAATTCCAAATGTTCCTTTGCTATGTGAAACTAGGTGGACACATAAATATAAAAGGTTGCTGATTTTGCTGAAATTGTGACAGAAATTGTTAAACAACTGCAATATTTAGAACAATCTGGAAAAAGCAAGCAAGTTGCACATTAGTTACTTTCTGCTGTTAGAGGTTAGGTTTGGGGTACATTTCTTGTTTGTTTAGTTATTATTCTTTAATGTAATAAACTTTCATGAAATTTAGTTCAGTTTTATTGAAACAACTTAATGACATTTTTATCAATATGTAGGGGGGGGGGCAAATGCCCCCCTTGCCCCACCCTAAAATACGCCCATGGCTGTATCAGTGTAATTTATAATTTTATACTCTATTTTCTTAGTATAGTAATTGTTTTATACTGAAACCATTCTTTTGAAAATTACAATAATATAATAAAATATACTTGCGGATATAATTCTTTTATATTTTCGATAAATGTACATGTTCTTCAATGTAATAAACTTTCAGGACATTTTTTGCCCCCCCCCCTGAATACGCCCATGTAGAGGACCACACAGTGTGCCTAGACAGAAATCTATGTTTGAGTACACATCTTGAGAGAATTCCTGTATTATTAGATTATAAATAATACATATAGGAACACACAGTGTGCCTAGACAGAAATCTATATTTTATTACACTTCATGAGATGGTTATTGTAGTATTAGTTAGGAAACCATAGAAACAGAAAATATTTTCTGTTCTTTTTTTAGTATTTTTTTTACTTAATTTTATGCCATTTTTTAATTCGAAATGAATTTTCCGTGGTCATATTCATATTCAGTATAATTATCAGCTATGCATACATAGAATTCTTTGAAGTGACACCTATGTATATATATATATATATATATATATATATATATATATATATATATATACATATATATATGTACTCTGTAAACACAACCACATAAAGAGTCAGATAGCGATAAAAATGTGTGGCTGGGAAATTGGCATTAGAGTCTGTCCTTGCCTCCATTTTATTTTATGCGCATATAAGCCGACCTCCCTGATTTTAGTATCGTATTTTATAGTTCTAAACTTGACTTTTATGTGACAATATACGGTAAATAAGCAATATCAACTTAATGTTTTACTAATTATAATGATATAAACTACGGTGACTAACGTCATATTTAACTTGGGCACATTTCAGTTTTACACCCACCGTTTGGCATCACAAAATAGTCAGCAATATTCAAGATAGGTACTATACTAAACTGGCATGTCATGACGAGCTGCTTGCTTTTCCCCTAATCCCCTGATATGATTTCCAGACATAATTTTCGTCAATTTATGAATACAAACACAATAACATTTTTAAATAGATACATTCTCCAAAAATGCGTAGATTTTATAAAATAAATTTAGAAGTTCTTACAACCAGCTCAAAAAAATCATCGATTTTCGAGATTAATATAACTTAGTTATTGAATTTATCATATACAAGAAGACATACAAAAGACTGACCAATGGTAGTTTGTGGACGTACTGTTGTTGTAGTTGTCGTTTTAAATATTGTCTTTTCCGATGTACTTTTCAAAGTCGTGGTCAAAGGACCGGAAGTGCCAGATGTTTCCCAGTTATTGTAATGCCGGCAGGTCAAATAGCAGTACCCCCTTAAGCTGGCGTCCTGGCACATTTCAGTGGTACAGTTTGTAAAAATGTTACAACCTGTTGATAAAGAATTGAATGAGAAATATTTGAAAATAAATCAAACTGTTTCTCATGACCAGAAACTAGGTGTAAATAAGATATAAAAAATTATGTGTTGTGAGTTAATCCACGAAATTCGAAGACATATTTTTTTTTAAAGAATCGATGGCATTAAAAAAAATCGTTGAAATATTATCGGCGTCAGAAACTACCATAAACCTGTTGAATCAATAGAATGCTTAGTTACGATGTACTAGAAACTACTTTAAAACATCACAATTTAATACGATACTGACCACCGGATGGTACCGAGAGGTCAATTACACAGTCTCCTTGTCTGCACACCTGAAAAACAAATAAAAAGACCTCATTTTTATAGTAAACTTTATACATATAGATTAATAATGTGTATATATTTATATATATATATATTGTATAGATAAATAATGTTTATATATATATATATATATATATATATATATATATATATATATATATACACACACAAGGCCGTAGCAACTTTAAAAAGTAGCTAAACTACCGCTTAAGTCCAATGAAACCTTTCTAAACTCCTGAACTTTGGTCTTTCTTTCCTCTGCGCATCATAGACATAATGCGCCATCAAGTCTTTGGCCGAAGCTATAGTTGCCATATAGGCTCCGCGAAGCACACATGTGACTGGTGTTGCCTTCGTCCTAACTCGTAATCTACAACACTTCAACTAATAGTACAAGTAAAGCTCTACCAAGACATCTTATATAAATACATAGTGTAATATATTCATGTATTTAATTTGGCTACTCTTAATAAATAAGTTTAATAAAACCTGCAGGATGCTAGTGTAGAAGTTTTTAATTGGGCAAACAGAAAGTAGGCTTTCTAGTGTAAACGAATGTTCTAGTATTTTCGTTTCCTTCGATAAGTATATTAAGTTGAACTTTCTCATCCATCATGATATATATATATTAGGGCTGTACCGGAATTCGGCTCCGGCTCCGGCCGAAATCCGGCCATTTTACAAATCCGGCTCCGGCTCCGGCCAAATTTTTGGATTTTGGCCGGATTTACAGCCGGATTTCTGTCTTACTTTACTGTTTACCTTGTTCTCCTATTATCGCCCAGTGAACACTAAGCACATTTCTATGGCTGTTAACTGTTTATCTTGTTTTCCAGTTATCAGCCAGTGAACACAAAACACATGTCTGTAGCAGTTCCATTCTATGTTATATCGCCGGTTTCTGTGAGGTGGAGAAGATATGTATAACATACCATCTCCACCTCAGTGGCCGGTCTTATAAAGTTGTTTATTTGTTTTTCAATGAGAGAGTTAAGAACTTTTTTTGTTTGACTAACAATATTTTTTTTTGAAACAACGAAAATTTTATTTGTTTTTGCGTTAATGCCGCCATTTTGCCAAAATGCTCCATATTGTCGGTTTCGGTTTGGTTTATTGACAAACCGGTTAACCGTGAACATCCCTAGTTTAGTGTTCACTGGGTTATAATAGGAGAAAAGATAACCAATTGCATTCTGTTTATTTTTTCAAACTATCTACAAACTGTAAATCATCATTCATTTTGATCATACAAAAACAATTTAAAACATAGAGGTAAGTAAATTAAACTGATTTTTTTTTAAAAATGTCAATTTTTTATGAAGTTTATCATATGATTGACAACATTGATTAAATGTTCTTCCGGTAATGTGGTATACCGGTCTCTTTAGCAGCCTTAAGGGGGTACGGAATGAAGGAATTGAAAAAAAAAATTCAGAATCGATTATTTTTTATTTCATATTCACGTGCTATTACCAATTTAGATTATGATGTACTTAATGATTTTGCTTCCGTTTAGAAAAGATGATTCATTGAACGGATGCAAGTTTTTGGAAAGACGTTATACTGTTCCCTCAAGGAAATATTTTGCGGAGCGCGTCATTCCAGAGATAAATGATGAAGTGTGTGCCCAACTAACGCCAATGTTAGATCCAGCAACTGCAAGGTATTTCTCATTTACTACTGATACTTGGACAGGAGAAAATACAGTGCAATCATTTATGGGCTTAACCGCCCATTGTCTGACGGATCAGTTTGAAACTTTGAGCTTTGTGTTGGATTGCATGCCATTTGATGGGCGTCACGATGCCGTTTGATTGTTAGCGGGCTTTAAGCAGATGTTAGACAAGTGGAACATTGATGCTCAGCGAACTCACGTTGTAATCAGAGACAATGCAGCAAATATTTAAAAAAAATGTTTCCGAGATGCAGCTCTCCCAAGCCTTGGGTGCTTTGCACATACTGTACAGCTAAGTGTTCACGATGGCTTGCTTAGTCAACGAGCAGTGTCAGACATAATTAGTATTAGCAAGAAGCTGTTTGGCCACTTTAAACATTCGTCGTCTGCCACTTGTCGTCTAAAGGAGCAACAGGCTGAACTCGGTTTACCAGATCACCAATTGATACAGGATGTAAGCACTCGATGGAATTCAACGTTCTACATGCTACGTCTACTGTGTGAACAGCATCGTGCACTGACTATTTACTGTTCAGAAGTCGATGCTGTATCAACTCTTGCACCTTTTGAAGAGGTAACACGGGAAGTAAGCAGTGATGCAGCACGTATTTCACTTGCAATACCTCTTGCTGCAGTTTTGAGAAACCTGTTGACGAAAGACGGTAATGATGCAGGGGTAAAAACTATGAAGTCATGACTGCTCGAGTCAGTGAATAAACGTTTTGACAACATTGAACATGAACCCCTGTATGCAGTTGCAACATTGGTTGACCCACGATTTAAACAGAGATTCTTCACGGAACAACAACTGACAGCAGCCAAGACAGGCGTCCTGCTAGCATTCAGCAGTGTCATACAGAGTGATGTGGGTGATATTCAAGTTGATCAGAATGAGATTGAGAATATGGAGCGACCGATATGCTTTTTACCGATAGTCCGAAACCGATATTTTTCCCCAACAATTTTGCCGATACCGATACCGATATTTTGCTATTAATGAAAGGGTGTTTTGCAGATGAAGAAGATTAGAAGAATAAAAGTTTTGAAAAGACAGACCGGAAGACCAAAGTCAGAAACACAAGCCATGCCTGCATAATCTCAGAAATCTGCATGTTTATTGTTTAAAATTAAACTTATAACAAACAATGTGTGTTTTTACTTTTTACTTGCACACAAACAGAAAAGTAAGATAAAGTTGTAAATAATTAATGCCAAGCTAAAAAAGTAAAAATGTATTAATTTTTAATTGTAACTTCACTAACTTGTGAAAGTTGTGATGAAATTAAAATAATTTTCTTCGTTAATCTTTGTAATTTTTACTGAATATACTTAGAGCAGATTTTTAAAAAAGTTTGAAAAATTAAAAACACTCAATTATATCAGTAAATCACTTCAGTCAGGTGAACAGTTAACTGGGAGTCTGTAAGTAAACTTTAACTCAGTAATCCAAAACCAGTTTAGAGTTACTAGATTTGTGAAAAAAAAACGGCCGGTCCGATAGATAACCCATAGTGCCAATATCGGTCGCTCCCTAATTGAGACATCTGAAGAATTGCCAGCTAAGCAACCACGTCTGGATACGTCAGGTAGTGGCAAATCACTTCTTTGGGACTGCATTGACGAAATTGTAATACATCAGCAAGTGCAACTAACAGTGAACAGCAGGAACCAAGAGGTATAGACATCGAACTACTGGCTGAACCAGTGATTAATCGGCAAGAGGATCCATTGCAATGGTGGAGACAGAATATGGAACGTTTCCCTAGTCTTGCTGCAGTTGCTCGCAGGTACTTGGGTGTACCACCAACAAGCGTTCGATTCGAACGCTTGTTCAGTGTTGCTGGAGGAGTTCTGAACGATCATCGTAGCTCACTGTTGCCAGAGAATGCTGCTTGTTTTATTTTTTTGAATTACAACTCGAAGCTGATCAAAGAGTAGAATGACGGTTGACACTTGACAGTTGACACACAATCGATTTGAATTTGAAAAACTTGAAAACTCTAGACTCTAGAGTATTTTAATTTTTACTTTTTAGTTTTTAGTACTACTTTTTTAATTATTTACAGGAAAATGGAAATCAAATCAAATATCATTTGAATTATTAGATTTACAGGTTTTAATTACTATTTCTACCACTGTTGCCACTTTCCCAGCAGCTGATTACTATTAGGTGATTACTGAGATTAGCCAAATTCTGCAGACTATCGATTACTATCGTATTTATTCTAGTAATCTCCCCTACTAGTTATTTCTAATAATTAAACCAATAATAGCGCATCCACCATTTCTTGGCCCCAAATGTTTTAGGTTCTGAGATAAATTGTATTTACCCAAGAGGCTGAGACATCCATCCCCCATCCCAAACTGTGATGGGGGGGGTTGTCCAATCTATTCTGATACGTTTACAACTTTACAATAAGGTGACAACCGAATCCGGCTCGAAATTTGATAATTTTACCGCGCCCCGAGAGGGTTAGGTGTCACACTATCCTGAGAGAAATACACTACAATAGATAAAAAATCAAACCCGGTACAGCCTAGTTTAATAATATATAATATATATATATATATATATATATATATATATATATATATATATATATATATATATCAGATTTTACTGTGGCGATATTAAAATATTTTTAGTTGACTGATTATTCTTGAAGAAACCGAAATTGGACTTTTTTACATCTATTATGAAGAATGTGAGTGACCTTTGACCTAGTCATCAAATTTCAAAACAAAGTATAAATCATGGTGATGACTACTTTTATTACATATATATATATATATATATATATATATATATATATATATATATATATATATAGTACTATTACTTTCACCATACTTACACATTCACAAAATGATAATTCTGTTTCCGACCAAAATGCACATGAGAGAAAACTCTAATTTACAAATGGCGTACAAGTTAGACTAGCTTTCTTAATAGAAATTTATTTTGAAGCTCGAAAAAAAAGAACACAGCATAAATCACCCAACCTATTGTTGCGTCAATCTTTTATTTACATTATCTATTTTGTTTATGTAAAAAAAATTGTAACATTTTGAGAGAAATGATTTACGGGACATGTGATGATCGGAGGTGGAAGGGGGGGGGGGGCAAAATATTTAATGATAGCCTGCGTCTCGTGAAACACAAAGAAATTACATATCAAGGATAAAATGTGTGTTTATTGTTGCACCTTTTTTTAAAAGTAACTTAATGATGCACAGGTGTACATCTAGTAAATAATATCACCTTAATATTACAACAATACCGTATCTTCACTGATAAGTGTACACGAAAGGCAAAAAGTACGACATTTCAGGCAATGTAATGAGCGTGTGTTTAGATTAACTTATGTAGATTGAACTTACTCTGCCACATCCGCAGCTGGTACCTGTCAAAGCTGCTTGACCGTAACAATAGATGTCAAATCTTTTGTAACAGTAAATAAAACACAGCTCTTTCAATGAATTCTTTAACTAAAGAAACAAAAAAAAATGTCGTTCAATAAAGAATTGGGAAATTAGAATAGAAGTGTCATAAAAGACAAAATAAACAATTTAAACTGTGTAATGTTTATATGTAAGTAACACTGAGATGTAATTGTGACGTACCTTACAATCATAGGATGAAGATCCATAGTTGAACTGGCATTGTTTGTCTGGTGGAAATTCCTGACCCAGCAGACGGTCGCTGACATCTGGGAACTCTCCGACAACAGTCAATGCATCAGACAGGCAGGTCTGACCACGCCTAGAATCACGTGAGTAGAAAGAGAATAAAACTGAGTCTAATCTCAAAGAATAGATTGTTCACTTAGTTAAAATATTTTTATTTTTTAATGTGCAGATTTTTGTATGTATGTGTGTAGAGATGTAAGTATGTTTGTATGTATATGTATCGGAAAAATCAAATTATTGAAAAATAAACACTTCCTTGAACAATGCTATAGTTTGTGCGCATCCTAATCATAATATGACTCTTTCTTAAATAACACAAAAGGGAGTAATGGCGGCTATACTATTTGATTCAATGGCGGGAACAATTCAGGTTATGTCTATATTCACCAGAAGTAGGTCTGCGAAACAGGTCATACAAAGTCACTAAAAATTGAGTTTTTGAGGTTTCTTAGATTTCAGATAGCATTATAGGAGCTGCAATCTTTCGTTCAGTTTTTAATATTGTATTTAATTAAATGATGAAGTAGTCTCAGAAATTAACTGTTTTGTTTATACAAAGAAAAGCTTCATATTAAATACGCGTGGAGTGCGCCAACAGTGTAATATCTAGCATTTAATGTTCAAAGATTTAAATTAGTGCACTGAGTTATGAACTTAAATTTTTTCAAGACTTTTTAAAACTTTACAGGCGGCCCTTGACTTTCGCACATTCTACTTTCACACATTCTACTTTCGTACATTCTACTTTCGCACATTCTACTTTCGCACATTCTTCTTTCGCACATTTTACTTTCGCACATTCTACTTTCGCACATTTCGCTATTTCGAATATTTTTAAAAAATATATTTTTTAAATGTGTTTTTAGAATTGTCCGTAAATGCGCTAGTGAAGCACTTTCAGTAATTTCTGACTGTTTCAGTATACCCGGTCTAGGGAATTTCCGGCCTATACCCGGTCTTTCTCCGCCCTTGTTGTTCCCGAAGCAATCGTTTTTGAAATGTCATGATCTCCATTTTGAAAGTGATTTAGTTGGTTATGTACTGTTTATGTTAATAATATTTCCCTCTACTTTCGAACATTCAACATTCGCACACACTTTCAGGAACCAAATATGTGCGAAAGTCGAGGGCCGCCTGTATACGCAAATGTTTAACTTTTTCACTTATAGTTTTTGCTAAAAACAAAAAATGTTTTACTATAGCTCTAATGAAAATAGTCAATGGCTACATGGTGCATACAACACAAACCAGCATCTTAAGCCTGTTCCATTCTGGATACAGGACGTGTAAGTGCATTTTCGTGTTATGTATCAGTACGTATGTTAACTTTTAGTAAATATTTGTAAATTTTGGAAATGTTTATAAATTCATTTGTGTAATGCATATATCTGGAAAAAAAAATATAAAAAAAAACGGTACCCTAAGAAACACTGATGCCAAACCTACAGTGGGCATGACCAAAGTTAATGAAACCATATTTATGTTAGGGGGATAGATACTCTTGGGCCCCTAGGGCCCTTATTCTCGTATCGCTACGTATGAGATGTAGAATGGGGCCATGAAAATGACATAATTATTAATATAGCTCATATAGTAGAAAAAAACGGTACCCTAATAATCACTGATTCCCAGCCCCCAGAAGTCAGATCGCGAAAGGGACTTTTGATGCAGAAATGGCAGGCCGAGACCTACAAAAAAGTATATACATCATAGGTCATATAGAACTTATGGTTGCTGACAGGGCTGGGGAGCCGGTGTCGGTGTCGGTGGTGTCGGTAGTTTTTGCCGGTGTCGGCATTTGTACTTTGCCCGGTGTCGGTGTCGGTGTCGGCATTTGTATTTTGTCCGGAGTCGGTGTTGGTGCAAAAACTCCCCCCCCCCCCAAAAAAAAATACTAGAACTTGTATTAAATAATCCCGAACAACGTCAGATAGTTCTTAGCAAATCGTAATTTAAAGTTTTCTTAAGTTCTTCTTTTCTTTTTAAATAACAACTTGGTAAATCTGTTTATCAACAAATGTATTATTTTACAAAGCGAGATTCTCTACATTACAACTTGCCAACATTAACAGAATTTTGACTGAAAGCAGATGGGAAGTTAACTCACAACTAACACTCTCCACAGCTTAATTTCTCTCAGCCAGACTGAAACATTACCGATCTACGTCACAATGGCACTACATTAAAGCCCCATCCGTAGCTGGAGCCGTTGAGGCGCCAGTCCCCCCCCCACCTATTACAATACATAACATTTTCACTACATATGTCAGATTTAATTCGGGTGTAAAATAACGATTCCTTCCCCTGTGCATAATTATTTAAATAAACACATTTAACTGCACAGTTCGGAAACTTTATTTATTAACTTTTGTTATTTAGTAATTACATTACAAATTAGGCCCATACAATGCATGCTGCAACATAATTATAACTTCTTTAAGTTTTTTTTTATATTCATCTATAAAATTAGGTCTAATCATGGTGGGGTCGAAAAATAAAATGCCGACAAACTTGCTTTGAAAGAGTAGCTTAGTAAGATACCAAGGCAATTTTTATTTTGTTCAAACAAAATAAAAGCTACCGTTACCATAGAAGTGGTGTATGTGTTAGTGCAGTGGTTCTTAACCTGTTTCTCGCCGCAGACCGGTCGACATTTGATAATTTTACCGCGCCCCGAGAGGGGTAGGTGTCACACTATCCTGAGAGAAATACACTACAATAGATTAAAAAGTAAATAATTTAATGTTTCTTGGGCGGCCCAGTGCCATTTGATCCACGGAAACTAAATGGTTTGTAGAGCCAAGAAGAATAAATATACAATTAGACGAGCATCTTTATATATATAGTATAAGATATATACAGGGAAAAAATACACTATTATCTTCCCTTGCCCCCCCCCCCGGTGTCGGTGTCGGTGTCGGTGTCGGCGGATTTTAGAAAACCGACACCGGTGTCGGTGTCGGCAAATATTTTTGCCGACACCCCACCGCTGGTTGCTGAGATCTAGGTTGATGACAGATTGTCGGATGATGACAGACAGACGGACGAAACGTGGACAATAGCACATTTGATTTCTCGGAAATGCGCTAAAAATTGCTTGAAGTCTTATATTATCGCATCGGTGAAATTATGACGTCTAATGTTATCGTACCAGTGAAATTGACATCTTATGTTTTAGTAAATGTGAAATTATGTTGTTATCTGTCCACTTTTTGGTGCAAATTTCATCTATGCATATTATTGATTAGCATGACATACATACATTTATTGACGTAGATTTTACCAAATGAAATGCTATAAGTGTTCAGCGTAAAAACAAATACTACAAGATCGCTTCTACACACGTCTTGATTTGAGCTAACACATCCCAAGCATTACCATTGTTTTGCATGTACACATGTTGGTTTTTACTTTTATCACGTGACATCATTTAATTAAATATTTGGGAGTATCCGTATGACGGCATTTGTTATTGGGGGGGGGGGCGGATTTATGATGTCACCTGTTAAAATTGAGATGCGCTAACATGAATACATTCACTGATATAGGAAGTTCTACATTAACTGAAATTAGTGCAGGCATGGTGGTATCTGTAATGCATCAATTATGATCTCACAGCTGAAATGTGAGATGTTACAGGTGACATGTGTGATTTTACATATGAAAATGGATGTACTACCATAATTAGACAATATCACCTATCAAAAATCAAACATCCACACACACACACACATATATATATATATATATATATGCTGAACTATTGACATTGACACATACACACATCAAGGGTTGATAACACTACTCTTAAATTGTATTGTAAATACCAATACCAATACTTCATGAAAAGAGTATCGCCAATACTAAAACAAATGCTCAATTAAAAATGTAGGCTATTGGCAAAATAGATACCAATACAATACCAATACTTTTGAGAAGGAAAAAATATTTTTTTTTAAATATAAAGAGTGCAAGGTTTTTTAAAGTTTTTATAAAACTGACAGATCGATCAATAAAGAAAGAAAATTGTATCTTCTGTTTTCATTGAAACATTAAACAAATAGTTGATAGAAAGTACATGAAAGAAAGAATATAAGAATAACATTTATAGATATCGGCTCGCAAAGCAAAAACTTCCTTCAACTCGTTAACTGTGGTTGTATTGGTGGGGAGGTGGGTCTTGTTAATATTTGGTAGGGTTGATGGCTATGATTACTATTAGTGATTGAATTTATGGAGATTACTTTTAAAACAATGTATTAAAATCGCTATTGTTTCTCTGCACATTTTTTTCTGAACTATTTGAACAGTAAAATTGTGATATTTTTTTAAAACAGATAAACATGCAAATAGAGGTGTTATTCTATTGGGTTTATGAATTATAGTTTGTTTTTTTCTTTTTTCATTTTGAATATTTTAAGAAACAAAGTCATTTTTTTTGTTAAATACCAATACAAAAGTATTGGTATCAAGTATCGAAAATTTGTCGTTTAAAATGTATCGGCGATATATAAATCAATACTTGATACAAAAAAGATCGGCAATACAGCAACCAATACTAAAAAAGTATAGCCGATACTATATTGGCCGATACCGAAACTTGGATACTAACAACCCTGCACACATCTATTTGACAGGACCGATGTTTGTGTGGCTATTTGTGTTTCTACTTACAGGTTACTTGTTAGTTTAATTTAGTCAGATACTGCCTTGTCTACATGTGGGCTAGGCTGAATTTCCTTGATTACAATATTAGGTTAGGGTAATTTAAAAAAAAATTTTGCAATTTAATATCGCATTGTTGTTAACTTTTTTCCTTTTATATTACTATACTTTCATGCAATTTTTTTTAATTGAATTACATTTAGAGGTCGCTCATCGAGACTGAAGTTTATAGTATCTTCTTTAATGACATGATTTCTTATCATGTAAACATTAAATTAAACATTATCTTAACATCAAAATTAAACATTAATTACAGCGAATTAGACATGTTGAAATGTTAAATAACACAAAATATAATGATATGCAACAATTACTGCTTGTGTATTCATGTATACATTGTATTATAAACATAAACTTTACTAATGATCGTCAGATCAACGCTTCTTAAAAAACTTCAGTGTACTTTTCTTCAAATTTGGCACTTTCTGTCTGTGATCTTCTACAATTTGCAGCAATCTTAGATTCCATTTTAGTGATTGACTTATTAAATGATAACATCAGTGCAAGTGACCGGTCGGCTGCATCATTGACGCCTTAAAGGAATCAACAATACGAGCTTCAGCAAATGACGGGATACTCGATCAACTTCATCGAAGCTAATATAAATTTCGACTGAACGCATTGCATATAGTGATGAGGTACCTACAAAGTGATGAAGTTAGTTCAATTCTTCACTTTAAACATTCGAGTCATCCAATCATTGCCAGTCTTCAGCAATACTTCAGTTTTCATATGCAGAAACTCACAGAAACTTTTTCAGAAAACAACGCAAGAAAAAGCATTTCTGGACTACTATACCAAAAATGGTTTTCAAATTTCCTGTTCGTAGCATCTGACACCGTTTTGTATATAACAGAATTTCATGAGATCTTGAATAACAATTGATCGTTAAACGGAGCATCACGACTCACAGGACATCAGATCCAAGCTTTGACGTAAATGTGAGTGGCAAACAAGCAGAATTCTTGCAAAATCTTTACCTCTGAAGGAGTGATCTAGAACTGATTTCTAAACAAGTAGATCTTTAAGCTGTATATCACTTTTGCCAGCCAGCGTGCCATATTGTAAGCGCCTAGCGCATGAAAGTGGTATGGTTGGTTGGCTGCACTGACGCCAAATATCAGCAATCAGGTTTTGATCATCCCTTTGTAAACTTTACGTGGTATGTAACTTGAGGCACTTGACAGACTGTCTGGCAGGAATGACACAACACTGTGTTTGTATTCCACCATAAACGGATCATCTAGTCTCGAATCCTCTAGTGGACTATACAGCTGCTGATCAACCTTAGGCCGAAATCGTTTAAAATGTTTGAACAGTGAAATGTTAGGGCTGTTGGTGGAGCAACAGAGAAAAAACAACTCCAATGATCAGTTCCTGTACATGATGTCGGCAAGCAAAATGTAACAGCTCCTCTTGCAACAATTTACCTGTCCCCTTAGTAACACCAGTGTTGACGGATGTTGTGTCAAACCACATACCAATAATATCATCAGATACCTCCCATAGTCTTAACAGCTGTATTGTTGCATTGGCTTGTGCCTTATCAGCACTGTTGGTATTTTAGCTAAACCTAAAATCTTCTCAACTTCTTTCCAAGTTAAAACTACAGCTAATCTGTCTACGTGTGACTGCAGCTCTGGATAATCTGTAGCTTCCTCCATTATCTTTCCGTCTCAGTGAATGACCAATGGGCATTTACTTCTAAATTGACATTCTGATTTCAAATTTCTTGTCTGGCATCGAACCCACTGACAGAAGATTCTGGTAGTAAACAGGAATCTCAATTTCAAAATCGTCGTCATTTTTACCTTCATCCTCACTTTCGCTGTAGCTTGTAGACTAATTAGTAACAGCAGCCTTCTGATGTCTTCTTTCGTCTTCAACTACTCCTTGATTCTCTTATACTGCTTTTCTTTCGAAGTTAACAGTTAATATAATGCTTTAGGATATTGTCTTCTTTAGTACCTTGTGATTGTAGAATACCATCTTCATAGCTTGACCCAAGGTTAGTAAGACATCGCTAGGCAGACAAGAATCCATTTGTCCAATCAACCAAACTTCATTTATATGTCTTTTCAATACACTTTGTGAATTACCACTTGATGTGGATGTCATATCAATTCAATAATTTGTAGTTTTTCAAAAACTACTTTATTATCCAGCAAAGTTGAATAATAAAATTAGCTATAATCCAAAATTCAAATATCACGGTTTACTTTTAATCTTACAATGAACTAAAATTGCACTAAAGCAAAAATCAAGCAAGCGACACGACACATCAGAACTGCCACATTATCTCATACAGTGAAACTTCGGTTGTTGAGCGACCTCAAAAGAGGTCATTTTTTCAAAAAGATTAGTTTTTCTTGATTTGCTTGCCAAAAGGAAAAAAATGAGCCCACAATGCATTAGAATCGGAGAAAATTTTTTTTTTCCAAGCAAAGATAAATCACCCTAATATTTGGTAATAAGACTTACGCTGTATCTGCAAGTGATAAAAAAGTAGGAGGTGATGGCGTCAATAGAACAGGATGAGAACCTCCACGGATTCATCTTGTTGCTATAAGTGGGCACAGAATCTGATGACGCCATCAGATACCGGTCTCCATAGCTGCAAGTGTTGTTTTCTCCATCATGATAGGCTGCCAAACTAGTTGAGTCCACAAGTCTTGCTATTAGTGGTGGCGTCTTCGTTTATACATACATATAGGTGAATTCCACCAAAAATGAAACTTTAAAAATATATTTTTTTTACTGTTTAAGTTTTTTATAAATAATGCTCAATGCACAAAATTTCGACATTTTTATTTCAATATCCATGCTAGTGTGTCTGTAAGATAGCCATTTGGAAAGTGCCTCAAGATAGCCATTTGGAAAGTGCCTCAAGATAGCCATTTGAAAAGTGCCTCTAGATTGTAATAAAACTTTGATATATACATTTTTTTTCAGAAATAATTGTTAATACTACTACAAATAAAATAAGGTGGTTTTATTTTGTTTCGTTTTTTTTTTTTTGTATTGTTTACAATTAAAAATACTTTTTTTATAAAACATTTAATTTGAGGTGATAACAGAGATGAAAAAGTGTTCAATATTCAATGTTGCGTCAGTTTCAATTTATGCTATTTTCTGAAAGTATATTTTAACAATTCACTAAAGATTTTTCTAAAAATTCCCTGTGGTTTTTTTTCTTACATTTTTATTCAAGCGAATCAAAAACTTAAATTTAAAAAGTTTGTTGGTTTATGTGATTAATAGCAATACATGTAACTGACGCGACGTAATCTGTCGTAACTGATGCAACATATTTTTATACTAAGAGTGTTTCATTGCTGCCTTATCATTTATTATGTCATCTAAAAGTGCAGCAGAACGAATAAAATTGTACAGGGCCATATTCGGAATGCAGAAAAGAATGTCAGAAAAGAATAGAATTCAACAAAAAGCATCGCGATAAAAATGGAATTTGTCAACAAAAAAGATTGAAAGAGAAAACAGTAAGCTAAAGATGAGAAAATCCAGAATGTTTAGGGGGTTGGAAGTTGAGTGGTCAAAATATTCTTTGCAGCAATAAATAAACACCAACCAACGCTTTTAAAACTACCAGACAATTTGGCAAAGCAATTAGAAAAGTCCTAGAAAAAAATTGTTGTAGTGAAAAACTTGGAAAAGAAGTTTGGAATAACAGTTGCTATGAAAAAAAACTATTTAATAATAGGTAAAATAAGGTCCTAAACATATTTTCCAATATCAGAGAAAGATCACACAGTTTGTTGTTGTGTGTATATGAAACTTTGAAATGCTTCTTCTTCTTCTTTGTTCTCGATATATGATTATGGAGGATTTCAAACGACTAGGCCTATAGTTATGATGAACTGCACGGTGGCATCCAGGTCTGTCTCGCTCCCATAAAGTTTTTGATTGAAGGAGGTCATCTGTGGCCAGAACCTGTTGCGAGCTGTGTCATATAAAGGGCATGTTTGGAGAACATGTTCTGCATTCTCTGGAGACATCCCACATGGGCAGTCCTCACTATTTCCAATGCCTAGCCTTCGGAACATGTGTTGTCTTAGTCTGGGTTGTGCCCAGTTCTGAGTCTGAATTTGAAATGCTGTTAATATGAGGTTCAAAGTTGCAGCCTGATTTTCAAAACCAAATGATTTTATTGTAAATTCAGTTTGTGGAATGTACTTTGAGTGAATGTAATAGAGATTTCAAGTACTAAAACATATGTTGAATGCGAGAATTTAAAGGGAAAAGCAAGCCTCATTATAAATACATAGATGCTCATGAAAGAATAATACAACTGTATGTTGTATCTTTATGTTTCAGTTACATTGAAAATTGTATATTGTTCAAACAATTTTCAAAATATAATACTAATTGTTAAATTATTTCAATGCAAAGACATTTTATGAAATAAATAATAAAAAATCCGTTTTTATTTAAAGATTTCTGAAAAATCTGTTAAGATAGTACGTTCTTTTTTTTTTTAATTGTGTTGTAAGATTGATATATTATTTTTTCAAAGAACAGATGGATTAAATTCGAAAAAAATTGTGATTCTATAGAAGAGTGTTAAGATGAGTACCATTTTGCAGACTCCCTCATTATGCATCGTTATTCAGAACTCACCTGCCGTCCTAGTTCATGGGCGCCAGTGAGTATTGTTGAGAAATGTCTCCGTGTCCTCTATTACTCGTACTGTAACATGGCTCCATCCGTACGACACCAAAGTTTTCTTAGGCTAGCCTAAAATTATGGATTTTTTTATAGGTTCGTTAATACAATATACATAAAACTATGTTTTACAAGTTGCAGGTGATAACATACCTGTAATCACAGATAATGTTATTACGTATGGAAAAAATAGACCATGAGAAATAAATTAATGGACAGTCTCATCGATTTTACGGAATATTATATACATATATATGTATATATATATATATATATATATATATATGTGTGTGTGTGTGTGTGTGTATAGAGAGAGAGAGAGAGAGGCAGATAATCAGACAGAGGAATAGAGAGAGAGAGAGACATGGGCAGAAAAACAGACTGAGACAAAGAAAGAGAGGCGGAGACAGACAGACAAAAAAGAGACAGAGAGATCGATTCAGAGAGAGACAGACAGATGAACAGACACAGACCAAAGATCGATAAGAGAGACAGCAGTACATATGAACAAAACATAGTAGAGAGAGAAACAGCAGACAAGCAAACAGACAAATATAGACACACAGAGAGACAGACAGAGATAGAGAGAGACCAGAGGCAGAGAGGGCCATGACAGATAGACAGACAAACAGACGAGAGATAGAGAGAGAAAAGGCAGACAAACAGTGAGAGAGAGAGAGTCCAGGAGTGACAGGACCTGACCACCCTCATACGAAATATAAACACTCTGGCGACCACAAAAATAATGTAGTGACATAACCTAACTATCTGCAGTAACAACAAAACTTGTTCTTAAGAACCAAATAAATATAGACAGACACTCAAGACAGTTGCACACTGATAATATAATAAATATGACACCATGAAAAGTTGCATCACCGAAATAAAATAAATACTAGACATTTCCAAGTTACATACTGAAGTAAAGTAACTATAGACAGGCATGATGAAAGTTGCATACTAAAATAAAACAAATAGACGAAACAGACATGAAAGGGTTGCATACTGAAATTAAATAATCATGAACACGAAATACATAATGAAAGATATGCATGCTGAAAATAAGAAGCAATATAGATAAAACCTGAAAGTTATTACACCAAATAAAATAAATACCAAACAGACATATGAAAAAGTTGGATACAAATCACGACAATATGATAGAAAGACGCTGAAAGAAGTTACATCGCAAGCCAAATAATATAGGCGTTTTATGAAACAGATTATGCAATGCAAAAGTAAAATAATCATGTAAACAGACCATGAGCTATAGTTGGATACAAAATTAAAATAAATATAGACAGACATGAGAGGTATAACACCAAATAAAATAAATATAATTACTAAAATGATGCGAAACTGTCCATAAATCAGAATGATACGGCAAAAATACAACATGGATAATAAAAATGTAATACGTAACAATACAACGACTAATAAGACTAACACCACATTAGTTGGTAATACAAAGATAAACGTTTACAATGCGATTAAAAAATTAAACTAATGTAAAATAAATTTTGGAGCTACGACCCACAATTGGTGACTTGTACTAACAATTTAAGAAGAGGTTATCTACATCAGATAAATACAGGTGGTTGTTCTTTATAAAATAAAGAGTATTTAGTTGTATAAATTAACAGTGTTAGTTGTATAAATACAGTGTTGATTTATTATAAACTGATTGTGCTGGTCTTTGTAATACAGGTATTAGGTGTCATATAAATGAAATTGATTGTATAAATACAGTGTTGATTAGCATTAATGCAGTATTAGCGTTCCTTCATAAACCCTGATACAAATTGCATAAATACAGTGATTTTTGTCTGTACAGTTAAGTATTGATAGTAACCTCATTAATGATGATTGTATAAATACAAGTATTTATTATAATTAGTATTGATTATACAGATACAGTGTTGATTATTTAAATACAGTGTTGTTGATAATGCAGTGTTGGTTAATGTATAATACAGTGTTGATTGTATAAATGGCCGTAATTTTATAAATGCAGTATTAGTTGTATAAATACAGTGTTGATTGTATAATTATTACAGTGGTGATTGTATTAATGCGAGTGTTGATTGTATTAAATACAGTCGTTGATTGTATAATTCAGTGTTGATTGTATAAGAAAACATTATTTAGATTGTATGAATGAAAAGTGATGATTGTACTCAATACAAAGTGTTGGTCATATAAATACAGTGTTGTTTCTTCTTCAACAGTGTTGATTGTATGTCACAGTGCCGTTTATTATCTTAATCTGATTATTTGGTTATATTAATGCGGTGTTGGTTGTAGTATCTAATACAGTGTTGGTTCTATAAATGCAGTGTTAGTTGTATTAGTAAAGTGTTGAATTGTATGAATACAGTCATTGGTTATGTAAATACTGATGTTGATTTTCATGTCAATACAAAGAATGGTAGTATGCATACAGTGTTGATTGTATAAAGGTAGTGTTGATTGTGGCCAATACAACAGTCATTGAGTTTATAAATACAGTGTTGGTTGTATATATACATTGCGACATCATAATTATGAACAGAGGATGTCTGGCGGGCCATATATTTCAGGTAATGGACTTTATAGTAGCCCCTTGGCTGTGGTCCCTTACCATCTCTGGTACCTTCAACTGATTTCTATAGACATACTGCTAGAAGATACAGAGTCCATTCCAGCTGGTTTAAAATGTATGATCAACGTATGTTCAAAACATTGACTATATACATTTATTTCCAGTCACCAGCTTATCTGGCCATGCCATCTATTTTCATGGGTATTATTTAACATTTTAAAAATAATCTATATCGGTGTTTTTAAAACGATATTAAACAATGTGCGAATGGTCAATGATTGTACATGATTGGTATTTGATTAAATGGCAATCATTCATGTTCAGTGCCTCTAATCTCTATGTTTTCAGTGCCTTTAATGATGGTGTTTTCTCTTGACGTAATAAACCAATAATTGCTTTGAAGTGGTCTTCTTTGTCCCCACCGTCATGGCTAAATACATTAGGCAAGTACAAGGTAAATCATACTTGCGCCTTTATCGATCGAAACACATATACAGTCAAGATTTTATTTAGCGCCTACTATAGCTCTATATAGTACATTTATTACTTTGTGTGAATAAACGGTTTATTTTCAATCGAAATATACTGAAATAAGCAGTGTCTATATTTCATGCTTAAGATCACATGATAAAAAAACGACCTACTAAACGCAAAAAACATTGATACATATTGTAAATATATTTGGTTCAATACCCAACAAACATAGCAGCTATTACGCTTTAACAACCTTTATTAAGTGTACACAACAAACAACATTCAGTACATACCCAACAAACAGCATTCGGTATGCAACAACAGCATTCCCAGTACATACCATGACAACATTTGTTACTTGCAACAAACAACGCTCAAGTACATATAACAAACAACCATTCAGTAGTGCCCTTATAATAATTACTGGTCGTGAGAGCTGAAATCTCTTTAACAGTTGGAACAGGAAAAATTGTAGGATTAAGGTTAAAACAACTATGAGTGTCAACCTAGTGGTCACGACCATATATAATTGTAAAAGTATAAAATGGCTTGAAGGCATTCGATGCTCTGCAATATATAATAAGTAACAATAATCTATATAATGTTCGTTGCTTATTTCTAAATGAGTTGAACTTTTACATTTTTAATTACAAGTTATATTACGCTTATTTGATAGCGCTAATTTTTACTTATTTATATATATATATATATATATATATATATATATATATATATATATATATATATATATATATATATATATATCTAAATCTTTAATTTCATTGGCAGTAACTTATTACTTCTTGATGATTTTTGAAAACAAAAATAAATTTTACAATGAATGGATGTTTATCTAGTAATCAAACATTCAACTAAATAAATAAAAATGCAATGATTTTACAATGAGTTAACTTCGAACCATCAAAGATTGTGGATTTTATTAATTAGTAAAACCTTCTTCCCTCCGCCCCCCCCACCCGCACAAAAAAAAAAAATACTATTTTCCGTTGACTATTGACAATTCACGAAACCTCATCAATCAAAACTTTGAGACATGAATTTTGGATGTTTAAACGCAACCGAAATTCTACTTGCTACTATATGAAGTCCATACTACTTTTACAAACATTATTAAAGATTGACCATCGACTTTGAACATAATGACTTTTTTATAATTGAACTTGCATTCAGATTAATTCTATGTTAATGTTTATTGAATCAAAACTTGTTTAGTCTTTATGAACAAAATGTTTGCTCTTTACAGAGTTTGTCTAAATAGGGTCAATCTGAAAAGAAACATTTTTCATCAATGTATGAATACTAGACGAACCAGCTAACAATACGTGTCAAAAGCGGCACGCAAAAAAGTTTTCTGGCATGCCGAAAAGCACAAATATCGATGAAAAAACCGTTGGTGGCATAGCTGCAGACCAAAACATTAAAGGTACTCGCACCAGCATTTTGAATCATTCAATTACATTTTAGTTTTTCTAACATTTTGCCATCTGGTTTTCTTTGTGATGTTCTTTTTGTTCCACGATATGCTGAAACTTTAAATAATTGCGTCACTTATGGATTGATTGTTGTTATAATGTTTCTTTGACGGATCGATCATCTAAAGATTCTTTAATGTGTATAGTTTGGATTACATGTTTGGTTCGGTTCTACCACAGTCGAAGTGCGTATCTGCGATAGGTAAAGTAATATTATCATAAAGAGACCAGTGGATGACCTGGAGACAAAAGTTCTATGAAGTGATGATTTTTTTGGGTAATATTTAAAGGTCGTTTGAAACTAACATGCATTTCCCAATGGTCGTACTTCATAAGGTGGTGGGTTTGAACCCCCTACTCTTCAAATATTCAACCTATTTATCAGGCATCATTTGTGTTTCCTTCAGGTTTAGGAGGAAGTCGCGGGTGGCAGTGTTTCAAACAATTTCTTTCAAGAGATCTGCCACAAACCATGTAGATAATTCGAAATTCGAAAGAAATGTCCAAATTTATTTTTGTTGAAAATTGCACGTATCTTTTCTTTTTTATTTTCTGCATTAAATAAAATTATTAAAACAGTCGCTAAAATGAGGTGGGTCTGTGAGAGCAGAGTATCTCGCTAAACGATGGTGAAATTATATACTATCTTACCATAATTGAGATCAAATAATTTCACGAAATGTTTAGCAACGATATTAACGGCACAATATCTTGCAAGAAAAATATGACATATAGTCGTGTTAAATGACATATTATGCAGCGTTATAGAAGTGTAAATTGATCTCATGAGATGAAGTCGGTGTTTTTTAGCCAAAAAATTGCATTTACTTTTGTGTGCAAAAATTGAGGAAAAAATTCATTAATTTATATTTATTATAAATGCGGACTTTTTAAAATCATTGTTTCAATTTGTTGCTTGCGCAGCATCACGACTAATGCAGCTGCCATTGAGTGCGGAGTGACCAGATTCAGTTGTCACGATCGCATTGCCGGCAATACCACAACTGGAGCTATCGTACTCACCAACTGAACTGTCAGCCACTTCTTTGTTTGAGCAAGTCTCGAATGCTATTCAGAAAATTAAATATTGCTGAACAAGTAATTCAATGCAAATTTAATAAAACGCGTCAACTCTATAATGATCTT
This sequence comes from Bulinus truncatus, assembly GCA_021962125.1. Lineage (NCBI taxonomy): Eukaryota > Metazoa > Mollusca > Gastropoda > Planorbidae > Bulinus > Bulinus truncatus. Next base: position 484,244 of record JAGDYQ010000245.1, read on the forward strand.
TGAGTCTGTTTCCGGTTTCACCATTATACTCCAATGTTGCCGGTGTTGGAGTATACAGTAATCGTTGGCCTGGAATTCTGTGAATTATTGCTGTGTTGCCCATGATGCAGCGACCTTTTTTTTTTTCAGTGGTTTTAGGCATAATGTTCAAACTTATGCCGAAGTATCGGTACGTGAAGTATCTCTTTTATAATGTAAAAGCGTAATGCTCGCCGGAACTCTGACGTTACTCGATTATGTGAAAGCGTACTGAAGCCAAGCTGGCGAATGGTCGGAAGGCAGTGACGTCAATAATACGTGGAAGCCGATTGTTGTCTCTTGAAACACAATATCTTGAGTTCTCATTTCAGCCAAACCTCTGGGTTTGAGGTTTAGCTCAAGGAGAACTGCGACTAATGGTTAGACAAATACAGCATTTTAAGATGTGAAAAAATTATTTCTGACTCGTCATGCGTGACAATCACAACTATGTGAAGTCTGCATTATGTGTTATGTATTTAAGTATCAAAGATTTTAAGAATGGTGTCACGTTATGTTGAAGGTATGTTTCGTGTTTGTGTTGTGTAAATCTGTGTGAAACAAGCATGTATCTTTCAAGTACTATTTCTGAGTGTATTCAATGTAAAAACAACTTTAAAGATAATAAGTAATACAGATGTATGAGTTGCTCTTGTATGAGTCGTTGTGTGCGTCTTGTTTTAAAAGGTTGTTATATTCAATAATTACTGTAGGCGTATTGTTATTATCGGATCATTACTTCTTATCTATTATATATAAGAGATAATGTATTGATTGTGTAATGATATCTTTACCTATCACATTAGCTTTTCCTGCGACAGACCCTGGAGCCATAAGTCTATATTATAAGGCTGGAGAGATGTGGCCATGCTATGACGTAATCACTGGAATATCTGTTCCAAGATAAACCGGTTAAGGTGTTTGTTATTTGGGTCCTTCTATATATATACATTTATTGATATATATATATATATATATATATATATATATATATACATTAGGTATTTAAAAATATTTTGTTTTTGTTACTGACTTCAAACAGCACCAGAAAAAATGTCATGAATATATGACTATATTTAGTACTGCCTCATCCACACCTGCATTTTGAAATGTTTCGAGGAATTTTGAATGTGAGGATGTCATACATAAGAAAATGCTGAAGTTTCTGTATAGTTTTGAAAATCATCTAATTTTACAAAAGGTTCCAAGGTTCTCACCAAATCTCTAGAATATTCTAATAACTTGTATGAGAAAACTTGAGGTTCCAGGAAATTGAAAACTCTAAGAAGTTTACAGTACTCTGCAAATATAGCTTCATAAATTTTTTCAATTTGGTTTATAAAATCAAATTGTTCCTAAGATCAATGTGCATTCTCTCGTATCCTTATTTAATTTACTGACTACTAGGTCGAAAGTATTTATGTTCTTAGCTGGCACACCAAAGTTGACACAGGCTCCTGTTTATTGAGCTAGGTACTTCCCCTAGTTGAGCCTCATGGCCAATGGTATGTTTTACAATCAGGCGGGCCCTTAAATATTACTTTAGCTGTCCACAATTGACGTCAATCCTAATAAGGATAGTATCACAGGAATAAATTTTTTGTAAATTATACGCAAACATGCCCGCTGATAAAAGTTATGCAAATTTGTGGTTCACCCCCATAGCAGGCCCACGGCCGTGGGGGCAGGGCGGGCCTTGCGATTTCCCAATCTGGCCCCTCAACATTTGTTCTATAGTAGTATATTGCCTGCCCTCTATTGCTGGCCCTCTTATAGATCTGGCCCTGATGTAAATTTTCGGGTGCATTTGATCAAATTTGAAAAATATACGTATCATTTTGCAAAACTAGCCCATTGGTACATCCAGAATCATGTTTTCGGCGGTTTCCTCAGTCATATACGTTTTATAGTAATAAAAGTTATTTCAATGATCAATTATAAATAGTAAAATAGTACATTATTTAAAATATTTAAAGACTTCAATGTTATATTTATTATTTATAAATTCGAGAAATTGGCCTAACGGACCCGGATCTTAATGCTCAGAACACCATTGGACCCATTCAATAAAGTCAATTTATTATTCGGACCCGTGGTAAATATGCATAACCTTTATTTTAACTTTATTATTGTTTTTTTAAATAATTGTTTGGAGTGTATAGGTCATCGTTAACAAATTATCTGGTTCCACTAAGCGGACTCTGTATTTTATTTTCGGTTGCGTCTAATAAAAGTGCCATCTGCTTCAACTTAGTGCATAATTTTGCCACGAGATCAGATAATAATGGATTTTATTGGGACAGGTCGTATAACCAACCTGATTAATGTATCTGCTCTATTTGAGATATTCTGTTATAATAAAATAATTTCATGCAAACGAGCCATTTTTGTTTCTAGTCATCCTCATCGCGGCAATATAGCGTGAAAAATTCAAAATTGGTGAGCTTGTTCTACAACTTAGGAGCTAAAACCAATAGCAGAGCAGGTAATAGTTTTACTCAGTGAACAAATAAGCGGAGGTCCAGACCGAACACTGAGGCTCCAGCCCCGCAAGCCCCTACCACTACATGACTGGTCATAGTTCTCAAATAATATATGCGAAATATTGCATTCTATTTACCGTCTTAGTAAAAATTTATTTTAAATGATTGTACAAGTGTATATAAATATAACTGTTTTAACTTTTATATATAATAATGTATACCATTTAAAAAAATTTCAGAGGGTAAAACAATATTAAACGAACAAAATGATTTATTAAAGTTTCTTATGGTGATAATGAATTACTGCATATCATTTCTTTATTACTGTTGGCGATTGTAAAAACAACAACTATTTCAAATTCGCGAAGTGACAATCAATGAAGAAATTTGATTTAGCTAAAAAAATCTACATTAGCATTTGGGAGTCGATGGAGCCTTGATTGCCGACAAAACTCAACCAGCAAAGTAGCGGCTCCGGGCTCGCCGAGCAAAATACTTGACCTGTGCAAACACAGCCGTCATAGCGAATCAGTTCAATTTTTTATATATAAACAACGGTGTGTATATACACACACACAAATAGTCATATATCTTCTTTGGCTTCTGCGACAACTATACTAAATTATAATTTTTAAATGTTAATATAGCTCCAGTAAAGCTGATTGAAACTAACAGTCACCTCGTTTCAAAGTGCAACACTAACCGGTAGTCTTTCGCAATAATAAGCCTTTACGTTTCATTTCTATCAGTTCATCCTCAACTTCATCATCTATGTATAATTCCATTTTTCTTGTGAACAACTCGAAACATCATAATTTGTAACGCGGTGGTTGCACCACCAGTTCGTTTAATAACTATTAAGTCCTTATCATGTTTCAGTAGTGAAATAAATTATTACATTAATTGATTTTACCTGAAGAATATAATATGATAGATGCTTTTGTTTAGGTTTCTCTCAGCTGTACAGGATATAAAAAATCGATATAAGTCAAATAGTTGTGCAATTTGTGGTGATTTTAGAAGGTTATTATAAAATATGGCATAAGTACTATCGCATTAATGACGTTTTGAAAACAAGTAAAATATTCAACATGATTGTCTTCATATGTCCATCCGCAAAGCACGAGCGATCAAATAATCTCTCGAAGTTTCTCAATTCTCTACATTTTTCGGATATCATAGCGATCACTGGTCAATCAGTTAATTCAGGTCTGCGATGTTTGTCTTTTTGAATCTGACGACGGTAAAATTGAATACCTGACATTGCTGTTGGTACTCTCTCTCTGAAACAAATAAAAAATACACGGACAGAAGAAAACATAAAAATGAGATAAAGTAGTGGAAGGATTCTCTTATCATACTGATTCTAACTACCAGATTGTAAATTATCTAAAGTAATCAATACATTAATCAAATAAACCCGTTAAATTATAATCTTTGTATATTTTCTAATTATTTAACAATTTATGTTATTCACAAACACGAGAAGCACACACAAATATATATATATATAGATAGATAGATAGATAGATAGATAGATAGATGAATAGATAGAATAGATGAATGAATAGATAGATAGATAGATAGATAGATAGATAGATAGATAGATAGATAGATAGATAGATAGATAGATAGATAGATAGATAAAATAATAGGAGCTTACAGATAGATTCCGGTTCGTCAACAGTTAGCAGTTTAATCAAAGTGGTTCCGATTTCGTTCAATTAAAATGTGTCGGATTTAAGCTGGATTTCTTTGTTTATTTTGTTGTGAAATTTTAACAACATAATTTTTAAAAAATATATCCAACTATACAATTAAATTAAAACAATAACTTCCCTTTTCTTTCCAGTGTTTTCAAGCTATATTTAGCTATAAATGTTTAACTTCTTTAGACGGACCTTAATGGGTTCATTAATTTATTTGTTTCTGTTTTTTCATTACTTCGATTTTGTCACGATTGGATCATTCTCATAATTGAATAAATAACTTGAAGATACATTTTATTGAACATGTGATATTGATTGATTTGAAATACATTTTAATTTGCGTATTTTATGGAAATAGTCGAATGTCGATTTAAAGGAAAGTATGATAGAAATAACAAAAAGGTTTGGTGACAATGCTATAGGGAAGCCAAGAAAATAGCTATCTGGAGACACAGTATATTTTTGTAAGTTGTTTATTAATAACATATTTATTATGCTGCCTAGATATGATACATTCTTTGACGATTTATTAATGGGGATATCAAGTTAAATTGAGTGCAGCATTAAATAAGTATAAACAAAAAAGACTATTATTTTGACAGTCTTCATTCAAGATTGGGGAAAGGGGTTTTAGTGCATTATTGTAATCTAATCTGGTTAATACTAATTTTGCTATCTAGACCTTAAAAACTAAATTATTATTCTATTTTCTTTCTTATATCTTTTTTTATGTTAAGCTGAAAAATTATTACTTCAGTTCGGAAGAGTTGCTATTTGATCAATTGAAATACAGCGGTTCCTGTTCGATTCACCCAGGATTCAAATATTAAATCGATTTTCCCGGGTTCCTATTCCTGCAGGGTCTAAAAGTACAATCCCATTTTGCATCCTAATATATATATTATATATATATGTCTAGTGGATTCCGTTAGTGGGACTTTTACTTAAGTAGGACAGCCCTTCTTTGGGACAAATCTCAAAGAAAACTAAGCTTAAGAAGCTAATAGTAAAATGTGTATAACGAGTGGGACAATAACAATTGGGACAAAAGCACGTGTATTCTGATCAGCGGAATCGACTGTATATATATATATATATATATATATATATATATATATATATATATATATATTACAATATACTATTTTATACAATTAATCTTATCTATCTGTACGTTATTTTTATGCAAATGCTAAAATTATGCAAGATAATTATCGCTGACCTTGCGTTATTTGGTCTCAATTGATTACCGATTTCCGATTTCAGTCACTTTGAACCTTGCATCTTCTAGTATCACAGTAGAAAGCTGATTCTGATTCAGAAGAAGAAATGTGAAATAAAAGAACAAAAATATACGCATCTTCTTTATACAACCCATCATACATAGAACTGATACTGTGAATATAAAATATTTAGGCATAATTTAACGGATAACCTGATTGTGTATACTTAAACTATTCTTGACCAGATATACAAGTCTCTCCAGTTGTCCCACATAATGTTTAAAACGACCGCCTTAGTGCTCATTCATATGATGTGTACAGTGATAGAGAAATTAAACTTGTGCTTCATTTAAATCAAGTTAATCTCTTTTTCTGACACTAAATGTTAGTCAAGGTCCGTAAAGCAAATTCAATTATGCAGTAATATGGCCAGGTTTATAATAATGTGAAATAATTAAGACCCTGCCCATATCCATTTATATAAAAACAGATAATTTTTTTCTTGTAAAGTCTATATATATATATATATATATATATATATATATATATATATATATAACATAGTGTGGTTCTGCATTAGATAAGTAAAATTAATACAGCAGTATTCCAGTTTAGAATCGTCAAACCTAAACAATAGTAACCAAAAACACTATTTCCTGGGACCAAGGGAACGGGACTCCATATTATTTTTTCCGAGGTCCAACTATAGATGCCCATGCACTCTGGCGCTCTGGAGTCGACAGACTAATTTTTTTGACTGTGATGTGCGCATGCGCGATAATACGGACAGCAGAATTTTTCGGGATTGGCTATGATCTTGCTCTTCACTATTTTATCCTAACCTAAGCACATTCGTCTAACATTATTCCCACAACACAGCTTTGAAAAACAATACTTTATCTATCTGGCTGGTCCCGGAAAAAAATAATACGGAGTTCCCGTTCCCAGGAATCAGTAGCCGCTGCGTAATAAAAATCATGAGAAAAATCGAATCATTAAAACCAAAAATGACCTAGCCTACTGATCTAACCTAATAAAAATAAAACTCTATGCATAGTTTTACGGTGGAAAGCCTAGTGTGAATATATGTGTATATTGGCCACTATTTCAGGAAGCCACTAAAAGACATTAAAAAATGTCTTCAATTGTACTAAAATCAAGAAGGATCACGCCTGTTCCCCCTTGGACAGCAGGATAAACTGAAAAAGTCCCGCCCCCTCAAACTGAAGTGTAGCCTGAAAGTTATTTCTGAGCTCCATTGCTCTTCTGAGTCAGAAAGTTAAGCAGCATGTATTGTTATGGTGCTGGGTTCTGCGTTAAATCGAAAGCAAAGAATTAATACAACAGTATTCTGGGTTCGTACAATCACGAAAAATCGGGCTGTCCAAAACCAAAAATGAAAACCTAGCCTACCGATCAAGCCTAAGATATAACTCCTATAAAAGGTTTAGGTACAGCTGATATAACAAGAAGCAAAGTTCAGAGGTGAATCTTTATATTTGTTATTGATTTAGTTCTAATTATAAGCATGATTAATAATTCTTGATGATATAAACTTTTTTTCAGAAATCAACATGTCTAATATTTTGGTGAAGAAAATAATATGTTTACAGATAGTTTGTAAATAACTTTGCCGGTCAGTGCCTCATTTCCCTGGACGTCCCTCTTATTAATCTTGACCTTCTCAAATACATGATATTGTATGAATGAGTACGTACTGGTGATGTGATCCACACACGTTTCAGATTGAGTTCGAGTGGATGTGTTTGTGTCAGTCTGAAATGTCACATTGAATAATGTTTGTAGCCGGTTGTGTTCGACATTAGTGGAGCTAATGTTTAATAAACTAAACTGAAAGAAACCAAAATATTTCTGGATTAAGAATGAAAAAACTTTGCTTATAATATATTAGTTATTTAAAGTGATATGAAATAGTTCATTTGTAATGAAATAAAGATAGATATTACTTAAATACGAAGTATAAGGCGCAATATAAAAAGCGGTAAACATGTATATATTTACAAGAAGAAAAATGGAAATTTACTTCTATGAAAAGTGCTTTATATCTTTATTCTTCCATCATTTGATTCTTAATTTTCAGGCTTTTAGTAATATATACTGAAACTATAATGAATGTAAATAATCATTTTTTTAATCTGTCTATAAGTCAATTAAATGCAGTTTTGAAAAATTTGAGTTAACATCGAACTATCAAAACTATCAATTACCACTTCTGATAAATACACAGAGAAGAATGGTTTAATACTTTGTGAAGTATTTCATAACGCTAACTCTCCGATGTACAACAAAATATTTTCACCTGAAACCGACAATATTCAAGTCTAAAGTTAATAAAATCAAGCAAGTTATGAACAAAAACTGTATCGCTTCTTCATGGTGGTTTGGTTTCTAGCACAAAGTTTGAACAGCAGTTAAATGCGAAATGTATATTTATATTGAAATTTTGAGTCATGGACACGAAATCATTTGGTGAAAACACCTTCAGCAGCTAGTCTTCGGGTCTTGACCTATTTCAGATCTTTCCAGAACCCTGTTAGGATCGCCGTCTAAGCGTAACAGATATCCACAGAAGAACTAGTCCATGTGACGAGAAGAGCATCAATAAGATAGTTCAAAAGTATACAGCGAACAGAAAACAAAGTGTATCTAAAAAATGCAGTTTTTTTTCCCAGTGTGTGTTTCTTTAATTCATGCAAATTACAGACAATCAACAAACCACCGCTTTAGCAGAGTTTATATTTGAACCTGTACTGCAGTGCAAATGTTTAATTTGTTGATCTCTTGAAGCATCATGTCAAATGATTCATTTCAATGGAGTGGCTCAATTCCCGGCGCTATTGAAGAACAAGAAACCACACATAATATGAATTATTTTGCTATAAAATACAGAACCATATTTCAAAAACACATCCAGCTGAATTATATTCTTGCTTTACATTGTATATTGATTTGAAGAGCGTTTGTGTCGAAGATAAATAACTTGTTTTATTTTCAGTTGTCTTAGTTCTTTGGTGTTTTTTCTTTTTGTTTGCATATTAACATTAATCTAAATATTTCTAGTCATAAAAGTTGTGTAGATGATATCTCAGTCCTTCCTTTAATGGAACGTTTTGCAGTGCTTTCGCTATATTAATTATTATTTATAATAATGGTACAATCTGTTAATCTACATATATATATATATATATATATATATATATATATATATATAATTCTCTTCTTTATATTAACCATACAGGACACTACAGCTACTTATACAGATACAGTATATATATATATATATATATATATACTCTTTCTATATCGATAGATATGATAGAGTAAGTTAGATGAATAGTCGATACGATTGATAAGAATAATTGAATAGATGATGATAATCGATAAGATGGAGAAATGTGAAATGAGCCGATAGATAGATGCGATGAATGATGAATGAATAGATAGATAGTGTAGATAGATAGATAGATAGATTTCTTGCGTATTATTAAAATTCCAAGCCATCCAAAACAGCAAAAATGCCAATTCAGCATATTCAAATAACCTTGCGCGATTCTTTCAGATTTCTTTTCTCTAAAACAGTTCTTACAATTACTAATATAACGTTCTTTCGGGTTTATATACAGCCTATCCTCCCTTAAGAGGAGTAGCTAACACTGTCTGTATGGAGTTTAGCAAGTTTTCACTATACAAATGAGCTTAACCAAGGTTTTGTCGACCCCATCTGCCCAGCGGCTAGTTTTTGAGGCAACAATGATTACTCCTTCGCCCCTTCTCCTGTCAATTGGGGTGGACTGTAGAGCCAGTAGCTAAGCTACTTACGAGAAAACCCGAGGGAGTTGGACAGTTGTCAGAGGCTGTATTGAGACCTTTGCCATTGAAGACTGCTTCTTCATTAAAGAGACCTCCCCACTACCAACCCCGGCAGTAGCCATGATAGTATTCGAATATGTTGTTAGTAGTGTAGTATGTTTTGTCTCCTATCATTATGCGTTTCTGTAATCTCTGCTGCGTCACAGGCTATATGGTAGTGCAACTATGGTGTAGCTCCAGGTTCCACTAGGCCCAACATGGCTCTGGCCACTGGTACTATATTAATGTTCACCATGCCCACCTTCACAACTCCGCGGTGCATAAGTAAATGGCGGCTTTTGCGTCAGTTGACTAGTCTACACAGTGTTTCTTCTTCAACTACAGCATTACGCTAGAAAGTGCAAGTCATAAGTACCTGTCCGGAGAATAGTTTTACTTAATGGCATAAAATAAAGAAAAAGATGAAGAAGATGTTTGAGTTAATTTTCAACTAATCACCATTAATCTTTAGTTTAGAAATATTAATGACATAAAGCTATTTATATATTTACTAGATATCTTTAATAAGCTATATGTTCGATCTATCAGATTAATATTTACCTTTGTAATATGTGCTAAGGTCAGTAGATATTATATTCTGGCTTCTAATATATACGGATTAATTAGATAATATTATAAACTGTAAGATATATGTTCAGTTATTAGACAATATTTACAATATAAACTATTTGCCTGATTGGTAGAAAATTTCAAGCAGATGTGTTTGTAGCTGTAAAAGATATCTTTAGTGATGATATATTACAAAAGCTGTGGCCTAGATAACATTAGTTGGGCTTCATGCATGTAAGTAAATGTTACCAGTAAGCTATCAAGTGATGTCATGTTTGTCTTTAACTAAAACATTTAATCTCTCTCCAACGATATTATAAAAAATGTTCGCTCCTCAGAGGTCTACCGGGGAGGGTAGGGAGAAGTCATTCAGTCATTAAAATGATTATCATTCTATCATAGATTTTTAAGACATGTTACAAACATATTACTTTTTAAGCAGAAAATATCTGAGTGCGTACACATATGGGTTTATATTATAAAGGATAGACCCAGCACGTCGTGTTTCCATAAACAAGTTGTTGCATTTTTTTTTTTTTTTTTTTTTTTCGCGGAAAAATGTCCCATTGAGCTCTTGGTTAAAAAAAAGAAAAAAGTTTATGTCATATTTTTAAAATAATTAATATCTGAGAAAAAAGAAATCTCAACAAAGTCAGTAACTTACCCAGAAAATAAGCCAAATAGTCTGTTGGCATTGAAAAGGTCTGATTATTATGAACAGGACGAGTTAAGCGACAAAGGCTCGCGAGTGAGTAAATCATGATGTCAAGTTTTTGACTCTTTCGATATCTCACTATTTACCAGCCTAATCAAAATCCTATCATATGTTCCGGAACAACAATTGGTAACCATACAAAAACTGAAAAAGTGTAAATTCTAACTTTTTGGCTCTTCAAAATCTTGAGGTTGCCGACCTGAACAGGACATGCAGAGAAGTTTAGAACGAGAACAATTGTGTTTGTGTGGCAGAAGGGGGAGAGGACTGCTCAAACTATGTATCCAATAGAAGTTGGGAACCAATCAAACCGTCCAATTTGAAACAAGTGTGATTAAGATTTCAATGTATTCTATGTATATATATATATAGGGTAACATTGTATTGCCTAACAATTTTTTGTTTAGTTTTTTATTGTTTGCAGTTTACGTCCCTTTATTATATTTGAAATGTAGTTTGTATATAAAAAAATACATTTCACTATGTCGTTGTTTTCTGAGCAGTTCTAATAGTTAGATCAAATGATAACAGAAAAATACATTCATTTTATTTCTTTTCAGTGCTTTTTGTTATTTTCCCCGAAGCTCAACGCCCAACAATCTTTGATATTTGGTTCAGGATAGATGGGAGAGTGATACCCATCTTGAATTGTTTCAAGTTCCACAACTATTTTGTTCTCATTGATGATGTCAAAGTCTTCCATGTTTATACCTGTTATAACGCAACACAGAGCATCACATTCATATCTTTGTCCGGAGATTTCATTGGATTCTTATACTGTTAAAAAACTCAAAACGGTACGAGTTACTGAACAGACGAACAAGACTACAAAGGTATGTTGTTTAGTATATATCTAAGACGTTATAGAATTGAGGTACTTAAATTATATTTATTTATATATCTAAGACGTTATGATATGGGTATAAAGTATGTTATTTAGTAATATATATCTAAAGACGAATTTTATCATTGTTGAGTGCCCAAAGTATATTCCCGTTTAAGTATATATCAGACGTTATATGTTGAGATACTTTGCGTTGAGATTAGCATAAATTATATCCATTACCCGTTCCACACCTGAAGGCCAAATGTACAATTACTTGGAACACCACAGGAGACTTGATAGGTGAATGCGATATCTCGGATCGAACGTGTGTGTTTCATATGAGCTGAATAAGCAAAGGTTCCTGCCAATTCACTCAGTTGAGTGGTGGCGAACCCTGGCTGCCATTTTGTCACGAAAACTTACGTATCATCCTTCTTTAATTTTATCCAGTGTTGGTAAGACCTTTCCTCGCGTAAAAGTGAATTTACAATGGTTGAATTACGGCATGGACTTATTCTAAAAAGGTATGCGCCCAGCCTAGACCTATATCATAGTACTGTTTACTGTTTTTGGCTATGTTGTTTGTGCAGGATTCTCTAAATCAAATTTTAGCTGTTCAGGGCTGCTTATAAGAATTTTAAGAATACCTAGGTGATTCGGTAAAGTTCTGGACCAGTATACAACAACAGGCCAAAGTTATTCAATATGGGTCCTAATTTTACGTTATGGTTTACAGTATATGTATTATAATTATAAATTTTACCTATGTATGAAACGGTAATTTCATACTGCTGCATATTATGATTTGTATGTTTGGAGCCAAGTGAATAATCTTTAAATTACTTGAAGACCTTTAAAGCGCATATAAGATGTTTGGTCTTGTAGGTAATAACAGTAGCTTATGAAATCATTTTATATTCAATTTATTTGCAGCATTTATATTTTATGAAAAATAATAGATAACAAAGAGACAATTATAAACTTTATTGAGTAATCTCTTTATATTAAATTAATCTTATGTTTAGTTAAACAGTATGTGAGAAGCTGAATTATCTTATGTATTTATGTATAAATATAACGATAGAAAAACAGTGAAAATGCTTGTATCACTAAGATTAACAAAAGAGAAAAACTGTTCATAGATTAATTTTGTCAATTAGTAAATAAAAGAACATACAAAGTCTACTAAATCTGTTCAATTAAAATTCAGAAATTTAAATACGCCAAAGTCAATCTGCAGTAAATATATCTTGCTTTAATGTTCAAAAAATTCGTAATTGTTATCTCTTTCCCCATTGTTTATGGAGACAGACGATTTATGTTCAATAATGATTACGTTGGCCGGTTTTACTGGCCCATATCTGTTTCACCAACCTGATGTATTGCCTATCAGTATAGACACTATTATCAGATATGGTTAGCATATCAGATGCTGACGTATCTTATATATATATCTCCTGTATATATACACACATATATATATATTATTATCATATCAAACTTTACCACTTCCATATATTCATCTTCCCTTTCAATGATATGAAATAAAATCGACTGCAGGACAACACTTCCCATTGGCCATTGGTCGTTCACCTATCTTTGATACAGGTGATTCGACACCTACACTTTCTTACACCGTGACCTCCAATTTCAGTCTTGAAGAAGCACCTTATAATACATAAGCGTGGTGGGTTCAAGGAATTATATTGTAGCACTAGTGAGTCAAACAGAGTGCAAGAGGAGTTAAACATAAACCTAAGGTTGAAGAGGCCATGCAACACAATTGAAGAGGAAAGTAGAAGATATCTTACAAGTGAGTGTGGAAGGGCAACTGATTAGTTAGAACTGTTGGAGTTGGTAGCTGAGGGCATGATTCAAGCTGTTGAAGTAAGATCGTTATTAGACACGTCATACATACTAGTTGTTTCAACTGCGTCAGTTGTTAATTTTTTACCTGGACGAGGTTCTGGCACTATTTTTATCACAAATAGTATCAGGAATAAATCTTGCTTTATCTTGATCATGGAAATACCTGCTGTGTCTCTTCTCTGTCTCTCTCTGTCTCTCTCTCTCTCTCTCTCTCTCTCTCTCTCTCTCTCTCTCTCTCTCTCTCTCTCTCTCTCCTCTCTCTCTCTCTCTCATTCTGACATTATCATTTTTTCTACGGTAACCAGGTTTTTGTTTCTCTCTATTTGGTAAGGTGGTGTTGCGATTAATGCTGCTGAAACTCAATTCGTTTGTCTTTTCTGCGTGTTTTTTATAAATATTTATAGATTCATCATGTCGACAGCCTCTGATTTTCCACAGTGAAGAATGTCCATTTGATGGTCAGTGACTCTAAACAAGTCATATCATTCAACAGAGTGTGTTCAAATCTTGCTGTACCTTCTAAATATCCACTGCGTACAGAGGTGTAGAGTTGGTCTAGATTTCACACTGTTAAGTATTGGTTTCAAAGCATATATCGGTTGATCTCTGTTTCCAAACTTTATTGACGTTTGATCATTGTTCTGTTTTTAACAGGTTGGTTTGAAGTCGAATTAAAAGTAAAGCAGTCAATGCAAGTTACACAACTCGACTGTTGAATCATTTAAAAACGTTGGTAGATAGCTTCCATACGTTGACTCGATTGTTTAAGTGTATGTTTCGGTTCTGTATATTCTTTAATAATACCTCACCCCGTTGTTTATTACTCATTTTTTCTAACCTGTACTGTGTGCTTTAATGTACCTTCGACTAGTTTATATCATTGAAAAATAATAATACATAAACTTATGAAGAATATAAATTAATGCTAGAATATATCAATTATGTTATTACTTTTACCTTAAAGACGTTGCAATTGAGAGTTTTTAATGGCATATATATTGAAAAACATACAAAAATTTCTAATGTGTCATGCTATGTAAAAAGTTAAAAGAAATTTCATAACCTAACGAACCACCAGGCGAGTTTTAAAACGTAGAATACATCTGTTTCTATAACCTCTCAAAGCATATGGAAAGAGGTTATTGTTGTTAGTACAACGCTGACACTACTCTGGCAAGTCAAAGGTGCCGTTCCATTTTCAGGTGGACTTGTGGACGACTTTCTAACAATTTCACTGGAAAATTCCCATGGACCTCTGGAACGAATGCAGGTCGACGATCGAGTATCTACCATCGATCAGCCAGCGTGGTTAAGGGAACCTTCCACTGGTATGTAATGTAAAAAATACCTTGTTGAGTTTCTCCCTTCATGAAATAATCACACCCCAGATGGTGGTGACGTTACCATTGATTATTCTGAAATTAATCAACACCGCAGTAAACAATTGCAGTTGGCGGTGATGACGAGTGTTGCCCTAACCACCTCCCATATCCCACTAAACCATCTTTACTGTCTACCATTTCTCGTAAGGACCAGGGGGGGGTCATTTATCTTACACCCTCCTCTGTCAGGATCGACGGAAAACTACTACGCATGCCCTCTAATATCGGCAATTTTGCGCCACTGGTCTGGCCGGTCTGAGCAGTTTGCGACCTTCTTTCTGCCGTACCGGCAGATGTTGGCGAGCACACCATCCCACCACTATAAAGTAGACGATGTATCGACGCCGCTAAATGAGCTGGTGTCGTTGGTAAAAATTCGTATTTAGCAGTTGGTGAACTATCAGCATTTGGTCAAATTAACGCATTTAGGTGTTGCGTTAAAAATTTTAATCGTAATTTTTTATGTATAATTCATAATTCAACAGTTTAATCAATAACAGCCTAATTGTAATATACATAATACAGAAATAAATAATCATTTTTTGTTGTGGCAATTTTATCAATATTCCCAATTATCTTGTATATCATTATTTTTCAAGAAAGATATTAATAGTATTAAAGCACTATAATTGACTGAAGTGTAATTCATGTAGTTTATTATTTTTTTTTACCTCTGCAACATTAGTGGTACAGAACATGAACGCGGCGATTATATATGTTGTTTTTTTCTGTAGTAATCTTTTTGTTGGCTTATTAACCCGTTGATGTCCATCTACAATTAGCAGCGTATATTTTTTAGCAGTAATAGGGATAGAACCCTGCCCACTTACATGTGAAGTTGATTTACTATCGACTTTGTTATTAAGCCAACATATTCGCTGTAACTGTATGATGAATAGTTTTCCGATTTAAATATGTAAATACAAAAATTAATAATTTCTAATTCTCAATAACAATAAAATCTTTATTTTTAGTCTCAACTATGTTGTTTTAATAAATACTTGCACAAGTCTTACGTTTGAAAGTTCTTGAAGGCAGAACATATGATATATTCAGAATGGCTATGCTGACTGACAACCTGCACACAAAACTACATAATATACTACTGATGGTGTATGATTCAAAATACTTGTTTGGCCTACATAAACAAACTTGTCTGATCTGGCCAAGTTGCATTGTCAGACATTACCTTTGTGAGATGATGATGTTGATGTAGCTGATCATAATCATTACTAATCCTATGACATTTGATAAAGGTTTTTTTATAATTGCTCAATAAATGTTTAATTACACATCTACTGGTTGTGTTTTTCTTCCCTTTGCATGGGTCATTATGATACCCTCTCTTGTTCCCAGTATACACCTATTAAATACAAACACTATATTAAATAAAGGCACCTCAGTAAACAAACCTTATATATTAAATGACAAGTACCTCTATTAAATACAAAATATTACTCTCACAAACATAAAGCCTTACTCATCCAATACAAAACCTTATATATTAATACAATGCCCTGCTCTGTAAAAATGCAAAACTTACTCTATTAAATACAAAACCTTACTCCTATTAAATACAAATACTTATATATTCAATACTAAAACTACTCTATTAATGAAACTAACCTCTATCCAATGCAAAACCTCTATTAAATACAAGCCTTACTCATAAATACAAAACCTTATATATTAAATGAAACCTTACTCATAATAAATACAAAACATACTCTATAAATACAAATATACTCTAGCTAAATACAAAACTTATCTATAAATACAAAATATTATATTAAATAGCTTCTTATATAATACAAAAACTTACTCATAAAATACAAGCCTTATATTATTACCATTATATAGTAATAAAACCTTACTCTATTAAATATAAACACTCTATTAAAGTACAAAACATCTATTTAAATATTAATATTTTTTTAATAATACTTTTCAGAGGATCGTGTTTTTGATATACATTTCAGAGGTACCTGCCAGAGAATGTGTAGAATCTTGCATGAAAATATTGAAAGCTATTGTGTTGTGGGATGTGTAGGCACTACATGGTGGCACACAGAAGCAAAAAATGCAGTCAACATTATTTGTCTTTATTATACCTATAATTTCTTCTGGGTGGGGGGTCCCATTTCAATTATTTCTTTATATTTGTTTGGACCCATTTAATTATCTCTCGTCATTTTTACAAAAAGTATCTTCAAGTCATGCGGGTAAAAAAGTTATATATTGTCTAAGATGTTTGATGTATATGTTTGTTATTAAAGAAGCGATCATAAGGATAATCTCACAAATAGTCCAATTAATATATTGTATTTATTTCCACAAGCAAAAGTTTTAAACAGATGATGTTTTGTGTGTATTCTTAAGATAATGTAAAATTTAATGTTCAGTTTGTTAATATTTTCTTACTATATCTCTAATATTTAATTATCTCCCTTTAACATAACACAAACTTCGTCACATATTTTGTTTTCTTTTTCACTATTCACATGCGTTGATTATAAGGGTTACGTCTGGAGAGCGCCGTACACAATGTTGACAATGCAAACTAACCCGGCTATGATGGGGCTTCACCAGAACAGAATATTTTAAATGATATTTCTTTTTAGAGCTGATGTTTGCTGCGTCTGCGGCCTCAATGGATTGATGAAGATTGTCATTTCAGTGAGTCAAGTTAAAACACAATTAAATCTATTTTCATTTTCAATACTTTGATACTAGACTTGCACCACACATCTTATCAATAAAGTATTACATTCTGTTTGCTGTAAACGATTGTTAAGTAGTATAATTAATAATGAGTAATAGGAATGTTAAAATTTCAAATCTATTTTTTGTAATCAAAATACTTGATTTGCAATATTTATAATTTACGGTGATTCTCAGCGATATACTGTGCAATACCAATGTGTATAACATTAACCTTCATCCTATTAACCTTCATGGCGTTTACTTAATGAGAAAGCATCACTCACGTCTCTATATGTTTTTTTAATACATTCTATGTTGAACTTATCAAAAAAAAAAACCCAAAATGAAAACTATTTATGGAAAGAGTTAATAAAATATTATGAAGGAATTAAAGATTAATAATGATAGGTGTTGTGCGTAATTATGTAGGCCTATAGGTGGATTTAATAGCAGAGGTTAATTTATTTTCTAGATATAATGAAGATTTATTCTCTTTTAGATGAACTTTATGTATATGCACTTTATTTTATATATTATTAAGTGTCTATTCTCAAATGTACTTATTCTAATAATTTGTTTATTATGTCTTGGACCCTTTAGAGTACATAGATATGTTTCTTTTTGTATATAGACTGTTATTATTCAAATATATATATATATTTTATTTTACTCCAACTGTGTGCCTATAGCCGATCCGGGTACCGGATAAATTGTTTACTAATTAAAGAAAAATGCAAGATATAAAGTTCTTGCATATATTGTAAAAGTGATGTAATACAAAATTATTTAATGATTATTCATATATATAACATATTACATAGGTTTACCTGCATAATTATTTATTTTTTCTCTAGTATTTCAATTGTATTATAAGTAACTTTCTAATTGTTAATAGTTTTTTAAAAATATAACTAAAATTAGAAAAAATAATTGTTTCAGTTTAAAATGAAATACATATCAAATGAGATGTTTTAATGAACGATACTTTTATATAAATCTTGACTTGTTTAAAAACACCAGTGGCTACGGTAACATCAAGACGGGTTCATTTTTTCAGAATTTGACATATTAGATATAGCTCCACACCTGAAGCTATCCCTAACCCTATCTAACTCTAACCTAATCCTATCCTATCCCTAACCTAATCCAGCCTTTTCCTAATCCTAAAGTAATTGCCGATTGCCGAAAAATACAAAAATCGATGTCCCACTAACTCTAATATAATATGGCGCTTGATGTTCTGTAGCCTTATTTTATTTTTAAAAAAAAAAACTTTTTCAAAACGATTGAAAAACTTTATCCATTAACAATGGACTGTTTTAATTTGTTATGTTTTTCTTATTGCTTATTTATTGTTGTTTTTGTTTTGTTGTGTTTTGTTTTTTTGCTTATTATTGTTTTGTTTTTTTCAATCAATTTGTTGACGCTTTTTTAGTTTGTACACTATTTAAAACAACTTTTCATCCAAAATTTGATCTGCCAAATAAATCACATACTATTTTATTCTTTTTTTTTTTTGGGAGAAACAAGAAATTGTTTATGTGTTTCGACAAGTTTGAAAATTGTTGAGATAGTACACAGCGTTTACAAACATTTGAAACACTACTCATTCATTTGATTCCTATCAATGATTCACTCATTTTACTTCATGGCAAAAGCTAAAGGTTGTTGAAATAAAAAGAAAGGATGGGGTAAAGGGGGGGATAAATTTCAATTAATTACGCTGACTTTTTTCTTTCTATGTTGGCTGGTCCAACAGAAACAAATAGTTGCTCCTGGTCACGACAAAAATATTTATGTTGTTGGTGGCAAATATTTACTAGTTCAATTCAGCTTGAATAGAATATTAACAGTGATTCTACCAAACTATATACGTTCAGTGATTCACACAAACTATCTTATAGTCAGTCTACATAATGTATTTGCAATACATTTGTTGGTTGGTGATATAAACTAGAAATACTGAAGTTGTTTGTATTCTTAAAAATCATCCTCATCAATTTAGATAACGACCTTAAAAAGTATTTATATACTTGAAATACAAATTATGAGTTGAAAACTGAATTAAATAATATCTGCTAATTTTTTTTGTTCTTCCATCTATAAACAGGGATAATATCTTATTATCAATTTTATTTAATATTTCTATGTTTGTAAATAAATCTTGTATTGTTCACTAACGAACTCACGTGTCCTTGAGTGCCTACCTAAAGAATGAAACTCGTAACAATACAAAATGGAGGACAGAAAAATGAAAAAAAAAATATATATATCTTAAACGAATTTCCACTTTTGTGTATATTCAACTTGATTGGGGTGGGGGGTGGGGGGGGGGAGGCATCAACATTAGTTGGTGCTTGGGGTATTCAGAGGGGACTTAATCTTGCACTACAAAGTGTACCCTCCAATCAGATCAAAGACATCTTGCACTACAAAGTGTACCCTCCAATCAGATCAAAGACATCTTGCACTACAAAGTGTACCCTCCAATCAGATCAAAGACATCTTGCACTACAAAGTGTACCCTCCAATCAGATCAAAGGCATCTTGCACTACAAAGTGTACCCTCCAATCAGATCAAAGGCATCTTGCACTACAAAGTGTACCCTCCAATCAGATCCAAGGCATCTTGCACTACAAAGTGTACCCTCCAATCAGATCAAAGGCATCTTGCACTACAAAGTGTACCCTCCAATCAGATCCAGGCATCTTGCACTACAAAGTGCACCCTCCAATCAGATCAAGGCATCTTGCACTACAAAGTGTACCCTCCAATCATATCCAAGGCATCTTGCACTACAAAGTGTACCACCCAATCACATGCAAGGCATCTTGCACTACAAAGTGTACCCTCAATAAGATCAAAGGCATCTTGCACACTACAAAGTGTACCCACTCAATCAGATCAAAGGCATCTTGCACTACAAAAGTGTACCCTCCAATCAGATCAAAAGCATCTTGCACTACAAAGTGTACACTCCAATCAAATCAAAGGCATCTTGTACTACAAAGTGTACCCTCCAATCAGATCCAAGGCATCTTGCACTACAAGTGTACCCTCAATCAGATCAAAGGCATCTTGCACTACAAAGTGTGTACCCTCCAATCAGATCCAAGGCATCTTGCACTACAAAGTGCACCCCTCCAGAGAAATCAGATCAAGAAGGCATCTTGCACTACAAAAGTGTACCCTCAATCATATCCAAGGCATCTTGCACTACAAAAGAAGAAGAAGTGTACCACTTTTCTCCAATCACATCAAAGACATCTTGCACTACAGTGTACCCTCCAATCAGATCAAAGGCATCTTGCTACAAAGTGTACCCTCCAGTGAATCAAAGGCATCTTGCACTACAAAGTGTACCCTCCAATCAGATCAAAGGCATCTTGCACTACAAAGTGTACACTCCAATCAAATCAAAGGCATCTTGCACTACAAAGTGTACCCTCCAATCAGATCAAAAGCATCTTGCACTACAAAGTGTACACTCCAATCAAATCAAAGGCATCTTGTACTACAAAGTGTACCCTCCAATCAGATCCAAGGCATCTTGCACTACAAAGTGTACCCTCCAATCAGATCCAAGGCATCTTTTTCTAAAGTCTTCTCCAATCATAGATCCAAGGCATCTTGCACTACAAAGTGCACCCTCCAATCAGATCAAAGGCATCTTGCACTACAAAGTGTACCCTCCAGACCCAATCATATCCAAGGCATCTTGCACTACAAAGTGTACCCTCCAATCACATCAAGGCATCTTGCACTACAAAGTGTACCCTTCCCTCCAATCAGATCAAAGGCATCTTGCACTACAAAGTGTACCCTCCAGCAATCAGATCAAGGCATCTTGCACTACAAAGTGTACCCTCCAATCAGATCAAAGGCATCTTGCACTACACATAAGGGAAGTGTACACTCCAATCAAATCAAAGGCATCTTGCACTACAAAGTGTACTACCCTCCAATCAGATCCAAGGCTAGGGTGCACCTAATATTCAGAAAAATACAACAACATTAATTTCCAGTATTTTCATTTTGGTATATAGAACCATGACTCGTTTTGTGCCAACCATCGGCTACTTGTGTGTGCTAGTGGTCACTACCCTGGCCACATCCAACTGGACTCAAGAAGCGAGAGATTACATACTGGACATACACAATGAGAAGAGAAGGGAGAGGGTGGGTGTCAGATGAATAAAATGGTTTACAGTAAGTCATTTCTTTTTTTTTTTTTTTTTTTGTTGTTACTGTGATCTCATGTCTCGGATCTCTTGTCTCGGATCTCATGTCTCGGATCTCATGTCTCGGATCTCATGTCTCGGTTCTCCTGTCTCGGTCTCTGACAACATAAAGATGTAGAAATAATTTTGATCAAGTGTAACAGTGCATACAAGTATAACGTCTAACCTGCAGCACGTGCTAATTGTTTCCTCATATCTATATTCAAGACGAGGGCCGGCCCTAACAATTGCGGGGCCCTATGTGAAACGGACTGCGCGGGGACCAGTTTGGGTAGGGATGGGGATAATAAGTGAAAATTTGGAATTTTGTATTAGAAAATAAATTCGTCTTTGAATTTTATTCATTCTTTACTAAGTACAAAAATCACAATCGAATTAACTTTACGATTGTAGTGAAGTCAAACAGCAGTAGTGTTTCCTATTTAGAACACGCTCAAAGAATTGCCAAGCTGTTCAATCTATCTTCGTGAATTGTTGATCTCAAATAATTATTGATTAGTTTGATGCGCGAGAAGCTTCTTTCACCAGATGCACTTACAGTTACCGGTATTGTTACAAATATTCTGAGTGCAACAAAATAGTTGGGGAAAGCAGTGTATCTTTCATTAGTGGACAGATAACCCAAAATTTCTATCGGGGGTTTTCGCGGTATTTGGTAGAAAATGCCTTAAAGATTCCATTTCATCCTCTAATTCTCGCCCACACTTATCTGCTGACTGGTCTGTTGATGACGTCAATGCCTGATCGAAGTTCGCTGTAAACTTTCGTGTCATCCACAGAACACTTGAAGCTGACAAGAAACACAAATAGATTGTGGTTTGATTTCAACTGTTCAAATCTCGACTGCAAGTTGAATTGCAGTGTCCACAATTTTGTTGAAGCAATTTATCCTGTCGTCATCTTCAGCATTTTCAGGTGTTAAGTTTTCCACAGATTTGTCATACTGCATTTTCCTTTGACGTTTGGCTGGAAAGATTGCAACAACTTCATATTCCTTTGCTGTAACAAGAATCTGAACAAACTCAACAACTCTCAGTTTCCTTAGCCAAGTCATCAAGTTGTACGAATCCATTGAAGTGCTCAAATCTACTGTTTCACCTTGTAGTTCTTCACACACAAATTGACTTGGAAGAGCACGTCGTACCATAACACAATTGACACTAAGAATGTGTACTGCTTCAATGTTTCATGCTGGTGTTTCTGCGCTGCTTTTAATTATCGCATCCTTAGTCTCGAGTATCGAGTGCGTCACAAATTTTGAGCAATTGATAACGAATTATTTTGACACTTTCTATTCATTCCCACCTTGTTTCACACATATGTTTTACAGACAATTTGGAAACATGCTTTCTGAGTAATGACCATCTCTTTGTAGATGCTGAAAAGATAGTATACACGCGTTGTATAGTTCAAAAAATGTTAACGCGTCAAGGCATGTTTTGACCATGTCTGCTACCACCAGATTGTATTTATGAAACGCATATGGATCTTCGAATTTTATACAATGCTTTTTCTGAGGAACAAGCTTTACTCACCTATGTAGTGAAAAAAATCTTCGTCTGGCAGAAAAAAAGAAAATTTAAACCACTGACGGTAAATTTCAAACTATTCATCCAATAAATCATTGACATCATCTCCATAAATAGCTTCTCTTATTTGATTGGTTTCACTGAGCTGAGCCATCATAAGGTTAAGAACAGTGTCTGTTTCATCTTACCTCAAGTTCAGCTAAATGACGAAGGTTTAGAGATAAAATACAGAAAGCAGCTACAATTTTTTAAAATTTTATTTACTTGTCGTAATCACTTGAAACAGCAACAAAATAGATTAAAAAAAACAGTAAAAACAGAAGAACAGAATAAACACGCTGACCTATACATGATTAAAATGTTATAATGGTATTATTTAATAATTTGCGTCTTGCATTGGCGCGGGGCCTATGAAAGTGCGGGGCCCACTGCGGCCAGCCCTGTTCAAGACAGTGTTGTTCTGGTTATATCTCCACACATATATACCTAATTGTCATGTTATCAGCCGATTCTCAATATCATGTGACTGACGTAGTTGGTAGTCTTTGAACTTAACCACCAAACCTCTGCCTGCACAATGATTGGGTTGTCTTTTGAAGTTGGAAGAAGATGTAAATAAACTACATAGTGGGATAGATAGATAGATAGATTGATAGGTAGGTAGTTGGTAGGAAGGTAGGTAGGCAGGCAGATAGATAGATTTATATATATTAGGGTGGCCCAAAATAACTTTTTGTCAAATGTTTTTTGGAGCATTTTGTTTTTGTGTTTCCTTTGACTTCAAAACAGCACAGAAAAAATTTAATGAATATATGACTTTATTTAGTACTGCCTCATAGACACTGAAATTTTAAATACTTTAGAATGAATTTTGAATGTGAGTGTGTATATATAAAGCACACAGAAAATGCTAGAAGGTTCTGGAAAGTTTTAGAAAAATCTATATAATTCTAGAAGGCTCTGAAAGGTTATACGAAGAATCTCTAGAAGGTTCTAGAAGCTTCTAGAAAAACGTAGAAAACTTGAGAAGGTTCCGGGAAATTCTAGAAATCTCTAGAGATTTTGATTTTTCATATAAATAGCCAGCTTCACCGGTGCATTTCAATTTAGTTATAAAAATAAGATCAAATGTTGCGGCTATATAAATATCATTCATTTAGTTATGACTGCCTAGGTCGAAAAGTGTTGTTCATTTAACTTGCATAGAAGTTGACATAACTCCTGTTTATTGAGCTAGGTACTTCCCTAATTTAGACTACTGGCCAATGGTATGTTTACAAACACAGCCGTCTGTCAGTTAGTTGGTACAATTTTCATGACCTATTTCTTTGCTTGTATACTTTCCAGTTGACATGCCAATGTTTATTGAGCTAGGTACATCCCCTAATTGAGCCTACTGGCCAATGCTATGTTTACAAACACAGCCGTCTGTCAGTTAGTAAGTACAATTTTTCATGACCTATTTCTTTGCTTGTATACTGTCCAGTGGACATGCCAATGTTTATTGAGAGCTAGGTACTTTCCCTAATTGAGCCTATACTCCAGTGGATGAGAAAAACAGACTTGCTGCTTTGCTTGAGGCTATTCATGGAGAAATCTTCTGATGATCAGAAAGAAGAAAGGTCACATCCATAACCTAAAATGATCCTTTAGCACTTCATAATGTGACATTAAAGGGTTTTGTGACCTCGTCACCGGTTCTCATTTTTCTCATGACTGATGCTTCCACCTGGCAACAAATTCCATCCTTTCAAGGCAACAGCAGTGGTCTCTTCCTTGAAAGTTGTCAATGACGGTGTCGAGCGGGAATTGCAATGGCGTCCTCATTCTACTCATCTCTCATCAAATCAGAGGAGGAAAGCAGTACTTGCTCCAAATTGTTGAACAGATGCAAAAAAAAAAATAAATAACTGTGCTGAAGGCACAGACTAAAAAACTTTTAAAAAGTGTATTGTTGAATGGCGTACTTAAGAACTACTCTATACAGTCAGGTTAATGTCATGTAACTGGTATTATTTGACAGTTTAATTCCTACTGTGTAATATAACTGTTCTTTGTATCTAAAAAACAGCATTTTAAACCTTGCAAAATTTTCATTTAATGCAACTGCCGAATACCATAAAACACGAGCTAACAAGTGCACTGGCAGTATTTATAGGAGCCCATGGTGTGAAATTGGGTATATACATGTTTTAAATCCCAGTGAACCAGACAACTAAAATGCTCATGATAAAAAATCAACTTTATTTTTCCATTATAAAGTGAGCCACCCTAATATATATATATATATATATATATATATATATATATATATATATATATATATATATACATATATATATACATAATTGTCAGTCAAAAAAAAGTTATTGATTTAAAACTACTCTGTGTCGTCCATGTTTCAGATCTGGAGCTGGAGAGGCAAGCCAGAAAATGGGCTGAGAACTGTGTGTTTAGACACGAGTCGAAGGAAAGGTCGAGTGAGAACCTGGCCTATTCCACCTATAAACATTCAGAAAAAGACAAGATTTTGAAAGCCTCTGACGACTGGTTCAATGAGAAGGACACATACAGCTATGGTCAGCACAGCTGTGGGTCATCTTGTCATTACACACAGGTAGGTAGCTCCACTTTGTGAATCTGTTTTTTTGATTTTGTAGCATCTACTGGCATTAATGGTCATCCTGGTGGCCTTTAAAAAAAATAAAAACTCACGCTATATTACATACTAGCTGTACCTTGCAAAACCTTTGCATCGAGCAATATCCTCTTTTAGGTTTGATCGGTAGTCTAGGTTATTTTTTGGTTTCGGGCAGATCCGATTTTTCATGATTGTATTTTATTGTTGTATTAATTCTTTACTTTCGATTTAACATAACCCATATTCGCTATCATTTTATTAGATTACATTGAAACGTAATTAAATGAAATCAAACGTCAATCCTAACTTTTAAGTTCTGCTTTGAATGAATTATAAGATTTAAAAAATTTCTAATTAAAATTAAATAATAACAATCATACCATTTTTTTAGAAAATTAAAAGCACATTGATGACGCGATTTGGTTTGTACTCAGCTGTTTTAGTTGCTATATTGCGCGATTTCGCTCACACTATATAATTAAAAAAATTACTACTTTAACAGTGCAGGATTAACGTATATGCTAAACAAACTATAGCTTAGGGCCAGCGTTTACTTGGGGGGGCCCAAAAAATTGTCCGCGTGAGCAATGGTCATATACACTTAATTAACTGCAGCGTTGTTTGTCCATTGCCGCACGTCGGGAATGTCCCACATACTCTTCACTACAAACTAGCAGAACAGATAAATAATAAACGGCACTACTGGAAATATGATCTTGAACGAATGTGGCGGTAATAATTATTATATCAGAGTGTGGTTTGCCTTTCTAAGAAGATAAGGAAACATTTGGTTCGCCTCACAATAGCCATTTCATTGAATGACTCGAACATACAACAAAATTTTATCTTTTTCTAGCAAGCTAAATAACAAAATTAAAATTAAGGATCCAGGTGTCAATTCTTATCTTTCTAAAATAATATGTGATTAGTTTATTTAAATTATGACAAATAAAGTAAGACACTCAAACTTGGTTGCTTTAAGAACTTCAGGGTACTTCAGTTTAAGTGTGGAACCCACTTCATACCGGTCCATACTGATCTGCTGTCTGTTATTTTCTAACTTTCCTAGAGATGGGCAGCCACACAGGGTAAAGTATGGCTAAGATGGTGCACAACAGCCTTACAAATGAGTACACAATAATTTTTACTAATTGTCGAAGCGCTAAAGGTATTGTCCCCTGGCTGAAGTTAAGCTCGCTACGCCACTGTTTGGAAGCCAGGAATAAAATTAGTGTCACAAAGTGTTATTCTTCACTGAGCAATGTCAGTTATCTAATATTTTTAAAAATGTATTACATATTATAACAAATATAAATGTTAATCTCATTAGTTCTACCAGCTTTATATTTTGACCGTAATAAATGGAATTAATCTACTTTCTTCATTATAAATCTGAAATAAACAGATTCGAACTTATAACACTGAAAGTGAAATAGTGTGTATTTATAATTCTCAGATGGTTTGGGGCAAAACGTCTAAAGTAGGTTGCTACAGCCACACGTGTCCATACCTCACCGGGTCGAAAAAGATTCCTGGTACCTGGTCTGTTTCTACACACCCAAAGGAAGATGGGACGGGGAGAAGCCATACGACAAAGAATGCAAGACGAAATGCGGTAGGGGGCAGACAGAAGAACAAGGTCTCTGTGTCGGTGACATTGCCTGTAAGGATGACGAGCCGCAGTGTGACCAGTGGGCCAAAAACAGGCAGTGTGAATAATGCCCTTACATGAAATGCATGAAGTCATGCAAGGTTTGCGCCAGCGATAGTTCCAGCGTGGATAAGAAACCAACATCTGCTACAGAAAAGGTGGAATCGAAACCAACATCTGCTACAGAAAAGGTGGAATCGAAACCAACATCTGCTACAAAAAGGTGGCATCGACACCAACATCTGCTACAAAAAGTTGGTGTCGACACCAACATCTCTAAAGAAAGGTGGTGTCGACACCAACATCTGCTAAAGAAGTAAAAGTGGTGTCGACACCAACATCTGCCAAAGTCTGCCAAGATTATTAATGTTTATTGTGAAGACTGGGCCAAGCACAACCACTGTGCAATAAACCCTTCGTACATGCTGAATCATTGCCGAAAGTCATGTAAAATTGTAAGTAAAATAAAAAAAAAAGACTATCATACTGAGATCAGAGGCAGTGCTCATGAATATTTAAATTAAGGGGCTGCTAATGGGGAACACCTGTAGGAACTTTTAGGTTAATGTGAATTGCGCTATAAAATGTAGTGTTTAACATATTGTTAATTTAAAAAAAAATATATTTCTGAACCTTCTTTCGAGTCAAGATGTTTACTAGCTTTAAAAGAGATGGGGATACTTCACAGTTGTCAGGGACGCCACTGCACCAAATCCTCCATTGTCTGGGGGGGGGGGGCACTTCAATATAACGACTTTTGGTACTGATAAAAGTATAATAGTGTTTGTTAAGCACAGTAAAAGTATGTCGCTGTTTCTGTAAATGTATTAATTATTAAAGTGTGTCTTTTTTACGTTGCCAATTATTATTAGTTTTAGTTATTAATTTAAAAAGTAAAACATTATTCCGGCTCTATAATTGGTAAAAAGGCAGAGTACTCAAAACCATTTTTAACATTTGTTATACATGATCAATTCATTCTAAGTAACATAAACTTCATTCTAAGAAATATACAATTCATTCTAATAAATGTATAATTCATTCTAAAATATAAATGTTTAAACTGAACAAGAAATGCAGCGTGAAAATGTTGAAATTCGCATCTTTTGTAATCTCATAAATTGAAAATTGTACTCATCTTTATATCAAAAATTGAGCAACAAATAGTTAATTCATTTATCACATATCACGAAATTAGGATATGTAAAGAAGAACTTCATTATACATTTACAGAAATTAGAAATTATGCAACTTATAAATAAAAAATGTTTCAACCAATTTTAATTTTTAAGTTGTTTTTATTTTAATTATTAGCTTTAAGTCAGTTTGTTTTGTCTGGAAGTTTCGGAAAATTACAAATTAATTATCACTAGCATCTTAGAGCTCAATCAATTTAATTATGGTCTACATTACATAAAAATGACATATAAATATGGTCTACATTACTCTACATTTTATAAATGTAACATATATTTATAGTTAGATGACTATTGCAAAAACAAAAATTTTTTGAGAAATTTGGATGACTAAAAAATTAATGCGGGGCGACGTTTTTGTAATTGTATTTTATAACAAGACAGAATTTAAAGCTTTAAAATATCGAGGACTAATTGTGTCTCCAATCTTAGCTCATTAAAAAAAAATTGATACTGAAAGTTTACGGAAAGTCATATTGCTATATATGTCATTGACGTACATACTTGCCATTAAATGAATGCAGCTGGTATTGCAGCTGGTATTACAACTGGTATTACAACTGGTATTGCAGCTGGTATTACAGCTGATATAACAACTGGTATTGCAGCTGGCATTCGAGACAGGC
The DNA here is from genome assembly GCA_021962125.1 of Bulinus truncatus. NCBI lineage: Eukaryota > Metazoa > Mollusca > Gastropoda > Planorbidae > Bulinus > Bulinus truncatus. The sequence continues at coordinate 513,497 of JAGDYQ010000245.1, forward strand.
GCTAACGACAACGTTATAATTTTTTATTCATCCGAATTTCTATAAATGTTCTCCCCCCCCCCCCCCAAAGATTTTAATTAAAAAAGCTGGGTTTTTTAATTATTTTTTTAAGTAATTTGTATAGAAGTTTTTTTTAAAGTCACCGTCTGGCTATAGACGTTTTTGTAATGTTTTTTCTCTCTTAACCGATGTGGTCATTTCGAGGGGGGAACAAATGTACAATAACAACAGTTGTTCTAGCATCCGTCCTTTCGTGAGCTTTGTGGCACCTATCTCCTCCCAAATCCCCAAACGAATATTTTTGGCTTCACCAGGAATTGAACCATGTACCCTTTCCATGGGTGTCCATTTTACTATCCGTTTCGCCATTCAGACATGTTTTGGATAAATTTGAAATCAACTTTCACGAGCTTTTTGAAGCCCAGTCGATTTCAAATTGTTAGCACTGGTTTCTTCTCCGTGACAATGCTCAAGTTTCAAACGTTCGTGTGAATTTTAAAAAACTCAAAGTGCCAGATCGTTAAGGACTGTCCATTGAACTTTTTTTTAAAATCCGTCAATGTTGATAACATTTTACAAACCATACCGTCTCTAGTAGCAGTCATGTGACCTCCGGTCACCGCAACACAACAAACTTTATCGTTCATTTCTGTTCAGGCTAGAACATTTCGTTTATTCTTATTTTAAATTAAAGGGACAAATAGATAGAGACATTAAACTGCACAACTTGTGGGCATATCGATTTGTTTATATTTTCTGTGTGTCAATCGCTTTGTTTTATTTAACAACTTGTTTCATGATTTTAAAAACATCTAGTACATTCCAGAAGTAAATATAATTTATAAAAAAAATTTACCCCTGAACTTTTTTTCAAATTATAACGTCATACCCTACCCCTTTCAATTTTACAAGTCATTATACAGGTCAGCCCGTAGCGTGAGGGGGCCCTGGGGGCCCCTGCGTTTTGTCTGGCCCCCCTGCTTATTTGTTCTACTTAGTTAAAATGTATTACCTGGCCCCCCTGCTATTGTTGATACAACCAGCCCCGTAGCGTGAAAATTCTACAGGAGGGGGCCAGGGATTCTAGCAGGGGCCAGGTATTCTACAGCAGGGCCATGCAATAGCGAGGGGGCAGGTAATACATTTTACTAAGTAGAACAAATAAGCAGAGGGTCAGGCAAAACACCAAGGGGTCCCGGCCCCCTGTCCCCCCCCGCACGCTACGGGCTTGGGTACAACATTATCTATAGCGCTTGAGTATTGACCTTTGGCTCTGGGTCCTGGACTATTAGATGAAGACCTATTCGGCACAACTGGTAGTCAATCGATTTCTTTATATTTTGTGTTCGTCAATCGATTTGTTTATTTATTATTTTGCGTTAAGTCTATCAGAATTTTTAGCAATTTATATCATGATTTCAAAATTATCTAGACAAGAAGACAATCCCTGGTAACAAATGGATTCATGGTTTCAAACAGTCTAAAGCATGACAAAAAGTAAACAAAAAAATTTTGAAAAAAAATCACCTCTGACCTTTTTTTCGACTTATGACGTCATACAACAGCTCAATTTTTATAATGAGTCCATATAGAGGGAAGGAATTATGTAAACTAATTTTTAAAAAAGAATATATTGGAAGCAGCACAAAGGAGCATCATACACTAAGAGCTTTTAAACGTGCCAGAAAACGTCTATAATGTACCATGAAAGCATTTTGTGGGTAACTTTCAACACACTGCACTGGACAATGTATTTCTCTCTTAACTATTTATTTTTAAACATTAACTAACAATGTCGTTTTTGTCTACCATATTGACGCTACAAATTGAAGAAGAAAACAATGTAAATTGCAAAACATTTACTCATCATATTAAACAATATCGCTTTTCAAGATAGGAAACTGTAGATTTCATTTGGAAAAAAAAAGCGTGTGAGCCAAACTCGTTGTTTAAAAGTGGAGAGGGGGAGGGTCGAGAGGTGAAGACAAGTCAGTTTTAAAAAATATAACAATTCTAACGAATCATTTTTTTTTCAACGATCAAACCAAACTTCCTAACAATGTGCCCCTGTCCGCCAGCATATTATTGAATTTTATACTTAAAAAAATTAGGCCAAATCAGTTGTTTTATAAAATGAAATAGTGAAATGTTCAAACAATTTATCTGACAATGATGGAAATGTTCAAAACAATTTATCTGGCAATAAAGAAATGTTCAAACAATTTATCTGGCAATAAAGAAATGTTCAAACAATTTATCTGGCACATTTTGTACATTTTTAGAGTTTTGTTTTCTTTATCCGACAAAAATTACCGATGAAAGCCAGGATAGAACAAAATTTATTGAATCTGATTCATGGATTGGCAGTACTCTTGGTGTAGTTGGGAAAACGATTCAAGAAAATGTGTGGTTAGGAAATATTTTAAGTATTCAGATTGTTGATGGGTTGGGGTGAAATGTACAAACCATGTACTCCTTTGTACCTATATTTTAGAATTTTAATTAATGATAATATGCAAAACAAAAAAAAGATGGAAACTGTATACATATATATATATATATATATATATATATATATATATATATATATATATATATATATATACATACATATACAGTCTATATCTTTTTATCACTTTTTTATTTACATGCAGGTCACGAAAAAAAAACAGTTTGTTATAATGGGGTCTGAAACCTAAAATGTTATCCTAGTGAGTCACAGATTGTGAAAAATTTGAGAGCCACATTTAAAATCCCTTTAAACGGTTACATAATATAGCAACCTGTTATTTGTTATCTGGTTTTAAATAGACGCGACAAAAGACATGGTCAACGTAAGTTTGAAACCAATTGATTTTGTGTTGTTAGTCTTTCTTGGTAGCTACGGTCTTATACTTGACAATACTTTACCCAGACAAAAGCATGGAATATTCTAGATCTTTTTAACAAGCTAAGTTTCTAAAAACAAAACTGCAGTTTAATTTAAAAAAAAAATTCGAATATTGTGTGGGACGATATCAGTTTTTTTAAAGAATACCAAAACTATTGCAAATTCTCCTATAGAGTATCGATTACGATACCGTTAACGATTACGATACCATTAACGATTACGGTTCAAAGTTAAATTATTTCATTCCATTTGGAGAATTGGGAAGGAACAAAATAGTTTTATTTACATCCATTGAAGCCTAAGTATATAACTGAATACTAACACATGCAACACCATCAGTGAACTGTATCACCAAAAACAGTGTTGACCTCAAATCCTCACCTTTCAAAAAAGAAGACCAAGTAATAATTTTGACTCCTTCTTCACCTTACTGGTAAGTTCTGACATTATTTTTAAAGTTGTTTTTTCCCATAAATATGTAGATGATTATTATCGATTTTTGCCAATTAAATTCCTGAATCAGACAATGCAGGCCCAAAGTGTGAGCTTCTTTACCATCAGAACTAGCATAGTTTTTATTGAAATTTAAACAGTCATAACTTGATCCATAGAACTATTTCATGTATGTTTGAAAGTGTCAGGATTTTGATTATCGATGTCATTGCCATATGTATGTTTGTAAGAGTCAGGGGTTGGGGTGTCGGTGTCATTTCCACTTACATATGTATGTTTGCAAGTGTCAAGGGTTGGGGTGTCAGTGTCATTGCCATATGTATGTTTGCAAGTGTCAGGGTTGAGGTGTCGGTGTCATTGTCATATGTATATGTTTTTCAAGTGTCAGGACTGGGGTGTCGGTGTCATTGCCATATGTATGTATGTGTAAGAGTCAGGGCTGGGGTGTCGGTGTCATTGCCATATTTTGTACTCGAATCAAATATCTCGAACAGAAATCTAGTATACATCATTTGCTCCCATAAAGTTCACATTCAGTGTGCCTTAAAGGGCTTAGTGAAATTTACTCATAAGAAGAAAGAGAGAGAAAAAGAGATGTGTGAAAACCTTATTGAATCTCATACCTAGTCTTCTTATTCGCCACTTTAAACATTTTAGCGTTTTTGCGAGCATTTTTATTTATATTTTTTTTAAATTAATTATATTTAACTTTAATAAGGCAATCAGGAACATTGACTACAGATTACGTTGTATTGATTTAGGAACGGATTCATTGACTGCAGTTACGTTGTATTGGTCAAAGAAACGGATTCAATGTGTTTCTGTATGTTTTACTGTTTGCTATACTAAAATTTTAAAGTCATTACTTGAAGTAAAATACTTTTCATCAATATATGGCAATGGTTGACTAGAATATCGGTTTAAAAAAGTACAATAGTACTATAACATATTATAAGGTATTCGTTTTGTATATTGTAATGGAATGGGAAATATTATTTAAGAAACATTCTTACTCTTTTTTTTTTGCTTTAGAACTATGACTCCCTTTGGTACCAACCATCGGCTAAAAAATGTGCTAGTGGTCACTACCCTGGCCCAATCCAACTGGACCCAAGAAACTAGAGATTACATACTGGGCATACACAATGAGAAGAGGAAAAACGAGGGTGGATGTCAGATGAACAAATTGGTTTACGGTAATAGTTTTCTTTTATAGAACACACTGTTCGAATAACTGACAATCATAAACCTTCTCATGCAAACTAAGCAGCTGGAGAGATCTCAAAAAATATTGATGCTGTTAAATCCCCACACGAATTGTTCTGGTTATATCTCAAAAATATATTCAAGACTGTATTTCTCTATTTATAATAATTTATTACCTCTCTCATCATTTGTTACTCTATCACCATTTGTTACTCTATCACCATTTGTTACTCTATCACCATTTGTTACTCTGTCACCATTTGTTACTCTATCACCATTTGTTACTCTAACATTATTTGTTACTCTATCACACCATTTGTTACTCTGTCACCATTTGTTACTCTGTCACTATTTGTTATTATATCACCATTGGTTACTCTGTCACCATTGTTACTCTATACCATTTGTTACTATGTCATACTTTGATACAGCAATATAGACGTGTTTTTGAATGCTTTTTTTTTTCGTTATTTCTAAGTTTCCGAAAATTTCTTGCGCACTTTTTTACATGGTGCTGGTTAGGGTGATGTAAAACAATATGGTAAAAAATTAAATTTGAATTTAACTTTGGGCACCCCAACAAATGTTCCAATATGTGAAAAAAAATTCACTACAAATTTTAAATTTTTTGGACAATATTAAGAGGGTGCTACCACCAATATCGTCCGATACCGATCGATTATCAGTCGCTCTAATTTATAGATGGTGCCCCATGAAAAATTAAATATCAAAATTTTGAATCACCCTAGTGCTGGTATAAGTGAAGCCTCCCTTATTTATTTCTGATATTTTATATTTTATAATAATTACATCTGGCAGATAGAAACTAAAATTTATGATATTCTGAAATTTAGATCAGTTACAAAATAAAATGATGATTTTTGTCTTAAAAGACTCAAACTCTTATTATAGCTCTCTCTATGACTCTATCCACTGATCAAATATTTTGTCACGGGGGGCATCCATTTAAGGTATATTATAATTAATAAGTATCGATATTTAAAAAGTATCAATAGTCTTTGGATAATATTACAAATCAATCCAAGTATAAATAAAAAACTATTTAAATGCGATGTTCGTTCAAATTTATAAAAGCTTCTGTAATTTCTGTAAGATTAACGTTATCAACCCTATCCTTATGTGTTTGGAGAACACGCAGATTGTTGAGACGTTGTAGGACGTAGAATATGTTTTTAGAATATGGAGAGTTGAGAACGTTCTTTCAGCTGTTGCAGAGGAAACTGGACATGTGAGATAAATACGCAGCAATGTGTAAATCTCTGAAAACATAGTTTTTTCCTATTGAACTTTCAATGTTGAAGAGGTCGCTTATCGTTAAAATCTGTGTAACTTTTTTAAGTTTTAGTGCATGCCTCTCGTTCGTGCTTTTAACAAAATCACAAAACATATTTATTTGTGTTGCAAGTCGAGCACAGTTAATTTCTGGATAACCAAGAAAACATTTGTTTTCATCCAGTTCCACATTGATCTGTTGTGGTTAATTTGTTGCTTCCACAAATAATTTTTCAATACTTGTAATAGCCTGTTGTTCTTCATTTTAAGTGAACCTTTCATGTATTGCTCCAATCGCAGCATCAATAGCCTGAAAATATTTCTGGCGAAAATATTCCTCAACAGTTGAAAATTCGATAATAAGTAATTGTATTTACTTTAAAAATTACATTTGCCGTCATTCGGTAGATGGCAACACTTTTTAAAATTTGCCACAACAACTCTCAATAATGTGATTACTGTAAAATGTAAATTAATTATAATTTCTTTCAAATATTAAATTTAATAAATAAATCAAATGAATTATGATAAAATGATACATATAAACTAAAATGAATTACAAAGTTAAAAAAGTTAAACAAAGTTAAAATTTTTTTTGGGGGGAAGGGCAGACTAGAAATTCAAGGCAGGCCCCGCCCCCTTAAAAGTTTTAGGTGGGGGCGGCTGCAACCCCTGCCCCCCCCCCCCTGTTCCGCCGCAACTTTTGAGGCCTGATCACTAACATAAAATATGGAAAAATAGTAAACCCACATTGACAATTAAGTTTTGCATTCATTTAGTCTTGAGACACATTTGACCACCACAGACAGGCGAATGTGTGTCCGTTGTTCACAATTTTAAAGCCTGCGGACAAATCACATGATGGTTGTTGTGTCTGGTAGATGGTCACTGAAGAACTTGTCATGGTGGGTTGTGAGATGGCACACTACCTATAATAATAATACATTGGACATTTCTATTGAAAAGAAAAATGTTTATCTTGAGTGAAAGATGATTTGTAAATACCAAACTAGGAGTTAGTTAAACTGAAAAGAGTGATGTCCGTCTCTTTATTGTATTGATTTCTGATAAAATTGTTTAATAAACAAATAAACATTAGCGAACTTGATTTTCTTTAGCTGTATCTGTAATCTCAAATATGATTGGAAATATCAACCCCCTTATTGATTAATTTATACCAGTGGCTCTGGGACTTTTGTAATTTTCGACTAAGAAACATGTTCTGTTTTAGTGACTCACATAGAAACATATTCTGTTTTAGTGACCTACATAGAAACATGTTATGTTTTAGTGGGACTCACATAGAAACATGTTCTGTTTTATTGACCTACGTAGAAACAAGTTCTGTTTTAGTGACCCACAAGGAAATCAAGAAAAAAAAATACCAATAAAAAAATATTAAATGTTTAATCGACACCCTCGTTAAATTTTCCTGCAACCTACGAGAGAGTCGTGACCCAAGTTTTTTAGAACCTCTTTATTATTGTGTTAAAGATTGAGTAGCACTACACGTCAGGCTAGGTGTATTATGCTCAATAACCTCACGTTAGTTGACCGAAATATAAAATACAGGTGTTACAAGTGTATTTAAATACATGTTCATCTTGTATTTCCATAGTGATTGTATGGAGAAGGTATGTTAGTTACCTACATTATTTAGTGACTGCAATTTCTAAACAAAACACAAGGACCTATCAAAAGTACAAGTCAAACTTTGTCATAGGAGAACGCTGAACACTTTTTTGTTGTTACGACATCTTATGGCGCATTCACTTACACTGAGTACATTGCCACTTATTTTGGTTGGTCTAAATAGTGTACTATATTTAGTCTGCAGCAGGTACTTACTCGTGTCTAATTCAGCGGATAACTGGGAAATACATTAAAATATATATTTGTTTGTAGGAAAATAAGAAACACCATTTTTTAAGGCTAACTTATTCCAAAAAAAACCAAATGCTACTAACAGTATCCATTTCTTAACGGCAAATATTTTTTGGATTATACTAAATAAATCGAAAATGTTTAAAAAAAAAGCGTAATTGTGGTACCGATGGTCGCAAAAAAAGCGGTTTAGAGCGCTCATTTGTTGACCTTGGAGGGTCCCAGGTTTGAAACTCAGTGAGAACCATGGGATTTTTGTCAGGTCCGGGTGAAATTTCCCTAGGGGTCCACCTAGCTTTAATTGAGAACATGACTTTAGGTTTGGGCGAGTAAAAGCGGCTGGGCGTAGTGCTAACCACACAATACCTTTATATGCTGAGGTTACTGAAACAAATTAATTCTACACTTTATCTGACCCAATTAGCCCTTAGGGGCTTATATGAACTTTTTTAAAAATTGTAAATACATTGATATATATATATATATATATATATATATATATATATATATATATATATTTCTACACATTTTAGGTAAATGCGTTAATTACGTCGGTACATAATTCTTCTTAAGACAAAATTGGTCAATGTATATCTTTATTTTCCTACTTACCTGACACGCACAGTATTAGAACAATACAAACAGATATTTCGTTTTCAGTCTTCATGACGGAATAATTCAATTCTTCACTAACATAGGCAACACCATAATGACTGTTGTACTAAATAGCCCTGAAGTTAGTACAGTTTACGTTACTGTGGACTGTTAATTTAGATGAAATATTATCTGTCTCGATTTTTATTGCAGTAGGAAGTTCATTCCTAAGTCATCATAGTTTATCTCGCACTATAATTGATGAAGATATCACTGATGTTCTAAACTTCATTTGTTCTGTAACATCTTTATCACACCGCTTCAAGTTCTTGAATGAATATATTTTAGTTATTGAAATATATTGATCCGTCAATTAAGTAGGACTCTGTACAAATTTTAAACAGTTATCTTCAGTCAATAAAACAAGACTTATTGGATGGGCTGGGGAGCAGGAGCCGATGTCGGAACTTTGTCCTGTGCAAGCGTTAGTACTTTGTCAGGAGTCGGTGTTGTTGGCGTTAATACTTTGTCAAGAGACTGTGTTGTTGACATTAATACTTTGTCAGGAGTCAGTGTTGTTGGCGTTAGTACTTTGTCCGGTGTCGGTGTTAGTAATTTGTCAGGAGTCGGTGTTGTCGGCGTTAGTACTTTGTCAGGAGTCGGTGTTGTCGGCGTTAGTACTTTGTCAGGAGTCGGTGTTGTCGGCGTTAGTACTTTGTCAGGAGACGGTGTTGTTGGCGTTAATACTTTGTCAGGAGTCAGTGTTGTTGGCGTTAGTACTTTGACCGGTGTCAGCGTTAGTACTTTGTCAGGAGTCGGTGTTGTTGACGTTAGTACTTTGTCAGGCGTCGGTGTTGTTTTGGCGTTAGTACTTTGTCAGGGAGTCGGTGTTGTTTTGGCGTTAGTACTTTGTCAGGAGTCGGTGTTGTTGACGTTAGTACTTTGTCAGGAGTCGGTGTTGTTGACGTTATATTTGTCAGGAATCGGTGTTGTTGGCGTACTTTGTCAGGAGTGGTGTTGTTGACGTTAGTACTTTGTCAGGAGTCGGGTGTTGTTGACTTAGTACTTTGTCAGGAGTCGGTGTTGGTTTGGCGTTATACTTTGTCAGGAGTCGGTGTTGTTGTTAGTATTTGTCAGGAATCGGTGTTGTTGGCGTTAGTACTTTGTCAGGAGTCGGTGTTGTTGACGTTAGTACTTTGTCAGGAGTCGGTGTTGTTGACGTTAGTTCTTTGTCAGGAGTCGGTGTTGTTTTGGCGTTAGTACTTTGTCAGGAGTCGGTGTTGTTGACGTTAGTACTTTGTCAGGAATCGGTGTTGTTGGCGTTAGTACTTTGTCAGGAGTCGGTGTTGTTGACGTTAATACTTTGTCAGGAATCGGTGTTGTTGGCGTTGGTACTTTTTCAGGAGACGGTGTTGTTGGCGTTAATACTTTGTCAGGAGTCAGTGTTGTTGGCGTTAGTACTTTGACCGGTGTCAGCGTTAGTACTTTGTCAGGAGTCGGTGTTGTTGACGTTAGTACTTTGTCAGGCGTCGGTGTTGTTTTTGGCGTTAGTACTTTGTCAGGAGTCGGTGTTGTTTTGGCGTTAGTACTTTGTCAGGAGTCGTGTTGTTGACGTTAGTACTTTGTCAGGAGTCGGTGTTGTTGACGTTAGTACTTTGTCAGGAATCGGTGTTGTTGGCGTTAGTACTTTGTCAGGAGTCGGTGTTTTGACGTTAGTACTTTGTCAGGAGTCGGTGTTGTTGACGTTAGTACTTTGTCAGGAGTCGGTGTTGTTTTGGCGTTAGTACTTTGTTAGGAGTCGGTGTTGTTGACGTTAGTACTTTGTCAGGAATCGGTGTTGTTGGCGTTAGTACTTTGTCAGGAGTCGGTGTTGTTGACGTTAGTACTTTGTCAGGAGTCGGTGTTGTTGACGTTAGTACTTTGTCAGGAGTCGGTGTTGTTTTGGCGTTAGTACTTTGTCAGGAGTCGGTGTTGTTGACGTTAGTACTTTGTCAGGAATCGGTGTTGTTGGCGTTAGTACTTTGTCAGGAGTCGGTGTTGTTGACTTATACTTTGTCAGGAATCGGTGTTGTTGGCGTTGGTACTTTTTCAGGAGACGGTGTTGTTGGCGTTAATACTTTGTCAGGAGTCAGTGTTGTTGGCGTTAGTACTTTGACCGGTGTCAGCGTTAGTACTTTGTCAGGAGTCGGTGTTGTTGACGTTAGTACTTTGTCAGGCGTCGGTGTTGTTTTGGCGTTAGTACTTTGTCAGGAGTCGGTGTTGTTTTGGCGTTAGTACTTTGTCAGGAGTCGGTGTTGTTGACGTTAGTACTTTGTCAGGAGTCGGTGTTGTTGACGTTAGTACTTTGTCAGGAATCGGTGTTGTTGGCGTTAGTACTTTGTCAGGAGTCGGTGTTGTTGACGTTAGTACTTTGTCAGGAGTCGGTGTTGTTGACGTTAGTACTTTGTCAGGAGTCGGTGTTGTTTTGGCGTTAGTACTTTGTCAGGAGTCGGTGTTGTTGACGTTAGTACTTTGTCAGGAATCGGTGTTGTTGGCGTTAGTACTTTGTCAGGAGTCGGTGTTGTTGACGTTAATACTTTGTCAGGAATCGGTGTTTTTGGCGTTGGTACTTTTTCAGGAGTCGGTGTTTTTGGCGTTAGTACTTTGTCAGGAGTCAGTGTTGTTGGCGTTAGTACTTTGACCGGTGTCAGCGTTAGTACTTTGACAGGAGTCGGTGTTGTTGACGTTAGTACTTTGTCAGGCGTCGGTGTTGTTTTGGCGTTAGTACTTTGTCAGGAGTCGGTGTTGTTGACGTTAGTACTTTGTCAGGAATCGGTGTTGTTGGCGTTAGTACTTTGTCAGGAGTCGGTGTTGTTGACGTTAGTACTTTGTCAGGAGTCGGTGTTGTTGACGTTAGTACTTTGTCAGGAGTCGGTGTTGTTTTGGCGTTAGTACTTTGTCAGGAGTCGGTGTTGTTGACGTTAGTACTTTGTCAGGAATCGGTGTTGTTGGCGTTAGTACTTTGTCAGGAGTCGGTGTTGTTGACGTTAATACTTTGTCAGGAATCGGTGTTTTTGGCGTTGGTACTTTTTCAGGAGACGGTGTTGTTGGCGTTAATACTTTGTCAGGAGTCAGTGTTGTTGGCGTTAGTACTTTGACCGGTGTCAGCGTTAGTACTTTGTCAGGAGTCGGTGTTGTTGACGTTAGTACTTTGTCAGGCGTCGGTGTTGTTTTGGCGTTAGTACTTTGTCAGGAGTCGGTGTTGTTTTGGCGTTAGTACTTTGTCAGGAGTCGGTGTTGTTGACGTTAGTACTTTGTCAGGAGTCGGTGTTGTTGACGTTAGTACTTTGTCAGGAATCGGTGTTGTTGGCGTTAGTACTTTGTCAGGAGTCGGTGTTGTTGACATTAGTACTTTGTCAGGAGTCGGTGTTGTTGACGTTAGTACTTTGTCAGGAGTCGGTGTTGTTTTGGCGTTAGTACTTTGTCAGGAGTCGGTGTTGTTGACGTTAGTACTTTGTCAGGAATCGGTGTTGTTGGCGTTAGTACTTTGTCAGGAGTCGGTGTTGTTGACGTTAATACTTTGTCAGGAATCGGTGTTTTTGGCGTTGGTACTTTTTCAGGAGTCGGTGTTTTTGGCGTTAGTACTTTGTCGAAGTCGGTGTTTTTGGCGTTAGTACTTTGTGAGAGTCGGTGTTGTTGACGTTAATACTTTGTCAGGAGTCGGTGTTGTTTTAGCGTTAGTATTTTGTCCGGTGTCGGCATTAGTACTTTGACAGGAATTGGGTGTTGGCGTTGGTATTTTTTTAGAAGTCGGTGTTTTTGGCTTAGTATTTTGTCCGGTGTCGGCGTTAGTACTTTGTCAGGAATTGGTGTTGTTGGCGTTGGTACTTTTTCAGGAGTCGGTGTTTTTGGCGTTAGTACTTTGTCAGGAGTCGGTGTTGTTTTGGCGTTAGTACTTTGTCAGTAGTCGGTGTTGTTGGCGTTAGTACTTTGTCAGGAATTTGTGTTGTTGGCGTTAGTACTTTGTCAGTAGTCGGTGTTGTTTTGGCGTTAGTACTTTGTCAGAAATTGGTGTTGTTGGCGTTAGTACTTTTTCAGGTGTCGGTGTTTTTGGCGTTAGTACTTTATCAGGAGTCGGTGTTGTTTTGGCGTTAGTACTTTGTCAGTAGTCGGTGTTGTTGACGTTAGTACGTTGTCAGGAATTGGTGTTGTTGGCGTTAGTACTTTGTCAGTAGTCGGTGTTGTTGGCTTAAGTACTTTGACCGGTGTTGGCGTTAGTACTTTGTCAGTAGTCGGTGTTGTTTTGGCGTTAGTACTTTGTCAGGAATTGGTGTTGTTGGCGTTGGTACTTTTTCAGGAGTCGGTGTTTTTGGCGTTAGTACTTTGTCAGGAGTCGGTGTTGTTTTGGCGTTAGTACTTTGTCAGTAGTCGGTGTTGTTGGCGTTAGTACTTTGACCGGTGTCGGCGTTAGTACTTTGTCAGGAGTCGGTTTTGTTGGCGTTGTCGAGCAAAAAAAAAAACAACCCTGAATAACATTAGGGGAAAATAGTAGAACTTTAATTTAATAGTTCAGAACAATGTCTGATAATTATAATTCATAGACATTTTTTAATATTTAATGTTTATCAAGTTATTTTTTTTTCAATAGGCTAATCAGGAAAAGAGGAAGACAAAAGAAGAGATGGGAAGACAACATCAAAGACTGGACCGGCCTGTCGTTCGTCGACTCCCAAAAGGCAGCTCAGGACCGGAGTAAATGGCGGGAACTAGTTTTCAGTCAACAACGGTGCCCCAACGACCCATCCACGGGTTAAGGGATAGTCAAGTCAAGTCAATATGTTTATTTGTGAATGTATTATTTTTCAAATCGTGAATCTCTGAAATTTGAACTGACTTTCTGACTGTCCATCGTTGACGATATCATTGACCAGTATTTCACAATAAGCCAACACATAAATAAAAAAATAATTAAAGGTATTAAATTCAGTGCTCCAGATTTAGTATAAAATTACATTCAGCCTGCTCTGATATATCTTGGATTAGACCATAATTTTTACTTACTTCAATGTATTCACTACAACTTCTCCTTTTGTCTATCTCTGGTTTTGTTGGACCGTTCAATGTTACATGTACAAATGGTAATATTTTTTTTTTCATCGTAATGAACTTGCTATAAAATCACATCATAGATGTAGATTTATAATCACTGAAGGGCCACAATGATTCTTTAAATAACTGTTTCCCTTTGCCGACCCTCCATCCTTTGCTGTATAAATTATAATTTACTTACTGGAACTACTTTAAAAAAAAATGTAAATAAATATAAAACAATGAGTCAATAAATTAATGATATAACCGATAAGCATCTGGCCTATGTTCTCTTAACAAATAATGTTTTTTGTCTGCATCTGTATTGACTGAAAATTATGGATTGTGTGCGTTCCTTTTTTTTTACTTCGTCAACTTCAGCTTGAGTGAATAATATTTATATCAAAGGTAGTCAATGCTTACACCTCTAGTACATACATGTTTACTGTCGATGAGTTACAATGGAATAACGTAAGACGGGGAATGGGGGTAGAAGTGGGGCACTTCATCGATTTTATGATTTTGTGTTATCCCCCATAGAAACTGTTCAGTTTTCGTTATCCTCCATAGAAACTGTTCAGTTTTCGTTATCCCCCATAGAAACTGTTCAGTTTTCGTTATCCTCCATAGAAACTGTTCAGTTTTCGTTATCCCCCATACAAACTGTTCAGTTTTCGTTATCCTCCATAGAAACTGTTCAGTTTTCTTTATCCTCCATAGAAACTGTTCAGTTTTCGTTATCCTCCATAGAAACTGTTCAGTTTTCGTTATCCTCCATAGAAACTGTTCAGTTTTCGTTATCCTCCATAGAAACTGTTCAGTTTTCTTTATCCTCCATAGAAACTGTTCAGTTTTTGTTATCATCCATAGAAACTGTTCAGTTTTCGTTATCCCCCATAGAAACTGTTCAGTTTTCGTTATCCTCCATAGAAACTGTTCAGTTTTCGTTGTCCTCCATAGAAACTGTTCAGTTTTATTAATCCCCCATAGAAACTGTTCAGTTTTCGTTGTCCTCCATAGAAACTGTTCAGTTTTATTAATCCCCCATAGAAACTGTTCAGTTTTCGTTATCTTCCATAGAAACTGTTAAGTTTTCGTAATCCACCTATATATCAAAACTATTTATTTTATATATAGATTCAGTCCTTTTTTTTCTGGCGGAATGCATATTTTGTTCCGTAAACGTTTGTTTTTTTCATTATTTGCAGTGTTGTTTCTTATAATACGAAGGCGTTCCAGTACCTTTTAATATTTTTTCGAGAAAAATAGCACTGTATAAATTGTCTTAATTGAAATAGAAGTTTTGTAACTTATATAAGGATATAAATAGGAATTTTTTTTATTATCTAATATATAATTGTAAATGTTAAAACATTTACACGCGACCAACCAGAAATTCCTCATCAATACAATTCAGTCCCGACCTACCTGCTGATTACTGCTGAAGTAAGCTCTAAAATAACTTCATTTAAATAAAGACACCAAGGTTGTGACAATAAATAATTACAATTTTATAATTATTTTTTTTTTAGACTTAGATTGTCCATTTTTTTAATTGTACAAAATAAATTACAGAATCAGTTAAGGTTATAATTACTTGCAAAGGTCCAGGAATAAAGTCTATTTCATTTGAAAGATAGTAATGGAAATGTATGTTACTCTAAATAAGGTCGATAAGGAGAAGATAGTCAAACTACTCACGCAGTGTATTGTTTATTGGAGATTTTTGTGAAGTCCATGTAAATATGAGATAAACTATTAATAGGACTATTTTATGGTGCCCTTCTTTCATCCCCACCATAGCCAATAGTGCAATGACCATGGAGGCACCACGGGAGATAGAGCGGGGACTCTAACCATGACCTGAATTATACATTGGTCCTTACCGGAGATCGAACCAGAGATCTTCACGTCGACAGTCTAGCGTTTTACCACACGACCGTCCTTCCCCAAATTAGCAGTAGTAGCAGTCTTTAGAGAGGATCAACTAAGGTGGCCCAGAATTAGGACATTTTGAGTATGACAGCTCCCGCCCCCCCCCCCCCCGTTAAACCCGTCTCTGTCTAACGAGGTAAATGTTGGAAAGATTACTTTGATTGAAAAAGAAATTGAAGCGCTGAACATTTAATTATCTCCAGTGAAATCATTTGTTGTTTTTTTTTTTTCGGGACTAAAAAAATCTTTTTAATATATTTTCTAGGCTCATTAAATGCTAAATCTCTTGGAGTTATACTTTTTCTTTGAATGTTCTACCAAGAGGATTCCCCATATAATAAATGCAAGAATAAAACCTCTTTGTGAACCCGGATGTATCAATAACATCACTGTTTACTTTCATCAACAATATACAAGTTCGCTATATATATTTCCTTATTTTCTTGAACCCTTCTGCTAGACAAGGGCAAACTGGTTGGATTGGTGATTTATCTCCCCACTCCGACACTTGTATAACGAATTTTCAGCAATCTTTAATTTTTTTGTACCGTCAATAAAAAAAGTTACGCATAAAATATAAACAAGCAGGTAAATTGTACTTTTTTTTTCTTTCAATATTACTCTTCTGGCGGGTTTTTTGGTGCAGTTTTTAATAAGTTCTGGCGTTTTTTGTTCAGTTATAACAGTGACATTTTGAATATCAACAATTTATTTTTTAGACGTTATTTGACGCAAAAACTTAACCAATTTAATGTCTATGTGTTATAAAACACTTATAACGTGTTCGTAGTTTGGACACTCATACAACATTTATTCTTTAGAAAAATGTGTAAAGACGAATCGTATTATTGTTTGAATAACCTAACATATTATATATAATAATACTCATTTCCAGTGTGCGTTAAATCGAAAGGAGTTTAAAATACAACCATGAAAAAAATCGGATCTGCCCGAAACCAAAAAATAACCTAGCCAACCGATTAAGCATAAGGGGATATAACTCTATGCAAAGGTTTTTGAAGGGTACAGCTAGTATTACAAAATATGTACAATTACGACCCAGCTTGCAGGCCGCTTTTGAGCAGATCGGGGACATATTCGTTTGATATAGACATGTATGTTGTAAACTACGGACTAGCAATAGTTGTAATTGAAGGACGTGTTTATTGCAGATTGTAGACTTTGGACGTAGTGGTAGTTGGTTATAAACTAAGAACGTATTTATTGCAGATTGTTGAACAAAGACGAGTAGTTTTTTTTTGCTAATGACATGCACGCTTTTTTAAAAAAGCACTCATACATACCTTTAACGAACACATTTAGAATGATTATTCCGTTTTAATTAAAAGTACATTCAACTTAATCAAAGTTAATCACAAATTTTACTTAAACAAAGTTAATCACAAACTATACTTAATCAAAGTTAATCACAAACTATACTTAATCAAAGTTAATCACAAATTTTACTTAATTAAAGTTAATCACAAACTATACTTAATCAAAGTTAATCACAAATTTTACTTAATTAAAGTTAATCGCAAACTATACTTAATCAAAGTTAACCACAAACTATACTTAATCAAAGTTAATCACTAATTCGACCTAAAGTAAGCTGGACCGCCATAACTGTAATATATTGTCGACGTGGTGTTCTCAAACCTATCTTAAATAAATTGACTCAAAAGTTAAATTTATTTCCTGATTTCAGTCATACAATACTCATAATGTCAACGTCATTTAGGTCATATTTCAGTCATACAATACTCATAATGTCAATGTCATTTATATCAATGGTTCCCAACACCCCAACATCCCCTGCTAGTGGGCCGGGGAGGCTGGGCCTTGTGCTAACCACACAATCCCTTTATATGCCGAGGTTATAGAAACAGATGAATTCTACACTTCATCTGCCCCGATGGCCCATTGGGGTTAAAGGGAACTTAAATGTACAACATTACATATTTTGTAAGTAGAACATTTGAAAATACTATAATTTCTGACCGATATGTTTTGTTTTTTTTTTGTATTGATATGAATTGTCATCTATTATGGTTGCTGATGCTGACATAATGTGTTTATATATCACTTGCTACATGTGGCACTTTGACAATATCAAATAACTTTCTTAAAATAGTTTATTTGTACGACATATGTACATAATCAATAGATTAAAGATTATAATAAATCGTTCATATTAAAATAATAAAGCATTGTGCAGATCATGATTCATTACAGCATTCAAAGAATAGATTATTTATAAAGGCCAGTACAGCGAGAAATGATAAAGTTAAATAACGAAGTACAGCCATAGCAAGTTGCAAAGAAATCAATTAATTATAAAAAAAAAAAAAAATTCAAACCAATCTTCATTTAATCATTTTTGTTTTTCAATTTAGTGTTTAAAAAGAACAACTTCTAACCAAGTGCAATTATTCATTTATCAACACATTTATTTATCAACACATTTATTTATCAACACATTTATTTATCAACACATTTATTTATCAACACATTAATTTATCGACACATTTATTTATCAACACATTTATTTATCAACACATTTATTTATCGACACATTTATTTATCGACACATTTATTTATCGACACATTTATTTATCGACACATTTATTTATCAACACATTAATTTATCGACACATTTATTTATCGACACATTTATTTATCAACACATTCATTTATCGACACATTTATTTATCAACACATTTATTTATCGACACATTTATTTATCAACACATTTATTTATCGACACATTCATTTATCAACACATTAACTTATCGACACATTGATATATCAACACATTTTGCAAATGTAGATTAAAAAAAACTAACAAAAGTAATATTAACATTTTATTTTATTTGTTGTCAAATGAAAAGCTGAAAAAGTGTTCAATATTTTTTAAAGTTATTTTTCCAATATCAAATCGACATCATCAATACTAAGAAGTTTTTGAACACATAAAAACGGCTACAGTTAATATACTTATGTATCAATGTATATATCGTTCATTATCATCCTCTATTAAATGTATTAAAAAATTGTCTATTATCGAAAACACATTTTCTCACACACATACTTCTTAACCCAAGAGCAGGGACAGTCTTGGATAAGTCTTGCATTAATAAAATAGTACACGGTACAATCTTCGTTTCCACCATAGTTATTAGGTTCACCTAAATGACAAAAATAAACGTTCATGAATGGTTTTATAAGATCTACTATGACACGTGTATCGAAATGTCAATTTGTTTCTAATGCTATCTGCAACAATGAAATAATGGGAAAAAAAAAAACCTGGCAAATAAATTTGTCTGGCCAATTCGTTGTCCAGAATGGATCCATCGTCATGCCACCTGTAGGTACCGTCCACTTCGATATCGTCCAGACCGATGTAATACATTTCTGATTTCCTCTGTAGTATTTGAAATTTTTCTAGAGTTTTGAAAGTGGCCAGTATTGATCCCTTGGCTTTATGGCCATTTTGAATGCACAGAAGAAATAAAATTTCAAAGAAGTAAAAAGGTAGTAGATTCAACTTTAATGTAAATAAAACATTAATTTAACAAAATGCAAATACTATGTGGGTTATTAAAGTTATATAACGAATATCTGTAATACAAAAAATACTTTCCTGCTCTGTCGGCAATCCTGCGTCTATCACACAAAATCGCGTCTGTACACGAGATCGTGTCTGTCACACAAGATGGCGGTATATATAATACAAAGATGGCGGCAACATTTACTGTATGCTACATAACAGGCAAGAAGCGTCTCCCAACTGGCCAGCCAAGCAAAATGTTCCTGTTTCTTTTGATTAATTTTTTCTGCAACTTTGTTAGCATAAAGTATACTGTTTCTGATCTTATTTATTAGCTATCATGTGGTGAAATAAGGTTTTCATTCTCTACACAGATGTTGTTTTTAAATAGAGTGAGTGGTAATTGAGGTTTAGAGTCGAACATGAGTTCAAAAGGTGAAAATCCAGTGGATTCATGTGGAATTTTTATATTTGCAAAAAGTATTAATTGTAAAAAAAAATATCCCAATCTTGATCTTGTTCTTCAAAAATATTTCTCAGCATCAGTTTGATTGTCTGGTCTGCTCGTTCTACAGCTCCGTTGGCTTGCGGTATGTACTTTCCTGAATATGTTTGAGATATTTTCAGCATGCTCATAAAAGAATGAGTCATATTTGACTGAAATTGTGACCCGTTATCAGAAAGAAAGACTGATGGAAATCTAAAACTAGTAAATATATCTAACAGAGATTTGCACACTGATTCTGCAGTAATTTCTGGTAATGGTGTGGCTTCTATCTATCTAGTTTCAAAATCTATTGTTGTAAGGATATATCTGTGTTTCCTTTTGGACATTACTGACATTGGTCCAATGAGATCTATGACAATTTTATTAAAGGGCACAGATGAAGTATCCATCTAGTTGCAAAATCTATTGTTGTAAGGACATATCTGTGTTTCCTTTTGGACATTACTGACATTGGGCCAATGAGATCAATGGCAATTTTATTAAAGGGCACAGATGAAGTATCCATCTAGTTGCAAAATCTATTGTTGCAAGGACATATCTGTGTTTCCTTTTGGACACTACTGACATTGGTCCAATGAGATCTATGGCAATTTTATTAAAGGGCACAGATGAAGTATCCATCTAGTTGCAAAATCTATTGTTGTAAGGACATATCTGTGTTTCCTTTTGGACATTACTGACATTGGTCCAATGAGATCTATGACAATTTTATTAAAGGGCACAGATGAAGTATCCATCTAGTTGCAAAATCTATTGTTGTAAGGACATATCTGTGTTTCCTTTTGGACATTACTGACATTGGGCCAATGAGATCTATGGCAATTTTATTAAAGGGCACAGATGAAGTATCCATCTTTTGCAAGCTGCAATATGCTTAGGACAATTACGGTTATGATTTTGACATATTAAGCTGGATTTGATAAATTTTATATCTTTAAATAGTTTAGGCCAATAGAATGCTGATCAGATCCTCTGTAGAGTCTTTTTTGGACCCATGTGACCTGATAATGGACTAGAATGTGTCTCGTGTAATATTTTTGTCTTATGATTAATGACATCATTATTTGATTAACAGTTCCTTTGTTGACCTCTGAATCTTCTGATAAGTACATTGTTCTTAAAGAAATATGACACTTATTGATTATTGTCTAAAGTATTTCAAGCATTCTCATAATATGGTTGTAAGAATGTGTCTTCTTTTCGTAATTTTATTTTTCCTTTTTTGCTTATATCCATAATTAAAGAATGGTTGATGTCATGTTCGATTACTTCATAATTTATTGTACCACTGTGTCATCGCTGAACGTTTATGTGTCTCTGTGTCATCGCTGTACATGTAGCCTATGTGTCTCTATGTCATCGCTGTACGTGTATGTGTCGCTGTGGCATCGTTGTACGTGTATTTGTCTTTGTGTCATCACTGTACGAGTATGTGTCTCTGTGTCATTGCTGTACGTGTAGCCTATGTGTCGCTGTGGCATCGTTGTACGTGTATGTGTCTTTGTGCCATCACTGTATGTGTATGTGTCTCCGTGTCACCGCTGTACATGTATGTGTCTCTTTGTCATCGTTGCACGTGTATGTGTCTCTATGTCAACGCTGTACGTATATGTGTGTCTGTGTCATCGTTGTACGTGTATATGACTCTGTATCATCACTGTACGTGTATGTATCTCAATGGCATCGTCGTACGTGTATCTGTCTCTATGTCATCAATGTACGTGTATGTGTCTCTGTGTCATCGATGTATGTGTATGTGTCTCTGTGGCATCGTTGTACATGTATATGACTCTGTGGCATCGTCGTACGTGTATGTGTCTATGTGGCATCGCCGTACGTGTATGTGTCTCTATGTCATAGCTGTACGTGTATGTGTGTCTGTATGTCATCGTTGTTCGTGTATATGTCTCTGTATCATCGCTGTACGGGTATGTGTCTCTGTGTCATCGCTGTACTTGTAGCCTATGTGTCTCTATGTCATCACTGTACGTGTATTTGTCGCTGCGGCATCGTTGTACGTGTATATGTCTCTGTATCATCGCTGTACAAGTATGCGTCTCTGTGTCAGAGTTGTAGGTGTATGTGTCTCTGTGTCATCGTTGCATGTGTATGTGTCGCTGTGGCATCCTTGTACGTGTATGTGTCTCTGTGGCATCATTGTAGTGTATGTTTCTCTATGTCATCGCTATAGGTGTATGTGTCTCTGTGTTATCATTGTACATGTATGTGTCTCTGTGTCATTGCTGTACGAGTTTGTTTCCCTATGTCAACGCTGTACGTGTATATGTGTCTGTGTCATTGTTGTACGTGTATGTGTCTCTGAATCATCAATGTACGTGTATGTGTCTCTGTGTCATCGTTGTACGTGTATGTGTCTCTGTGTCATCAATGTACGTGTATGTATCTCTGTGTCATTAATGTACGTGCATTAGGCTCTGTGTCTATACTGTACGTGTATGTGTCTATGTGTCATCGCTGTACGTTTATGTGTCTCTGTGGCATCGTTGTATGTGTACGTGTCTCTGTGTCATCGCTGTACATGTATGTGTCGCTGTGGTATCGTTGTACGTGTAGCCTATGTGTCTCTGTGTCATCGCTGTACGTGTATGTGTCTTTGTGTCATCGTTGTACATGTATATGTCTCTGTGGCATCGTCGTACGTGTATGTGTCTCTGTGGCATCGTCGTACGTGTATGTGTCTCTGTGTCATCGCTGTACGTGTATGTGTCTCTGTGTCATCGCTGTACGTGTATGTGTCTCTGTGTCATCGCTATACGTGTATCTGTCTCTGTGTCATCGTTGTACATGTATGTGTCTCTGTGGCATCGTTTTACATGTTTGTTTCTCTGTGGCATCGTTGTACGTGTATGTGTCTCTGTGTGATCACTGTACGTGTATCTGTCTCTGTGTCTTCGCTGTACGTGTATGTGTCTCTATGGCATCGTTGTACGTGTAGCCTATGTGTCTCTGTGTCATCGCTGTACGTGTATGTGTCTCTGTGTCATCGTTGTACGTGTAGTCTATGGTTCTTTGTGTCACCTGCTGTACGTGTATGTGTCTCTGTGTCATCGCTGTACGTGTATGTGTCTTTGTGGCATCGTTGTACGTGTCATCGCCTATGTGTCTCTGTGTCATCGCTGTAAATGTATGTGTCTTTATGTCATTACTGTACGTGTATGTATCAATGTGTCATCGCTGTACGTGTATGTGTCTCTATGTCATCGCTGTACGTGTATATGTCTCTCTGGCATCGTTGTACTTGTATGTGTCTTTGTGTCATCACTGTACGTGTATGTGTCTCTGTGTCATCGCTACGTCTGCGTTTTGTCACTGTGTGGCATTTGACTTCCATTTTGAATTACAACATGATCCCTAAATAAGGAGCGTACTTACGTCAGGTGAGGCTCCGGGCCCAGAAGAAAATGTTGGGCCCATTAGAAAAAAGAAAGACGTATATAAAGCCTTACAATTTGGGGGGGGGGTCTTGTGTGACCCTATATAGACAGACCAATAAATGCGGGTATGTTGCGAATCATTTTATTTTTATCCTTTGATCATTCGAATCAAGGCAGGGGTGAACGACAGGAATGGCAATGTTTAGGCGTTGTCCAAAGTCGTAATTTCATCTCGTTGTGGTAGGGGATGGGTTGGGTTAGGTTGATAAAATGGAGGGATGATACATTTATATAAAAAAAACATATTAACATATTAACATAAGACATAGGCATGGAAAAATAAAGCCCACAACTTCACAATCAAGTTTTGCTTCAGTAAAGTTCTTCATTTCACTTGACCACCACAGACATGCCAATGTACGTCCGTTTGTTTCAATTGTATAGCCTGCTGTTGATTCACATGTCGGTAGTTGTTTCTGGTAGACGATCAATGAAGATGTTGTCAGTGGCGGTTTGAAGATGATGCACTGACCTACCATAAGTATTACAAAATAGTACAATCCAAAATCATCAGAATTAAATATTGAAAAAAAAAAATCCGTGCAAAGAAGTCGAGTAACATACCTACAGTTTTTTTTTTTTTTTTTTTTAAATAACTATTATCTTTTTGTCAACATACGTAAAACACATGGCTAAACCTTATGTCAGGCAAGGTCCACCTAGTTGAAGCTAACAAACACATGGCTAAACCCATGTTAGGCAAGGTCCACATAGTTGAAGCTAACAAACACATGGCTAAACCTTATGTCAGGCAAGATCCACCTAGTTGAAGCTAACAAACACATGGCTAAACCTTATGTCAGGCAAGGTCCACATAGTTGAAGCTAACAAACACATGGCTAAACCTTATGTCAGGCAAGGTCCACATAGTTGAAGCTAACAAACACATGGCTAAACCTTATGTCAGGCAAGGTCCACATAGTTGAAGCTAACAAACACATGGCTAAACCTTATGTCAGGCAAGGTCCACATAGTTGAAGCTAACAAACACATGGCTAAACCTTATGTCAGGCAAGGTCCACATAGTTGAAGCTAACAAACACATGGCTAAACCTTATGTCAGGCAAGGTCCACATAGTTGAAGCTAACAAACACATGGCTAAACCTTATGTCAGGCAAGGTCCACATAGTTGAAGCTAACAAACACATGGCTAAACCTTATGTCAGGCAAGGTCCACCTAGTTGAAGCTAACAAACACATGGCTAAACCTTATGTCAGGCAAGGTCCACCTAGTTGAAGCTAACAAACACATGGCTAAACCTTATGTCAGGCAAGGTCCACATAGTTGAAGCTAACAAATTTTACTTTGTGGCAGGTCTAATAAACTGCAAACATATTTTAGTTTTTAGCAGGTCTGATAGACTTCTAACATCTTTTAGTTTGTAATAAGTTTAATGAACTGCAAACATATTTTAGTTTTTAGCAGGTCTGATAGACTTCTAAGTTCTTTCAGTTTGTAATAAGTCTAATAAACTGCAAACATATTTTACTTTCAATAGAGAGAGGTAGTTACTAATTTAAGATTATCTTTGTCCGACTAACTCTCTGACAACTATAGACTAAAAAATGTTACAAAAATCGGATGTCCACTGCAAAGTTTTGTTTCTGACTTAAGACCTACACGCACGGGCGGATGCAAGAAATGGGAAAATGTCATTATGACTGAAATCTGTCTGCAAATTCTTAGACCGACCCACGACTGTTATTGAAAACTTGCAATTTTGTCCAACGTCATTTGTTTAGTCTATTACTTTAGATAATTTATATAAGAAATCAAGAGATTTTCACACAAAAATAGAAATGATGTTATAAATAGAAATGATTTTATAAATAGAAATGATTTTATAAATTGAAATGATTTTATAAATAGAAATGATTTTATAAATAGAAATGATTTTATAAATAGAAATGATTTTATAAATAGAAATGATGTTATAAATAGAAATGATGTTATAGATAAAAATGATGTTGAAGACAAAAACGATGTTGTAGATAGAAATGATGTTATAAATAGAAATGATGTTATAGATAGAAATGATGTTATAAATATAAATGATGTTATAGATATCAATGATGTTATAAATGGAAATGATGTTGCAGAGTGAGAAAGAAATGAAAACTCCACCTTACCCCACACATTCTTAGTTAACAAATAAAAACTTACTCAGTACACAGGTCAAGGTGAGTGTGTCATAGGTGAATGCAGAACAGTTGGTGTAGTTATTATGACATTTTATAGCACATTCACTCACACTTAGTACTTTCCAACTTTCTACTGATTGCCCCACCATTGTGCCATATTTAGTCTGCAATATGAAATTACTTCTCTCTACTTGAGCAATAACTGGGAAAGAAGAATAAATTAAAAACGAAACATATATATATGTATGTATGTGTGTGTGTGTGTGTGTGTGTGTGTGTGTGTAGTGGCACAGTGAATAACAATACAAATTTAAAGTTGATAATTTTCGCTGGTATTGGGATAGGAGTCGAGTCGAATGATTTTTCAATCTAATTTTCGATTCCGAAATCGATTCCTTGTTACACTGTGGTACACGTATAGTGTAATATGTTAGCACACAAGTGACATGTGTGATGTTAGCAATTTGTGGTGCGCATGCTCTAGTCTAGTTTCAATACATTTATTGACAAACATATTACGACAAAAAAATGACCTTAATGCAGACAGAGGCGAATATAAGGACGAGAATGCGTACATGACCTAAACGAAGAGCCCATTTTTAACCCATAGTGTCGTATCCCACTTGCGTTCCAACTATAATAAGACGACACAACTCCTTGTAGTATAAGAGAATGAACAACTGAACTTCAATACGTGATATTTACAGATGAGAATCCACATATAAATAGAATGAAATGATTAACAACTGAGTAGTTCACCAATAAATAACATCTCACTCTAATATTCACGAATACATTACTCCACATGTATCTACTCTGTATGAACTTATAATTCACTACATAAACTCTCTAACAACCGTTACTCTTCACTGCAATGTCCACCTACTCCACATGTATCTACTCTGTATGAACTTATACGTCACTACATGAACTCTCTAACAACCGTTACTCTTCACTGCACTGTCCTCCTGCCTGCAGTTGGTCCCCTCTGTTTTGGACTCTTTCCACTCTGTGGGCTCCTCTCTACTGACCGTTATCTCTTCCCATTCTTATAGGTAGTTAACCCCCGCAGATTACGCCATTATTTCCCGCCAAAACTATAGGGGTCAATATGTAGGTAGATTTCTCGCCAAACCGAAAATGAAGGTTATTGCGTGGGTGAATGTCACTATTTCATCATTCATATTAATACATGTTTGACCTTACTAAAAACCAGGTCACGAGCACTTAACATACCAAAACGGGGAAATAACAAAATAATCAAACAATGCGTAATCATAAGGGATACGACACCTAGGTTACGTCTCCTTCTATCTAAAGGGCCCAACATTTTTTTTGTGTGCCTAGGGCCTTAAGAGCCATAAGTCCGCCACTGAATACATGACCCACCAAACAATACAAGATCAATTTCGTGTGACATTAGTACTGACGACATCCTGTGTTTGGTGATTAGCAACATAATTTGTATGCATATAAAACATATGGTATTACGTCACGTGGCACTATTAGTATATATCCTTATGATGTCAAGTGTGTGACAAGTAATGCACATCATGACACAACATCAAACAATAGAAGATTGCCATGACATGTGACTTAAAAACCTATGGAGATGTTTCCTGCTTTGAAGTTTGGATATTACTGCGGTGTCTGGTGACAGGCGTTACGATCTGCAGGATATCACACATGTGATATTGTGCCACGCAGCCCCGTAGCGTGAGAATTCTACAAGAGGGGGCAAGGCAAGAGCAGGGGGGCCCAGGTAATATCACGTAACATCATTTTTATACATAGCAGTTCCTATATGTCATCTGTGCACATTATACACTATGATCACTGCACTCTTTAGTAGTGCATCAAACTTATGACATTTTACATTAAGGGATGAAATAACACCGCACACTACACTATTAAAAATAACATATTCCAATCAACACAATAGGTTTACAGAGATGTGCCTTGATTTTCGCTAACAAAAATCTGCATTGTATTTGTTGATTAACATTTCTATTAGAAAGAATGTAATATTTTGTCAGTGGACTGTCAATGTTTACATTTTAATATAAGCGGTTGGCCAGAATATTGTAGTTTGCCTATAGATCTCACCCAGTCTGGAAAGAATTGAATGCACTGGATGCACACTAAAAATTAGAAGCTATAAATGATATTTACTTTCGATTGTTTTGTTTTTTTGAATAAAACTCTGAACCTAATTTCAATTAGAACTAATAATTGAACAGCAATTAACTCGCACCCGGGGCACAATTACTTTTTAATGTCTTTTTAGCTTTTAGCTTCCCTCGTTATGAAAACGATTTAATATTATATGTAAAATTTACCATTTGGCGCCCCTTTTTTGGTAGCGCCCGAGACACGATGCCCCCATTTGCCCACCCCTCACTACGCCTCTGATATATATATATATGTATATATATATATATATATATATATATATATATATATATATATATATATGTTAGGGGTGCCACTCAAAATAAAATTTCTGAGTTTTTATACTGCCACCCCCCAAAATGTGTTAGTAATGTTATAAGAATAAAATTGGTAAAATTTGAATGTTTTCTGATAATATTTATCGGTAGCTCAACAGTGTCAAAGTTTTGCAATAATCAATGTTTCTCGACATTAACATACGGTAATAATAGCCTTCAGCTAATAAACATAAAGAGTCAATTCAACATAGTTTAGACTGAAAGATCACTATTCACTAATTACATGTCTTCAAGTCCAAGTAATGATTTTCTAGCTGCGGCTGGGACAGTTAGGGTGGACTTGTTAGCATAAGGAAAGTCATGACGGTGTTTCTCTACTACTTGTAACAAAAACTGTTTCTGTTTCTTATGATTGGTTAGTACTCCATTGATTGCTTGGCTCAGGGCCACTCCACGCTCGGCTGCATCATTGACGACTTTCAAACTCGCACCTTTCTTCAGGCCAACAATGTAGTTGTTATCAGTGGCCCATGTGTCTGATTTCATGGTCAGAAAATCTTGTGGTATGTTCAAAGCTGTGAAACGTTTCCTGGTGTGTTGCGATACAAAATCAGAAAGTTCATTTTGTTGTAATGTTGGACAGAAGGCTATTCTGCGAGGATGATCTGTTGTTATCTTGTTAAGTGCTGCAACCATAACTAACTTCATTTCAGATGAAACATCATTGTCAAAAAATGCAAAACCTACCAGAATTTTACTCAAGTACCACAAGTGTCCAGAGAATGATTTTATTGCTGCTTTGGCAACGGTGTCATTTGTTTCCTTGTAGTTCTCCAATTGTTGAATTTGCTGCAAATCTCTACGGGGAGCAGATGTAGCAGCTGGTAATGTAAACCACGAATTTAGGTAGACCTTAAGTATGAAGGTGTTGAAGTGACCCAGTGATGACTATTCACGTGCAGTAAGTTGGAACTGAGAACGCAAAATGAAATTTTACGGCTGTAAATCAGTTTTTATATAAATGTATCATCCTCCATTTTATCAACCTAACCCAACCCATCCCCTACCACAACGAAGGTGTCAGTTAGCCATCCCAGTGGAGAGGGCAGAGTTTGGGTGGTTCCCAGGAGTCGTGGATCTTTGTAGATATCTCATTTACAACTTTGCGACGTGAACGATCTGCAGTGGCATAGGAAGAAGCCACCATTGATACATCACCCCCAGACTCGCTAATCAGGCCCTGTGTGAAAGCTGCCTGCTGTGTTGGTGTAATCTTTAATCTTGTCGCTAGTGACACAAGATTTGGTCGGCTTAAAACATCTGGAGGTACAAATACTAAAGCTCCTGTTGACTTTCTTCGCTTTTGCAATGGCATTATATCATCCAAACAGTTATCAACAAACTCAATATTATCTTCAGATTTAGAAGTAGAATCATCGGGTTCGTCACTGCTACCCTCGCTGGAAGGCACTGATATCGTTGAACATGCTGCATTTTCTTCTCTTGCGCGTTTCTGACGTTCCAATGTTGCGACATCTCGTGAATGGCGTCGAGCGACTTTTTTTGCAAGTGTTTTGTCAAATGATCCAAAGCTGGAAGACCTGTCTCCTTTCATAGACCTCAAGAATGCAAGATCTTCTGCATTCTTGATAATAGTCTCGACATTTGGTGGCCATAGTTGAAAAGTTGTTGCCAACATAGATTTCATTTGTTCCAGTTTACGTTTGGTGGCTTTTGTGTTTCGGCGACTTTTATCAATTGAACGAAGTTTATTGTATTCATCAAAAAGCTGAACAATCTTCTCACTAGCTCTCCTCTCTGTCACCATTGGAATGTTTGCTTTTTCGTAGAAAGCATTAACTTGATTCAGGGTCAGCCAGCATTTCCTTAGAAGGTGCAAACATTTTATTGTTGTTTTTCATATCATTTCCATGTTCTGATTTTATAGTTCGTGTGTATCAGAAATTAAAATAATATAAATAAAGAAATTAAAATGCTTGCCTTGGTCATCAATATGCGGTAAGGAAAATTGTTGTTTTTGCTAATAAAATGTGAATTTTAAATTTTATTTCTAGCACAACTGCTTATCAAAATCAATCATAGCTACCAAACATTATAAAATCAAAGACTATAAAACAATTTATATAGCGCTTCACTTTTTGTATGTAAGTCTGTAAGACTTTACAAGAAGGATGGTTTTATCTAGTTTTCGCTTAATTATGCAAACTTTGTTGAAGTCCGGGGGACCTCTAAATATTTAAACACATTTAAATAGCAGACAGATCAATTATAAAAAAAAAATTTTTGGTGATGCACCCTAGTGTACATCATTTAGGTTGGTTGAGGCGACATATTACTTAGAGAAGTATTAGTTTGGTTGAAGAAATTAAAAATAATAATAATTCTTATTATTATAACACCCCGCAATGTTTTCTTTGATTTACTGTGATAAAATAAACCTAAACATTAAAGAGAAAATGAATGATACTCAATTACTTTTACATAAGTGTATTTGCTTAAGTTTGTCATTATAATGTAATGTAATGTTGTTTTTTTTTACATTAGTAGTGTATGTTTAAACATAGCTACATTGAACATATTAAGCATATCTACTTTGGACATATTAAACATAGCTACTTTGGACATATTAAACATAGCTACATTGAACATATTAAACATAGCTACTTTGGACATATTAAACATAGCTACATTGAACATTTTAGCATAGCTACACTGAATATATTAAACATAGCTATATTGAACATTCTATCACAAAAAAATTCTTTATTTATGTCGTCAAATTTCACTATTACTAACGGCAGTGAGCTGACATTTAAAAGGATTAGATTAAAAAAGAAAACATTTTTAAACACATTTTTTTTATGATCAGTACTACTAGCGCTATTTTTAATAATTTCTCAATGTCATCTGAGGGACCCAGGTTCGATGTCCGATGAGGACTAATGAGTATCTAAGGTCATTGTAAAAGAACCTGTTATATGGGAATAAAAGAAGGGCACCATAAAAAAGTCTTAATAGTGTTTTATAGTCAAAGAGATTTTTCCTCCCCCCCCCCAGTAATACACACAAACACAATTAATTCTTAAGAATTAAATATGAAATCATTTTAGATTCAGACAAAACTGAACTTTTTATTTTACAAATTGACTGCTACAGTCTTGTTTTTAACTCTGTAAATAAATAAACAGCGATGTCTGTTTTTATTTGTTAGACCCCCTGATGTCAAGTCTTGTCTTTAGCTGATCAGAATATTGGTCTTTGACACCAATAAAAAATATTAATATAGAAAAAAAATCAATAATTTTTACTCATTATAGACGTTGGCAATATAGACATAGCCTACATCTCAATCAGATAAAAATGCTTGTCATTAAATTATTTATGCTCAACATTTAAAGAATACACTTTAAAAACATTGTTGTTATATTATTGGTTTACAAGAATTGATTTCTGTAATTATGAATTTGGTTGATATGTTTTTTACTTGATAAACTAATTGAATATTTTAGATCTATAAAGTAACTTTTCGAATGAACCAATTGTTACATGTTAAATGGAGTACATTAAAAATTAATGGAAGAATCAAACTTTGTGCTTGAAAAAAAGACTGAACATGTTTTATTCAAGCTGGATTTCATTTGAAAAGAAATATGTCTTCATTCTAATAACTGAGTATATCAGACATTTGAGCATAGGCCTACATATGACATAAATGATTTCCACTTCATCATGACTCTAGTCCATGCAATTTTTGTGTGTATCGTTCTAATTATGTGTTTATCTGGTAGGTATTAAAAGTGTATCTAGTACATGTAGTATTTATTTCATTCTGCAATAACTTATATTTAACTTCAATATATTTACCATGATTGATGTATCATATTTAAACGTGTCTTTTATCAATCGGCAGTGAATAAAAAAATTTCATTTTGCGTTCTCAGTTCCAACTTACTGCACGTGAATAGTCATCACTGGGTCACTTCAACACCTTCATACTTAAGGTCTACCTAAATTCGTGGTTTACATTACCAGCTGCTACATCTGCTCCCCGTAGAGATTTGCAGCAAATTCAACAATTGGAGAACTACAAGGAAACAAATGACACCGTTGCCAAAGCAGCAATAAAATCATTCTCTGGACACTTGTGGTACTTGAGTAAAATTCTGGTAGGTTTTGCATTTTTTGACAATGATGTTTCATCTGAAATGAAGTTAGTTATGGTTGCAGCACTTAACAAGATAACAACAGATCATCCTCGCAGAATAGCCTTCTGTCCAACATTACAACAAAATGAACTTTCTGATTTTGTATCGCAACACACCAGGAAACGTTTCACAGCTTTGAACATACCACAAGATTTTCTGACCATGAAATCAGACACATGGGCCACTGATAACAACTACATTGTTGGCCTGAAGAAAGGTGCGAGTTTGAAAGTCGTCAATGATGCAGCCGAGCGTGGAGTGGCCCTGAGCCAAGCAATCAATGGAGTACTAACCAATCATAAGAAACAGAAACAGTTTTTGTTACAAGTAGTAGAGAAACACCGTCATGACTTTCCTTATGCTAACAAGTCCACCCTAACTGTCCCAGCCGCAGCTAGAAAATCATTACTTGGACTTGAAGACATGTAATTAGTGAATAGTGATCTTTCAGTCTAAACTATGTTGAATTGACTCTTTATGTTTATTAGCTGAAGGCTATTATTACCGTATGTTAATGTCGAGAAACATTGATTATTGCAAAACTTTGACACTGTTGAGCTACCGATAAATATTATCAGAAAACATTCAAATTTTACCAATTTTATTCTTATAACATTACTAACACATTTTGGGGGTGGCAGTATAAAAACTCAGAAATTTTATTTTGAGTGGCACCCTAACATATATATATATATATATATATATATATATATATATATACATATATATACATATATATATATATCAGAGGCGTAGTGAGGGGTGGGCAAATGGGGGCATCGTGTCTCGGGCGCTACCAAAAAAGGGGCGCCAAATGGTAAATTTTACATATAATATTAAATCGTTTTCATAACGAGGGAAGCTAAAAGCTAAAAAGACATTAAAAAGTAATTGTGCCCCGGGTGCGAGTTAATTGCTGTTCAATTATTAGTTCTAATTGAAATTAGGTTCAGAGTTTTATTCAAAAAAAAACAAAACAATCGAAAGTAAATATCATTTATAGCTTCTAATTTTTAGTGTGCATCCAGTGCATTCAATTCTTTCCAGACTGGGTGAGATCTATAGGCAAACTACAATATTCTGGCCAACGCGCTTATATTAAAATGTAAACATTGACAGTCCACTGACAAAATATTACATTCTTTCTAATAGAAATGTTAATCAACAAATACAATGCAGATTTTTGTTAGCGAAAATCAAGGCACATCTCTGTAAACCTATTGTGTTGATTGGAATATGTTATTTTTAATAGTGTAGTGTACGGTGTTATTTCATCCCTTAATGTAAAATGTCATAAGTTTGATGCACTACTAAAGAGTGCAGTGATCATAGTGTATAATGTGCACAGATGACATATAGGAACTGCTATGTATAAAAATGATGTTACGTGATATTACCTGGGCCCCCCCTGCTCTTGCCTTGCCCCCTCTTGTAGAATTCTCACGCTACGGGGCTGCGTGGCACAATATCACATGTGTGATATCCTGCAGATCGTAACGCCTGTCACCAGACACCGCAGTAATATCCAAACTTCAAAGCAGGAAACATCTCCATAGGTTTTTAAGTCACATGTCATGGCAATCTTCTATTGTTTGATGTTGTGTCATGATGTGCATTACTTGTCACACACTTGACATCATAAGGATATATACTAATAGTGCCACGTGACGTAATACCATATGTTTTATATGCATACAAATTATGTTGCTAATCACCAAACACAGGATGTCGTCAGTACTAATGTCACACGAAATTGATCTTGTATTGTTTGGTGGGTCATGTATTCAGTGGCGGACTTATGGCTCTTAAGGCCCTAGGCACACAAAAAAAATGTTGGGCCCTTTAGATAGAAGGAGACGTAACCTAGGTGTCGTATCCCTTATGATTACGCATTGTTTGATTATTTTGTTATTTCCCCGTTTTGGTATGTTAAGTGCTCGTGACCTGGTTTTAGTAAGGTCAAACATGTATTAATATGAATGATGAAATAGTGACATTCACCCACGCAATAACCTTCATTTTCGGTTTGGCGAGAAATCTACCTACATATTGACCCCTATAGTTTTGGCGGGAAATAATGGCGTAATCTGCGGGGGTTAACTACCTATAAGAATGGGAAGAGATAACGGTCAGTAGAGAGGAGCCCACAGAGTGGAAAGAGTCCAAAACAGAGGGGACCAACTGCAGGCAGGAGGACAGTGCAGTGAAGAGTAACGGTTGTTAGAGAGTTCATGTAGTGACGTATAAGTTCATACAGAGTAGATACATGTGGAGTAGGTGGACATTGCAGTGAAGAGTAACGGTTGTTAGAGAGTTTATGTAGTGAATTATAAGTTCATACAGAGTAGATACATGTGGAGTAATGTATTCGTGAATATTAGAGTGAGATGTTATTTATTGGTGAACTACTCAGTTGTTAATCATTTCATTCTATTTATATGTGGATTCTCATCTGTAAATATCACGTATTGAAGTTCAGTTGTTCATTCTCTTATACTACAAGGAGTTGTGTCGTCTTATTATAGTTGGAACGCAAGTGGGATACGACACTATGGGTTAAAAATGGGCTCTTCGTTTAGGTCATGTACGCATTCTCGTCCTTATATTCGCCTCTGTCTGCATTAAGGTCATTTTTTTGTCGTAATATGTTTGTCAATAAATGTATTGAAACTAGACTAGAGCATGCGCACCACAAATTGCTAACATCACACATGTCACTTGTGTGCTAACATATTACACTATACGTGTACCACAGTGTAACAAGGAATCGATTTCGGAATCGAAAATTAGATTGAAAAATCATTCGACTCGACTCCTATCCCAATACCAGCGAAAATTATCAACTTTAAATTTGTATTGTTATTCACTGTGCCACTACACACACACACACACACACACACACACACATACATACATATATATATGTTTCGTTTTTAATTTATTCTTCTTTCCCAGTTATTGCTCAAGTAGAGAGAAGTAATTTCATATTGCAGACTAAATATGGCACAATGGTGGGGCAATCAGTAGAAAGTTGGAAAGTACTAAGTGTGAGTGAATGTGCTATAAAATGTCATAATAACTACACCAACTGTTCTGCATTCACCTATGACACACTCACCTTGACCTGTGTACTGAGTAAGTTTTTATTTGTTAACTAAGAATGTGTGGGGTAAGGTGGAGTTTTCATTTCTTTCTCACTCTGCAACATCATTTCCATTTATAACATCATTGATATCTATAACATCATTTATATTTATAACATCATTTCTATCTATAACATCATTTCTATTTATAACATCATTTCTATCTACAACATCGTTTTTGTCTTCAACATCATTTTTATCTATAACATCATTTCTATTTATAACATCATTTCTATTTATAAAATCATTTCTATTTATAAAATCATTTCTATTTATAAAATCATTTCTATTTATAAAATCATTTCAATTTATAAAATCATTTCTATTTATAAAATCATTTCTATTTATAACATCATTTCTATTTTTGTGTGAAAATCTCTTGATTTCTTATATAAATTATCTAAAGTAATAGACTAAACAAATGACGTTGGACAAAATTGCAAGTTTTCAATAACAGTCGTGGGTCGGTCTAAGAATTTGCAGACAGATTTCAGTCATAATGACATTTTCCCATTTCTTGCATCCGCCCGTGCGTGTAGGTCTTAAGTCAGAAACAAAACTTTGCAGTGGACATCCGATTTTTGTAACATTTTTTAGTCCATAGTTGTCAGAGAGTTAGTCGGACAAAGATAATCTTAAATTAGTAACTACCTCTCTCTCTATTGAAAGTAAAATATGTTTGCAGTTTATTAGACTTATTACAAACTGAAAGAACTTAGAAGTCTATCAGACCTGCTAAAAACTAAAATATGTTTGCAGTTCATTAAACTTATTACAAACTAAAAGATGTTAGAAGTCTATCAGACCTGCTAAAAACTAAAATATGTTTGCAGTTTATTAGACCTGCCACAAAGTAAAATTTGTTAGCTTCAACTATGTGGACCTTGCCTGACATAAGGTTTAGCCATGTGTTTGTTAGCTTCAACTAGGTGGACCTTGCCTGACATAAGGTTTAGCCATGTGTTTGTTAGCTTCAACTAGGTGGACCTTGCCTGACATAAGGTTTAGCCATGTGTTTGTTAGCTTCAACTATGTGGACCTTGCCTGACATAAGGTTTAGCCATGTGTTTGTTAGCTTCAACTATGTGGACCTTGCCTGACATAAGGTTTAGCCATGTGTTTGTTAGCTTCAACTATGTGGACCTTGCCTGACATAAGGTTTAGCCATGTGTTTGTTAGCTTCAACTATGTGGACCTTGCCTGACATAAGGTTTAGCCATGTGTTTGTTAGCTTCAACTATGTGGACCTTGCCTGACATAAGGTTTAGCCATGTGTTTGTTAGCTTCAACTATGTGGACCTTGCCTGACATAAGGTTTAGCCATGTGTTTGTTAGCTTCAACTATGTGGACCTTGCCTGACATAAGGTTTAGCCATGTGTTTGTTAGCTTCAACTAGGTGGATCTTGCCTGACATAAGGTTTAGCCATGTGTTTGTTAGCTTCAACTATGTGGACCTTGCCTGACATAAGGTTTAGCCATGTGTTTGTTAGCTTCAACTAGGTGGACCTTGCCTGACATAAGGTTTAGCCATGTGTTTTACGTATGTTGACAAAAAGATAATAGTTATTTGTAAAAAAAAAAAAAAACTGTAGGTATGTTACTCGACTTCTTTGCACGGATTTTTTTTTTCAATATTTAATTCTGATGATTTTGGATTGTACTATTTTGTAATACTTATATAGGTCAGTGCATCATCTTCAAACCGCCACTGACAACATCTTCATTGATCGTCTACCAGAAACAACTACCGACATGTGAATCAACAGCAGGCTATACAATTGAAACAAACGGACGTACATTGGCATGTCTGTGGTGGTCAAGTGAAATGAAGAACTTTACTGAAGCAAAACTTGATTGTGAAGTTGTGGGCTTTTATTTTTCCATGCCTATGTCTTATGTTAATATGTTAATATGTTTTTTTTATATAAATGTATCATCCTCCATTTTATCAACCTAACCCAACCCATCCCCTACCACAACGAGATGAAATTACGACTTTTGGACAACGCCTAAACATTGCCATTCCTGTCGTTCACCCCTGCCTTGATTCGAATGATCAAAGGATAAAATAAAATGATTCGCAACATACCCGCATTTATTGGTCTGTCTATATAGGGTCACACAAGACCCCCCCCCCCCCAAATTGTAAGGCTTTATATACGTCTTTCTTTTTCTAATGGGCCCAACATTTTCTTCTGGGCCCGGAGCCTCACCTGACGTAAGTACGCTCCTTATTTAGGGATCATGTTGTAATTCAAAATGGAAGTCAAATGCCACACAGTGACAAAACGCAGACGTAGCGATGACACAGAGACACATACACGTACAGTGATGACACAAAGACACATACAAGTACAACGATGCCAGAGAGACATATACACGTACAGCGATGACATAGAGACACATACACGTACAGCGATGACACATTGATACATACACGTACAGTAATGACATAAAGACACATACATTTACAGCGATGACACAGAGACACATAGGCGATGACACGTACAACGATGCCACAAAGACACATACACGTACAGCGATGACACAGAGACACATACACGTACAGCGATGACACAAAGAACCATAGACTACACGTACAACGATGACACAGAGACACATACACGTACAGCGATGACACAGAGACACATAGGCTACACGTACAACGATGCCATAGAGACACATACACGTACAGCGAAGACACAGAGACAGATACACGTACAGTGATCACACAGAGACACATACACGTACAACGATGCCACAGAGAAACAAACATGTAAAACGATGCCACAGAGACACATACATGTACAACGATGACACAGAGACAGATACACGTATAGCGATGACACAGAGACACATACACGTACAGCGATGACACAGAGACACATACACGTACAGCGATGACACAGAGACACATACACGTACGACGATGCCACAGAGACACATACACGTACGACGATGCCACAGAGACATATACATGTACAACGATGACACAGAGACACATACACGTACAGCGATGACACAGAGACACATAGGCTACACGTACAACGATACCACAGCGACACATACATGTACAGCGATGACACAGAGACACGTACACATACAACGATGCCACAGAGACACATAAACGTACAGCGATGACACATAGACACATACACGTACAGTATAGACACAGAGCCTAATGCACGTACATTAATGACACAGAGATACATACACGTACATTGATGACACAGAGACACATACACGTACAACGATGACACAGAGACACATACACGTACATTGATGATTCAGAGACACATACACGTACAACAATGACACAGACACATATACACGTACAGCGTTGACATAGGGAAACAAACTCGTACAGCAATGACACAGAGACACATACATGTACAATGATAACACAGAGACACATACACCTATAGCGATGACATAGAGA
Organism: Bulinus truncatus; assembly: GCA_021962125.1. Taxonomy (NCBI): domain Eukaryota; kingdom Metazoa; phylum Mollusca; class Gastropoda; family Planorbidae; genus Bulinus; species Bulinus truncatus. The sequence goes on from JAGDYQ010000245.1 coordinate 551,737, forward strand.
AACATACACTACAATGATGCCACAGAGACACATACACGTACAAGGATGCCACAGCGACACATACACATGCAACGATGACACAGAGACACATACACCTACAACTCTGACACAGAGACGCATACTTGTACAGCGATGATACAGAGACATATACACGTACAACGATGCCGCAGCGACAAATACACGTACAGTGATGACATAGAGACACATAGGCTACAAGTACAGCGATGACACAGAGACACATACCCGTACAGCGATGATACAGAGACATATACACGAACAACGATGACATACAGACACACATACACGTACAGCTATGACATAGAGACACATACACGTACGGCGATGCCACATAGACACATACACGTACGACGATGCCACAGAGTCATATACATGTACAACGATGCCACAGAGACACATACACATACATCGATGACACAGAGACACATACACGTACATTGATGACATAGAGACAGATACACGTACGACGATGCCATTGAGATACATACACGTACAGTGATGATACAGAGTCATATACACGTACAACGATGACACAGACACACATATACGTACAGCGTTGACATAGAGACACATACACGTGCAACGATGACAAAGAGACACATACATGTACAGCGGTGACACGGAGACACATACACATACAGTGATGGCACAAAGACACATACACGTACAACGATGCCACAGCGACACATAGGCTACACGTACAGCAATGACACAGAGACACATACTCGTACAGTGATGACACAAAGACAAATACACGTACAACGATGCCACAGCGACACATACACGTACAGCGATGACATAGAGACACATAGGCTACATGTACAGCGATGACACAGAGACACATAAACGTTCAGCGATGACACAGTGGTACAATAAATTATGAAGTAATCGAACATGACATCAACCATTCTTTAATTATGGATATAAGCAAAAAAGGAAAAATAAAATTACGAAAAGAAGACACATTCTTACAACCATATTATGAGAATGCTTGAAATACTTTAGACAATAATCAATAAGTGTCATATTTCTTTAAGAACAATGTACTTATCAGAAGATTCAGAGGTCAACAAAGGAACTGTTAATCAAATAATGATGTCATTAATCATAAGACAAAAATATTACACGAGACACATTCTAGTCCATTATCAGGTCACATGGGTCCAAAAAAGACTCTACAGAGGATCTGATCAGCATTCTATTGGCCTAAACTATTTAAAGATATAAAATTTATCAAATCCAGCTTAATATGTCAAAATCATAACCGTAATTGTCCTAAGCATATTGCAGCTTGCAAAAGATGGATACTTCATCTGTGCCCTTTAATAAAATTGCCATAGATCTCATTGGCCCAATGTCAGTAATGTCCAAAAGGAAACACAGATATGTCCTTACAACAATAGATTTTGCAACTAGATGGATACTTCATCTGTGCCCTTTAATAAAATTGTCATAGATCTCATTGGACCAATGTCAGTAATGTCCAAAAGGAAACACAGATATGTCCTTACAACAATAGATTTTGCAACTAGATGGATACTTCATCTGTGCCCTTTAATAAAATTGCCATAGATCTCATTGGACCAATGTCAGTAGTGTCCAAAAGGAAACACAGATATGTCCTTGCAACAATAGATTTTGCAACTAGATGGATACTTCATCTGTGCCCTTTAATAAAATTGCCATTGATCTCATTGGCCCAATGTCAGTAATGTCCAAAAGGAAACACAGATATGTCCTTACAACAATAGATTTTGCAACTAGATGGATACTTCATCTGTGCCCTTTAATAAAATTGTCATAGATCTCATTGGACCAATGTCAGTAATGTCCAAAAGGAAACACAGATATATCCTTACAACAATAGATTTTGAAACTAGATAGATAGAAGCCACACCATTACCAGAAATTACTGCAGAATCAGTGTGCAAATCTCTGTTAGATATATTTACTAGTTTTAGATTTCCATCAGTCTTTCTTTCTGATAACGGGTCACAATTTCAGTCAAATATGACTCATTCTTTTATGAGCATGCTGAAAATATCTCAAACATATTCAGGAAAGTACATACCGCAAGCCAACGGAGCTGTAGAACGAGCAGACCAGACAATCAAACTGATGCTGAGAAATATTTTTGAAGAACAAGATCAAGATTGGGATATTTTTTTTTACAATTAATACTTTTTGCAAATATAAAAATTCCACATGAATCCACTGGATTTTCACCTTTTGAACTCATGTTCGACTCTAAACCTCAATTACCACTCACTCTATTTAAAAACAACATCTGTGTAGAGAATGAAAACCTTATTTCACCACATGATAGCTAATAAATAAGATCAGAAACAGTATACTTTATGCTAACAAAGTTGCAGAAAAAATTAATCAAAAGAAACAGGAACATTTTGCTTGGCTGGCCAGTTGGGAGACGCTTCTTGCCTGTTATGTAGCATACAGTAAATGTTGCCGCCATCTTTGTATTATATATACCGCCATCTTGTGTGACAGACACGATCTCGTGTACAGACGCGATTTTGTGTGATAGACGCAGGATTGCCGACAGAGCAGGAAAGTATTTTTTGTATTACAGATATTCGTTATATAACTTTAATAACCCACATAGTATTTGCATTTTGTTAAATTAATGTTTTATTTACATTAAAGTTGAATCTACTACCTTTTTACTTCTTTGAAATTTTATTTCTTCTGTGCATTCAAAATGGCCATAAAGCCAAGGGATCAATACTGGCCACTTTCAAAACTCTAGAAAAATTTCAAATACTACAGAGGAAATCAGAAATGTATTACATCGGTCTGGACGATATCGAAGTGGACGGTACCTACAGGTGGCATGACGATGGATCCATTCTGGACAACGAATTGGCCAGACAAATTTATTTGCCAGGTTTTTTTTTCCCATTATTTCATTGTTGCAGATAGCATTAGAAACAAATTGACATTTCGATACACGTGTCATAGTAGATCTTATAAAACCATTCATGAACGTTTATTTTTGTCATTTAGGTGAACCTAATAACTATGGTGGAAACGAAGATTGTACCGTGTACTATTTTATTAATGCAAGACTTATCCAAGACTGTCCCTGCTCTTGGGTTAAGAAGTATGTGTGTGAGAAAATGTGTTTTCGATAATAGACAATTTTTTAATACATTTAATAGAGGATGATAATGAACGATATATACATTGATACATAAGTATATTAACTGTAGCCGTTTTTATGTGTTCAAAAACTTCTTAGTATTGATGATGTCGATTTGATATTGGAAAAATAACTTTAAAAAATATTGAACACTTTTTCAGCTTTTCATTTGACAACAAATAAAATAAAATGTTAATATTACTTTTGTTAGTTTTTTTTAATCTACATTTGCAAAATGTGTTGATATATCAATGTGTCGATAAGTTAATGTGTTGATAAATGAATGTGTCGATAAATAAATGTGTTGATAAAAAAATGTGTCGATAAATAAATGTGTTGATAAATAAATGTGTCGATAAATGAATGTGTTGATAAATAAATGTGTCGATAAATAAATGTGTCGATAAATTAATGTGTTGATAAATAAATGTGTCGATAAATAAATGTGTCGATAAATAAATGTGTCGATAAATAAATGTGTCGATAAATAAATGTGTTGATAAATAAATGTGTTGATAAATAAATGTGTCGATAAATTAATGTGTTGATAAATAAATGTGTTGATAAATAAATGTGTTGATAAATAAATGTGTTGATAAATAAATGTGTTGATAAATGAATAATTGCACTTGGTTAGAAGTTGTTCTTTTTAAACACTAAATTGAAAAACAAAAATGATTAAATGAAGATTGGTTTGAATTTTTTTTTTTTTTTATAATTAATTGATTTCTTTGCAACTTGCTATGGCTGTACTTCGTTATTTAACTTTATCATTTCTCGCTGTACTGGCCTTTATAAATAATCTATTCTTTGAATGCTGTAATGAATCATGATCTGCACAATGCTTTATTATTTTAATATGAACGATTTATTATAATCTTTAATCTATTGATTATGTACATATGTCGTACAAATAAACTATTTTAAGAAAGTTATTTGATATTGTCAAAGTGCCACATGTAGCAAGTGATATATAAACACATTATGTCAGCATCAGCAACCATAATAGATGACAATTCATATCAATACAAAAAAAAACAAAACATATCGGTCAGAAATTATAGTATTTTCAAATGTTCTACTTACAAAATATGTAATGTTGTACATTTAAGTTCCCTTTAACCCCAATGGGCCATCGGGGCAGATGAAGTGTAGAATTCATCTGTTTCTATAACCTCGGCATATAAAGGGATTGTGTGGTTAGCACAAGGCCCAGCCTCCCCGGCCCACTAGCAGGGGATGTTGGGGTGTTGGGAACCATTGATATAAATGACATTGACATTATGAGTATTGTATGACTGAAATATGACCTAAATGATGTTGACATTATGAGTATTGTATGACTGAAATCAGGAAATAAATTTAACTTTTGAGTCAATTTATTTAAGATAGGTTTGAGAACACCACGTCGACAATATATTACAGTTATGGCGGTCCAGCTTACTTTAGGTCGAATTAGTGATTAACTTTGATTAAGTATAGTTTGTGGTTAACTTTGATTAAGTATAGTTTGCGATTAACTTTAATTAAGTAAAATTTGTGATTAACTTTGATTAAGTATAGTTTGTGATTAACTTTAATTAAGTAAAATTTGTGATTAACTTTGATTAAGTATAGTTTGTGATTAACTTTGATTAAGTATAGTTTGTGATTAACTTTGTTTAAGTAAAATTTGTGATTAACTTTGATTAAGGTGCATGTACATTTAATTAAAACGGAATAATCATTCTAAATGTGTTCGTTAAAGGTATGTATGAGTGCTTTTTTTAAAAAAGCGTGCATGTCATTAGCAAAAAAAAACTACTCGTCTTTGTTCAACAATCTGCAATAAATACGTTCTTAGTTTATAACCAACTACCACTACGTCCAAAGTCTACAATCTGCAATAAACACGTCCTTCAATTACAACTATTGCTAGTCCGTAGTTTACAACATACATGTCTATATCAAACGAATATGTCCTCGATCTGCTCAAAAGCGGCCTGCAAGCTGGGTCGTAATTGTACATATTTTGTAATACTAGCTGTACCCTTCAAAAACCTTTGCATAGAGTTATATCCCCTTATGCTTAATCGGTTGGCTAGGTTATTTTTTGGTTTCGGGCAGATCCGATTTTTTTCATGGTTGTATTTTAAACTCCTTTCGATTTAACGCACACTGGAAATGAGTATTATTATATATAATATGTTAGGTTATTCAAACAATAATACGATTCGTCTTTACACATTTTTCTAAAGAATAAATGTTGTATGAGTGTCCAAACTACGAACACGTTATAAGTGTTTTATAACACATAGACATTAAATTGGTTAAGTTTTTGCGTCAAATAACGTCTAAAAAATAAATTGTTGATATTCAAAATGTCACTGTTATAACTGAACAAAAAACGCCAGAACTTATTAAAAACTGCACCAAAAAACCCGCCAGAAGAGTAATATTGAAAGAAAAAAAAAGTACAATTTACCTGCTTGTTTATATTTTATGCGTAACTTTTTTTATTGACGGTACAAAAAAATTAAAGATTGCTGAAAATTCGTTATACAAGTGTCGGAGTGGGGAGATAAATCACCAATCCAACCAGTTTGCCCTTGTCTAGCAGAAGGGTTCAAGAAAATAAGGAAATATATATAGCGAACTTGTATATTGTTGATGAAAGTAAACAGTGATGTTATTGATACATCCGGGTTCACAAAGAGGTTTTATTCTTGCATTTATTATATGGGGAATCCTCTTGGTAGAACATTCAAAGAAAAAGTATAACTCCAAGAGATTTAGCATTTAATGAGCCTAGAAAATATATTAAAAAGATTTTTTTAGTCCCGAAAAAAAAAAACAACAAATGATTTCACTGGAGATAATTAAATGTTCAGCGCTTCAATTTCTTTTTCAATCAAAGTAATCTTTCCAACATTTACCTCGTTAGACAGAGACGGGTTTAACGGGGGGGGGGGGGCGGGAGCTGTCATACTCAAAATGTCCTAATTCTGGGCCACCTTAGTTGATCCTCTCTAAAGACTGCTACTACTGCTAATTTGGGGAAGGACGGTCGTGTGGTAAAACGCTAGACTGTCGACGTGAAGATCTCTGGTTCGATCTCCGGTAAGGACCAATGTATAATTCAGGTCATGGTTAGAGTCCCCGCTCTATCTCCCGTGGTGCCTCCATGGTCATTGCACTATTGGCTATGGTGGGGATGAAAGAAGGGCACCATAAAATAGTCCTATTAATAGTTTATCTCATATTTACATGGACTTCACAAAATCTCCAATAAACAATACACTGCGTGAGTAGTTTGACTATCTTCTCCTTATCGACCTTATTTAGAGTAACATACATTTCCGTTACTATCTTTCAAATGAAATAGACTTTATTCCTGGACCTTTGCAAGTAATTATAACCTTAACTGATTCTGTAATTTATTTTGTACAATTAAAAAAAATGGACAATCTAAGTCTAAAAAAAAAATAATTATAAAATTGTAATTATTTATTGTCACAACCTTGGTGTCTTTATTTAAATGAAGTTATTTTAGAGCTTACTTCAGCAGTAATCAGCAGGTAGGTCGGGACTGAATTGTATTGATGAGGAATTTCTGGTTGGTCGCGTGTAAATGTTTTAACATTTACAATTATATATTAGATAATAAAAAAAATTCCTATTTATATCCTTATATAAGTTACAAAACTTCTATTTCAATTAAGACAATTTATACAGTGCTATTTTTCTCGAAAAAATATTAAAAGGTACTGGAACGCCTTCGTATTATAAGAAACAACACTGCAAATAATGAAAAAAACAAACGTTTACGGAACAAAATATGCATTCCGCCAGAAAAGAAAGGACTGAATCTATATATAAAATAAATAGTTTTGATATATAGGTGGATTACGAAAACTGAACAGTTTCTATGGAAGATAACGAAAACTGAACAGTTTCTATGGGGGATTAATAAAACTGAACAGTTTCTATGGGGGTTTACTAAAACTGAACAGTTTCTATGGAGGACAACGAAAACTGAACAGTTTCTATGGAGGACAACGAAAACTGAACAGTTTCTATGGAGGATAACGAAAACTGAACAGTTTCTATGGGGGATAACGAAAACTGAACAGTTTCTATGGATGATAACAAAAACTGAACAGTTTCTATGGAGGATAAAGAAAACTGAACAGTTTCTATGGAGGATAACGAAAACTGAACAGTTTCTATGGGGGATAACGAAAACTGAACAGTTTCTATGGAGGATAACGAAAACTGAACAGTTTCTATGGAGGATAAAGAAAACTGAACAGTTTCTATGGAGGATAACGAAAACTGAACAGTTTGTATGGGGGATAACGAAAACTGAACAGTTTCTATGGAGGATAACGAAAACTGAACAGTTTCTATGGGGGATAAAGAAAACTGAACAGTTTCTATGGAGGATAACGAAAACTGAACAGTTTCTATGGGGGATAACCAAAATCATAAAATCGATGAAGTGCCCCACTTCTACCCCCATTCCCCGTCTTACACTCACGTTATTCCATTGTAACTCATCGACAGTAAACATGTATGTACTAGAGGTGTAAGCATTGACTACCTTTGATATAAATATTATTCACTCAAGCTGAAGTTGACGAAGTAAAAAAAAAGGAACGCACACAATCCATAATTTTCAGTCAATACAGATGCAGACAAAAAACATTATTTGTTAAGAGAACATAGGCCAGATGCTTATCGGTTATATCATTAATTTATTGACTCATTGTTTTATATTTATTTACATTTTTTTTAAAAGTAGTTCCAGTAAGTAAATTATAATTTATACAGCAAAGGATGGAGGGTCGGCAAAGGGAAACAGTTATTTAAAGAATCATTGTGGCCCTTCAGTTATTATAAATCTACATCTATGATGTGATTTTATAGCAAGTTCATTACGATGAAAAAAAAAAAATATTACCATTTGTACATGTAACATTGAACGGTCCAACAAAACCAGAGATAGACAAAAGGAGAAGTTGTAGTGAATACATTGAAGTAAGTGAAAATATGGTCTAATCCAAGATATATCAGAGCAGGCTGAATGTAATTTTATACTAAATCTGGAGCACTGAATTTAATACCTTTAATTATTTTTTTATTTATGTGTTGGCTTATTGTGGAATACTGGTCAATGATATCGTCAACGATGGACAGTCAGAAAGTCAGTTCAAATTTCAGAGATTCACGATTTGAAAAAATAATACATTCACAAATAAACATATTGACTTGACTTGACTTGACTATCCCTTAACCCGTGGATGGGTCGTTGGGGCACGGTTGTTGACTGAAAACTAGTTCCCGCCATTTACTCCGGTCCTGAGCTGCCTTTTGGGAGTCGACGAACGACAGGCCGGTCCAGTCTTTGATGTTGTCTTCCCATCTCTTCTTTTGTCTTCCTCTTTTCCTGATTAGCCTATTGAAAAAAAAATAACTTGATAAACATTAAATATTAAAAAATGTCTATGAATTATAATTATCAGACATTGTTCTGAACTATTAAATTAAAGTTCTACTATTTTCCCTAATGTTATTCAGGGTTGTTTTTTTTTTTGCTCGACAACGCCAACAAAACCGACTCCTGACAAAGTACTAACGCCGACACCGGTCAAAGTACTAACGCCAACAACACCGACTACTGACAAAGTACTAACGCCAAAACAACACCGACTCCTGACAAAGTACTAACCCCAAAAACACCGACTCCTGAAAAAGTACCAACGCCAACAACACCAATTCCTGACAAAGTACTAACGCCAAAACAACACCGACTACTGACAAAGTACTAACGCCAACACCGGTCAAAGTACTAACGCCAACAACACCGACTACTGACAAAGTACTAACGCCAACAACACCAATTCCTGACAACGTACTAACGTCAACAACACCGACTACTGACAAAGTACTAACGCCAAAACAACACCGACTCCTGATAAAGTACTAACGCCAAAAACACCGACACCTGAAAAAGTACTAACGCCAACAACACCAATTTCTGACAAAGTACTAACGCCAAAACAACACCGACTACTGACAAAGTACTAACGCCAACAACACAAATTCCTGACAAAGTACTAACGCCAACAACACCGACTACTGACAAAGTACTAACGCCAAAACAACACCGACTCCTGACAAAGTACTAACGCCAAAAACACCGACTCCTGAAAAAGTACCAACGCCAACAACACCAATTCCTGACAAAGTACTAACGCCGACACCGGACAAAATACTAACGCCAAAAACACCGACTTCTAAAAAAATACCAACGCCAACAACACCAATTCCTGTCAAAGTACTAATGCCGACACCGGACAAAATACTAACGCCAAAACAACACCGACTCCTGACAAAGTATTAACGTCAACAACACCGACTCCTCACAAAGTACTAACGCCAAAAACACCGACTTCTGACAAAGTACTAACGCCAAAAACACCGACTCCTGAAAAAGTACCAACGCCAAAAACACCGATTCCTGACAAAGTATTAACGTCAACAACACCGACTCCTGACAAAGTACTAACGCCAACAACACCGATTCCTGACAAAGTACTAACGTCAACAACACCGACTCCTGACAAAGTACTAACGCCAAAACAACACCGACTCCTGACAAAGTACTAACGTCAACAACACCGACTCCTGACAAAGTACTAACGTCAACAACACCGACTCCTGACAAAGTACTAACGCCAACAACACCGATTCCTGACAAAGTACTAACGTCAACAACACCGACTCCTGACAAAGTACTAACGTCAACAACACCGACTCCTGACAAAGTACTAACGCCAAAACAACACCGACTCCTGACAAAGTACTAACGCCAAAACAACACCGACGCCTGACAAAGTACTAACGTCAACAACACCGACTCCTGACAAAGTACTAACGCTGACACCGGTCAAAGTACTAACGCCAACAACACTGACTCCTGACAAAGTATTAACGCCAACAACACCGTCTCCTGAAAAAGTACCAACGCCAAAAACACCGATTCCTGACAAAGTATTAACGTCAACAACACCGACTCCTGACAAAGTACTAACGCCAACAACACCGATTCCTGACAAAGTACTAACGTCAACAACACCGACTCCTGACAAAGTACTAACGCCAAAACAACACCGACTCCTGACAAAGTACTAACGTCAACAACACCGACTCCTGACAAAGTACTAACGTCAACAACACCGACTCCTGACAAAGTACTAACGCCAACAACACCGATTCCTGACAAAGTACTAACGTCAACAACACCGACTCCTGACAAAGTACTAACGCCAAAACAACACCGACGCCTGACAAAGTACTAACGTCAACAACACCGACTCCTGTCAAAGTACTAACGCTGACACCGGTCAAAGTACTAACGCCAACAACACTGACTCCTGACAAAGTACTAACGCCAAAAACACCGACTCCTGAAAAAGTACCAACGCCAAAAACACCGATTCCTGACAAAGTATTAACGTCAACAACACCGACTCCTGACAAAGTACTAACGCCAACAACACCGATTCCTGACAAAGTACTAACGTCAACAACACCGACTCCTGACAAAGTACTAACGCCAAAACAACACCGACTCCTGACAAAGTACTAACGTCAACAACACCGACTCCTGACAAAGTACTAACGTCAACAACACCGACTCCTGACAAAGTACTAACGCCAACAACACCGATTCCTGACAAAGTACTAACGTCAACAACACCGACTCCTGACAAAGTACTAACGTCAACAACACCGACTCCTGACAAAGTACTAACGCCAAAACAACACCGACTCCTGACAAAGTACTAACGCCAAAACAACACCGACGCCTGACAAAGTACTAACGTCAACAACACCGACTCCTGACAAAGTACTAACGCTGACACCGGTCAAAGTACTAACGCCAACAACACTGACTCCTGACAAAGTATTAACGCCAACAACACCGTCTCCTGAAAAAGTACCAACGCCAACAACACCGATTCCTGACAAAGTATTAACGTCAACAACACCGACTCCTGACAAAGTACTAACGCCAACAACACCGATTCCTGACAAAGTACTAACGTCAACAACACCGACTCCTGACAAAGTACTAACGCCAAAACAACACCGACTCCTGACAAAGTACTAACGTCAACAACACCGACTCCTGACAAAGTACTAACGTCAACAACACCGACTCCTGACAAAGTACTAACGCCAACAACACCGATTCCTGACAAAGTACTAACGTCAACAACACCGACTCCTAACAAAGTACTAACGCCAAAACAACACCGACTCCTGACAAAGTACTAACGTCAACAACACCGACTCCTGACAAAGTACTAACGTCAACAACACCGACTCCTGACAAAGTACTAACGCCAACAACACCGATTCCTGACAAAGTACTAACGTCAACAACACCGACTCCTGACAAAGTACTAACGTCAACAACACCGACTCCTGACAAAGTACTAACGCCAAAACAACACCGACTCCTGACAAAGTACTAACGCCAAAACAACACCGACGCCTGACAAAGTACTAACGTCAACAACACCGACTCCTGACAAAGTACTAACGCTGACACCGGTCAAAGTACTAACGCCAACAACACTGACTCCTGACAAAGTATTAACGCCAACAACACCGTCTCCTGACAAAGTACCAACGCCAACAACACCGATTCCTGACAAAGTATTAACGTCAACAACACCGACTCCTGACAAAGTACTAACGCCAACAACACCGATTCCTGACAAAGTACTAACGTCAACAACACCGACTCCTGACAAAGTACTAACGCCAAAACAACACCGACTCCTGACAAAGTACTAACGTCAACAACACCGACTCCTGACAAAGTACTAACGTCAACAACACCGACTCCTGACAAAGTACTAACGCCAACAACACCGATTCCTGACAAAGTACTAACGTCAACAACACCGACTCCTGACAAAGTACTAACGCCAAAACAACACCGACTCCTGACAAAGTACTAACGTCAACAACACCGACTCCTGACAAAGTACTAACGTCAACAACACCGACTCCTGACAAAGTACTAACGCCAACAACACCGATTCCTGACAAAGTACTAACGTCAACAACACCGACTCCTGACAAAGTACTAACGTCAACAACACCGACTCCTGACAAAGTACTAACGCCAAAACAACACCGACTCCTGACAAAGTACTAACGCCAAAACAACACCGACGCCTGACAAAGTACTAACGTCAACAACACCGACTCCTGACAAAGTACTAACGCTGACACCGGTCAAAGTACTAACGCCAACAACACTGACTCCTGACAAAGTATTAACGCCAACAACACCGTCTCCTGACAAAGTACTAACGCCGACAACACCGACTCCTGACAAAGTACTAACGCCGACAACACCGACTCCTGACAAAGTACTAACGCCGACAACACCGACTCCTGACAAATTACTAACGCCGACACCGGACAAAGTACTAACGCCAACAACACTGACTCCTGACAAAGTATTAATGTCAACAACACAGTCTCTTGACAAAGTATTAACGCCAACAACACCGACTCCTGACAAAGTACTAACGCTTGCACAGGACAAAGTTCCGACATCGGCTCCTGCTCCCCAGCCCATCCAATAAGTCTTGTTTTATTGACTGAAGATAACTGTTTAAAATTTGTACAGAGTCCTACTTAATTGACGGATCAATATATTTCAATAACTAAAATATATTCATTCAAGAACTTGAAGCGGTGTGATAAAGATGTTACAGAACAAATGAAGTTTAGAACATCAGTGATATCTTCATCAATTATAGTGCGAGATAAACTATGATGACTTAGGAATGAACTTCCTATGTTAGTGAAGAATTGAATTATTCCGTCATGAAGACTGAAAACGAAATATCTGTTTGTATTGTTCTAATACTGTGCGTGTCAGGTAAGTAGGAAAATAAAGATATACATTGACCAATTTTGTCTTAAGAAGAATTATGTACCGACGTAATTAACGCATTTACCTAAAATGTGTAGAAATATATATATATATATATATATATATATATATATATATATATATATATATATATCAATGTATTTACAATTTTTAAAAAAGTTCATATAAGCCCCTAAGGGCTAATTGGGTCAGATAAAGTGTAGAATTAATTTGTTTCAGTAACCTCAGCATATAAAGGTATTGTGTGGTTAGCACTACGCCCAGCCGCTTTTACTCCCCCAAACCTAAAGTCATGTTCTCAATTAAAGCTAGGTGGACTAGGGAAATTTCACCCGGACCTGACAAAAATCCCATGGTTCTCACTGAGTTTCAAACCTGGGACCCTCCGGTCAACAAATGAACGCTCTAAACCGCACGACCATCGGTACCACAATTACGCTTTTTTTTTTAAACATTTTGATTTATTTAGTATAATCAAAAAATATTTGCCGTTAAGAAATGAATACTGTTAGTAGCATTTGGTTTTTTTTTTGGAATAAGTTAGCCTTAAAAAATGGTGTTTCTTATTTTCCTACAAACAAATATATATTTTAATGTATTTCCCAGTTATCGCTGAATTAGACACGAGTAAGTACCTGCTGCAGACTAAATATAGTACACTATTTAGACCAACCAAAATAAGTGGCAATGTACTCAGTGTAAGTGAATGCGCCATAAGATGTCGTAACAACAAAAAAGTGTTCAGCGTTCTTCTATGACAGTCAAAGTTTGACTTGTACTTTTGATAGGTCCTTGTGTTTTGTTTAGAAATTGCAGTCACTAAATAATGTAGGTAACTAACATACCTTCTCCATACAATCACTATGGAAATACAAGATGAACATGTATTTAAATACACTTGTAACACCTGTATTTTATATTTCGGTCAACTAACGTGAGGTTATTGAGCATAATACACCTAGCCTGACGTGTAGTGCTACTCAATCTTTAACACAATAATAAAGAGGTTCTAAAAACTTGGGTCACGACTCTCTCGTAGGTTGCAGGAAAATTTAACGAGGGTGTCGATTAAACATTTAATATTTTTTTATTGGTATTTTTTTTTTCTTGATTTCCTTGTGGGTCACTAAAACAGAACTTGTTTCTACGTAGGTCAATAAAACAGAACATGTTTCTATGTGAGTCACTAAAACATAACATGTTTCTATGTAGGTCACTAAAACAGAATATGTTTCTATGTGAGTCACTAAAACAGAACATGTTTCTTAGTCGAAAATTACAAAAGTCCCAGAACCACTGGTATAAATTAATCAATAAGGGGGTTGATATTTCCAATCATATTTGAGATTACAGATACAGCTAAAAGAAAATCAAGTTCGCTAATGTTTATTTGTTTATTAAACAATTTTATCAGAAATCAATACAATAAAGAGACGGACATCACTCTTTTCAGTTTAACTAACTCCTAGTTTGGTATTTACAAATCATCTTTCACTCAAGATAAACATTTTTCTTTTCAATAGAAATGTCCAATGTATTATTATTATAGGTAGTGTGCCATCTCACAACCCACCATGACAAGTTCTTCAGTGACCATCTACCAGACACAACAACCATCATGTGATTTGTCCGCAGGCTTTAAAGTTGTGAACAACGGACACACATTCGCCTGTCTGTGGTGGTCAAATGTGTCTCAAGACTAAATGAATGCAAAACTTAATTGTCAATGTGGGTTTACTATTTTTCCATATTTTATGTTAGTGATCAGGCCTCAAAAGTTGCGGCGGAACAGGGGGGGGGGCAGGGGTTGCAGCCGCCCCCACCTAAAACTTTTAAGGGGGCGGGGCCTGCCTTGAATTTCTAGTCTGCCCTTCCCCCCAAAAAAAATTTTAACTTTGTTTAACTTTTTTTAACTTTGTAATTCATTTTAGTTTATATGTATCATTTTATCATAATTCATTTGATTTATTTATTAAATTTAATATTTGAAAGAAATTATAATTAATTTACATTTTACAGTAATCACATTATTGAGAGTTGTTGTGGCAAATTTTAAAAAGTGTTGCCATCTACCGAATGACGGCAAATGTAATTTTTAAAGTAAATACAATTACTTATTATCGAATTTTCAACTGTTGAGGAATATTTTCGCCAGAAATATTTTCAGGCTATTGATGCTGCAATTGGAGCAATACATGAAAGGTTCACTTAAAATGAAGAACAACAGGCTATTACAAGTATTGAAAAATTATTTGTGGAAGCAACAAATTAACCACAACAGATCAATGTGGAACTGGATGAAAACAAATGTTTTCTTGGTTATCCAGAAATTAACTGTGCTCGACTTGCAACACAAATAAATATGTTTTGTGATTTTGTTAAAAGCACGAACGAGAGGCATGCACTAAAACTTAAAAAAGTTACACAGATTTTAACGATAAGCGACCTCTTCAACATTGAAAGTTCAATAGGAAAAAACTATGTTTTCAGAGATTTACACATTGCTGCGTATTTATCTCACATGTCCAGTTTCCTCTGCAACAGCTGAAAGAACGTTCTCAACTCTCCGCCTTCTAAAAACATATCTACGTCCTACAACGTCTCAACAATCTGCGTGTTCTCCAAACACATAAGGATAGGGTTGATAACGTTAATCTTACAGAAATTACAGAAGCTTTTATAAATTTGAACGAACATCGCATTTAAATAGTTTTATTTATACTTGGATTGATTTGTAATATTATCCAAAGACTATTGATACTTTTTAAATATCGATACTTATTAATTATAATATACCTTAAATGGATACTTACCCGTGACAAAATATTTGATCAGTGGATAGAGTCATAGAGAGAGCTATAATAAGAGTTTGAGTCTTTTTAAGACAAAAATCATCATTTTATTTTGTAACTGATCTAAATTTCAGAATATCATAAATTTTAGTTTCTATCTGCAGATGTAATTATTATAAAATATAAAATATCAGAAATAAATAATGCAGGAATGTCTAAGGATACATTGTCTGGGGATACATTGTCTGGGAATACACTGTCTGGGAATAAATTGTCCGGGAATACATTGTCTGGGAATACATTGTCTGGCAATATATTGTCTGGGTATACATTGTCTGGGGATACATTGTCTGGGGATACATTGTCTGGGGATACATTGTCTGGGAATACATTGACTGGGCATATCGTTGTACTGGAAGTGGCTCCATAGGACCAGAACAGTTTATTGTAGCCAAAATACATTTAAATATTGGGACATTTCATTATACATCAAATAACTTTAATATGTTATATAGTTTATCCCAAAAAACATAATCCGCATTATGGGTACAAAAGCATAAAAAATAGTCCCCGACGATTAAACTTTGAACCTAACATCCAACTTTTCATGACTGGCTAACCCAGCACCATATATCACTGATCAATCATATTTCTTTCATAATATTTTAGAGGAATCTCTCCCAACAATTTTTTTTTATTTTGTAATTTATCATGTTCAGCATGATGTTATAAAAAAAGAGAGACTTGAGTGAGTGCCTGTAAGTTAAGCGTTTCGCTAGCTACATGTTTAGCAGATGGTTTGTTACTTGATCCAACCAATGTTTTTTTTTTTCATGTAAAAAAAAAAGGTACCGGTACTCAGTAATGGATTCGCTAACTTTTAACTACCAGTTCAAACCTCGATGCAAGATAAAAACCTTGCCTGACCATTCTGTTCGTTCAGCAGTACACACAATCTGCCTATCAGAGTGTTAAAACCATTTTTTTTCTGCCATCCCAGCAGATGTTGTCGGGCACACCTACCCCGGCACTCTGTAGGCATGGCGGACGTGCATCAGCGTCGCCAACAATGCTGGTGTGGTAGACACACTGCACCATATCATGCTGGCAAGGTGGCGTAAAATAAAAGACAAATAAAACAGGCCGAAAGGATGGCACATCTTTACCTGAAGTTGGTAGAATTGATGGTGCTTGCTCACCTCGACATTTTCTAACTAAATGGTAGAACCAAAAACACCTCGCATTTCTGACAGCGTAGTATGGTACAGCCTGCTTTGATGGCCAGTTGAGAGGGGTACTTTATTAACATGTCTGTATGGTAGCAGGTTTAACCTGCGACCTTGACAGGAATGGGAAAAAATAAAAATAATGATTTTTGTATCATAGATTGCGAAAAAAATAATTCTATTTTGTTTTCTTCATTTTAAATTTGCAATTAAGCTAAACGATCCACCAAGGCCACTTTTTAAACTTTGGAGAAATACGAAATACTGCGTAAGAACATGAACTATTATTGGATTGGTCTGGATGATATGGAAGTAGAAGGAGAATTCAGGTGGCAAGACGATGGTTCCATCTTAGACAGCACTTACATGAGACAGATATTTGCTCCAGTTTTTTAATAATTTGTCATTTTAAATATAAGTAACATAGACAGTGAATCATAAGAAAATATAATTTTTTTTTTTTTTTTTTTTGCATTCCTGCTACAAATCTAGAAGTAATTTAATTATGTAATTAGTGTAGTTTAAAAGCACATTATATTTTGTTTTATTCTGTAGGTGATCCAAACGACAGCAATTACAGCGAGGACTGTACTTCTTTCAATGTTGGTCCTCAAGCATTTAGTGACTTCCCATGTACATGGTTGATAAATTATATATGTGAGCAGACCTGCTTTCAGTTTGGATTGTATTTAATAATGTTCTAATTAATGTTAACGACATAGTATCTATATATTTATTTTTGTAACTATGAAATTCACTATGTATATTTCTATATTTTATTGGGCTGTGACTATTGATACATTCACGATTTTAAAGAATGAAAGCTCTATTTTTGTTTTTATTACACCAATTCGTACATTCTACTGACATTTAATTCTATTTGTTTACTTTATTGCACAGTTATAAATACCAACAAGTCATATTGAATAAAACATAATATTTTTTATTATGCACCCTACACTAATGTTTTTTTTTCTAGCACTTATTGTCATCTCAGTATTTAAAATATTATTATCAATATTTGTACTTTTTTATACGTATTGAATTTTCTTTTAAAAAATTTTAAAATAAAATAATTGTAAGTTCCAATTTTGTATGATTTTTTTTCGTTTTATGTAGGACCTTTTTTATAAATGCTTTTAATTACATTCCCTTTATATTTAAATATGTTCGTCTCACACCAATACCTCACTTTTGGACATTTTCTATTTTGTAAAAAAGCTCAAAGTCGCTACATGTGTAGTTTCTACATGTAAATAGGATCTATACTTTTATAATACTTTCAAGTCCATGATTAATAATCTTACAGAATTACGAAGTTAATCATTTTTTTTATTTATGTTTATAACTTCAAAAAAAATCGCATTGATTTTATCAGAATAAAAAAGTACGATGCACTCAGGTGAGAGTAATTGCGAAATAGTTAAAATTTTGTGTAGTTCTACATAGACTTGATTTCATAAACTTATATTGAAATAGAAAGTTTAATTCTTTCAAAACTAAAAAGCAAAAAAAAAAAAAACAACAAAAGACTAAAGACTTTTTACAGGATATACTTTCATAAAAAAATGTGTTTAACGCTAAAAAAAAAAAGGAACTTAAAAAAAATAATATATAAATTCTCATTATCTATATACATAATTCTATTCATCGCCCAACCATGCGGGACACCACGCTGCAAGACGCAAGTCTTTATATAGATAGATTAGTCGCGTTTTCGAAATTCCCGAATACGTCAAAGCAAGCAAGATGCATTCAGCATTCAACAACGTTCAACAACTCGTGTTGTTTTCTGATTTCTTTGTGCTACTGTTTCAGTACTGTTTCAGTGGTCTGTCTCATAGCTATGTCTTCGTTTGTCCCGGATGCTCTGTTTTGATTTTGCCCCTTCGTATTGCACTTCGTTTCCTAACCATGGCCACCGCATCACATATATTTCGGAGAGTCAACAGATCTTTCAAGGTAGACGAAAAGCCTGCATCAGGTAACTGTTTATTTCTGTCAGTCGCATATTATTGCAAAACAATGTCATCGACGAAACAGTTTGCTCTTGAACTTCGCAAGATGGCTGTAAGCTTTGTTTGCGAACATTTGGATAACTATGGTGACGCTCTGTTCGTTTTTATTACTCACGGAAGCACAGTCGCACATTTAAAAACACCCCCCAGTAAACAAACGCATTCCATGCTGGACTTTATTTGCAACATTTGTTCTTAGATGGTCCCGCAGGAACAGGGAAAACCTTTGTAAACAAAACCCTGATTCTTACTATCAGACCAAGGGGAGACATTCCTATAACCGTTGCATCTTCACGTATAGCTGCAACTTTGTTACCGGGTGGACGTACTGCACATTCGGTGTTTAATATACCGTTGAAGCTCACTACTACCTCGCAACACGCGCAACATATCTATAATACAAATTTTACATCATATGTTCCGGTTTCCGTCTGTCATCGCGACTTCCGTCTGTCATCGCTACTTCCGTCTGTCATCGCGACTTCCGTCTGTCATCGATACTTCCGTCTGTCATTGCGACTTCCGTCTGTCATCGCGACTTCCGTCTGTCATCCAACATGGCGGCATAAACAATTCAAAGATGGCAGAAACATTTACTGTTTTCTTCTTAACATGCATAATCCGGCTACCAACTGGCCAGCCGAGTAAGAATAGTCTCCTACATGGCTGCCAGAATTGACATTGGACCAGCCGTATGTTTAGTGCCGAGGTGACAAAACACCGCACACTAACATACGGCAGGTAAAATCATGAATGCCAAATGGCAATCACAATGCAATAAGATTTTCGACCGCCTCAATCATTACCAAATGGCAAGAAGCGATCTTAGGAGAAGTAACACAAAATCATGCCAAAATATTCTGTGATACTATCCGAAATAAAATTTGAAACGATAAGTGGTTCCAAAGGCCTATCTATATCTCACAGTAACGTAATAAATCTATGGTGTTCAATTTGTTATTAAATGAGAAGCGATCGTAAAAGAAATATTTACAGAAATCGTTCAATTAATATTCTGTGTTATGTACCTAAATATTATGTAATATTTATATTGTTTAAATTGTTATTATTTCTAAAATATGTCTATTTCTAATGTACAATTATTTCCCTTTATTACTAACCTAAAAAAAAAATACGTCACTTTTTTTCATTTGTTGACTATTACGTCACATGAATGAATTGAATAAGGGTTGAGATTGAGTAGCGCCGTACACAACGTTTACAATGCAAACTAACCCATTTATGATGGGGGCTTCACACAGAGGGTGTATGGAGGGGGCCCAGTTTGAGGAGGGCCCCCAAAATATTTTTTAAACTAAATATTAAGTACATTATCTCATGTCAAAATGTAGTGGCTCCCGAAGATGCCTAAAATCCCTTGGTTCGGCATTGGCTTCACAGAACTATAATGTTGAAAGCTTTGATATGTCTTTCTTTTTTAAGAGGCCTAATGTTTTCTGCGTCTGCGGCCTCAACTGCATTGATGGAATACTGTTTTTAATTGAAGGTCAGCTAAAGCTACACAACGATTCTTTCTTCTCGGGACCAAGCTTGAGAAGCGTCAAAAAATTATCTCATGCCAAAATGCAGGGGCAGCCCCCAAAGAGGCCAAGCCACCGGGCCCGTAAATCCCTAGGTTCTGCACTGCCGGGTCGGCAATTTTTCTTAGTTAATTGTACTATGCTACAATGTAAAACAGTAAATAAACCACCTGTTAAACATGTAGCGTTTTGCTTAACACAAGCTCTCACTCACGTCTCTCTTTTTTTTTTTAAATACGCCATGTTGAACGTCATAAAACATTAAATGAATAACTGTTTGGAAAGGAGTCCATTAAAATATTATGAAGGAATATGATTTTAAGAGTTGTTGTTTATGTTTACCCATAGTGAGGATTATTTTTTTTTTGGGAGGAACTATTTAACATATGAATTTTATTTGATGTATTATTAGATGTCCCTATTCTCAAATGTATTTTGGCTACAATAACCTGTTCATGTCCTTGGGGCCACTGCAAGTATATAGACAAGAGATGAGCGGACAACGGACGCGTCCGCTTGCGGACGCAGATCCGCAGACTTTTCCGAATCAGCGGACTGACAGCGGATGCTTCGTATGGTTAAGTTGCGGACTCGCGGACTGACGCGGATCTTCTTTAGCGTTACCATAAAAAATTTCAAGTCATTTAAACAGGTAAATTTCAGCAATGCGGACGCGCGGACTGACTGCGGACCAATGTTGTAAGATTCTGCGGACGCGGATCATTGATAGAAATCCGCGGACGCACGCGGACGCTAAATTTCAAGATCCGCACACCTCTGATATAGACTGATTGTTAACGCGCTAAAATATATATCACCATTTTCAACTCCAACTGTGTGCCTACTCGCCGGTCCGGGTACCGGGCCTTTGATAACTAGTTCCGCAATCAAAATTGGTTATATATGACAAGGCGCCAATGACACATGCATACGTATTCCAGGCAGTTTACTGGCTGTTACGTGATCTCATGGTGAGACGCACCCATTTGGAGGGAAAACAATACTAGATCTTATACAGATACTCCCCGTCATTCTGCGTGGCTCCCGAGCACTCACTGTCGTCAGTTGTATTAAGAAGCACATGCATATACTTACACAAATTTGAAAGCTCTTAAAGACGAACAACGTTTCGCAAAATTGCCTCTCGATGTTGGAGACGGGATAAATGGATCACCTGTAAAATTACCTTCACATTGTTTTCCTGTTTATTCAGATCCCGTTCAACAATTAAATGGCGACCTCGACTTCTCAACTGTCACTTTGGAACAACTCAGTACGTGAGCTATATTAAGTGTCAAGAAAGAAGACTCCTTGCACCTGAAAGAACAAGTATTGAAACGTATCCCAACAGACGAAGTATCTTTCACCAGCTTTGAATCCATCGTCACAGACTATCCCGCAGAACAACTTTCATTCCCCGAAGAATTTCTTAACAGTCTTACACCTACTGGCATGCTTCGGCATAAACTCAAAATTAAAATTGGTTCAGTCGTCATGCTTCTTAAAAACCTCATGCCAGCAAGAGGTCTCTGTAATGGTACTAGACTGATTGTTACCAGCATTCACCGCAACGTACTGGAGTGTAAAACTATCGCAGCTGCTACCTCCCAAACTGTCCTCATTCCACGGATATCCCTGACTCCATCAGATTCAAATTTGCCTTTTTCCTTTAAAAAGTTCCCTTAACCCTAATGTGCCATAGAAGCAGATGAAGTGTAGAATTTATATGTTTCTATAACCTCGGCATATGAAGGGATTGTGTGGTTAGCACGACGCTCAGCCGCCGTTACTTCCCCAACTTAAATCAGGTACTCATTTAAAGCTGGGTGGACATGTGGGACGACTTTGAAACAAATTTCACCTGGAAAAATTCGATGGGCCTCACTGAGGATTGAACCATGACTCTCAGGTCGACAGTCGAGTATCTACACCACTCGGCCATCCATCCCTTTACGCACAAATTAGCCTTTGACATGACAATTAATAAAGCACAGGGCCAAACGTTCAAAGAGATATGTCCGTGTCTTATAAAACCTGTTTTCAGTCATGGACATTTGTATGCTGCTCTCTCCAGAGTTCCTTCTTTTCATTCACTCACAGTCGTTTCCCCAAACCCACCCCATTTGAATGACTGTGTCTTTCGGGAAGTCTTCACCCGTCACTAAATAGTAGTGGAAAATAAAAAAGTTCAAATATTTTATTTTAAAATAATTTTTTATCGAAAATAGGAATATATTATTTGAAATATATATTTACATATTTAATTTATCTATGTGTGTTTAAGTACTTTCAGGTGTTTTCTTTATAAGTACCGACCTTAAAGAAAATCCAAACAATATATATATATATATATATATATATATATATATATATATATATATATATATATATATATGATTCTAGGCCTCTAAGTCAGAGAAAAATATCTTGAATATTTAATGCCTTGCAGAATGTAATTGATATTGATTTTTTGTGTGTACTGTTAAAAGAACGGTTATAACAGACGTATTTAAGTAAGGACCAAATCGTTTGATTGATACTTTTGATAAATAGCATTATGAGGGGTGTGATTTTGAATAAGGCTCGTATGGCTTATGGGTGGGAGTTTGGCGAATGGGTTAGATGGCGTTTCCCCTCCCTCAAGACACACGACTGGGTACAATATCAACTGACGTGAACTTCAAATCAGACTTAGTCTCTAGTCTATGCCAGTGGTCAACAAACTTTTTTCTCGCCGCAGACCCGGCCCCACGTTTGATAATTGCATTGCGGCCCAATGGTCTGTGTGGGTGTGTGGGGGGAGGGGTGTTGATTATTTATATTTTGGATTGTTTTGAATTACAATGCCAAATCAGCTCACAGCCGCTCGGCTCCCGATTGACCTCTCGTGTATGAAAAGTCGCACAATCTCGAGAGAAACACACAGTAGAAAATAATAAAAAAAAAAAATTAATGTTTCTTAGGTGGCGCGATACTTTTTGATCCACGGACCGCTACCGGTCCATGGCCCGGGGTCTTTCGGACAATTGGTCTAAACAATGCCCTTGAGGAATACTTATATTCAATACATGCCATACACCTTTATAAAAATTTAGTATATAACTTGTATTATATTTAAACATCAATTGTATTCAACCAAAACATATCAAGTGCGTAATCAGAAATAAAATGTACAGTGCTTCAAATTAATTTTCATCCAAAAAAAGTCTTTCAAACAGTCGTCTCGTCAGGCAGAGTCGCGTTAAATACAGGTACTGTGATATAACTTACAAAACTGCAAAGTAAATGAACAAAATGTATATATATATATATATATATATATATATATATATATATATATATATATATATACATGAGATTCATTTACATGCGATTTGCAAAAACAAAACATTTATTATAGTGGCAGTAAAAGTAAAACTGTTGTCTCAATGGGTCGCAGTGGCGTAGCGAAAGGGGAGGGGGGGGCAACAAAGGGGCTACTCACACTGAGGCGCCAAATTGTATATTTTACATATAATATTATATGGTTTTTGAATGGGGGGGGCGCTAAAAAGGTATTGTACCCCGAGCGCGAGTTAAGCTCACTACGCCACCGTTGGGTCGCTCAAAAGTATTGTGTCCCGAGCGGGAGTTAAACTCGCTACGCCACTTTTGGGTCGCTAAAAGTTTTAGCGCAACTTGACGCTATGTTTCTGTCTCCAAAACAACTTTTAGCAATGCTCATGAAACCGATACAAGGCCTCACACTCAAACATTTTGATCTCCTATTGTAACTCACAGAAGTTAAAAGTTTCACTACTCCTGGTGTACAGTCTTGCCTTAGATAATTAGCGTAGATAAGAATATTATTTATTCAAGCAGAAGCTTACAGAGTACAAATAAAAGAAACACAGACAAAATCCATAATTTTAGTCGATATAAATGTAGAAAAATTACAAAGAAGTGTGCGAGAGAACATAGGTATATAATAATCGATTACATCTTTAATTAATTAACTCATATTTTGTCAAGTATAATTAACATAAAAGATGTATGCTCTGAATCTTGTTTGGTTTTACATTTGACGCAGACAATTTAAAATTGTATTCTTATATATATATTTACTTTTTTTGCGATAACAGTAATAATATAACGATTTGTGAAATATTCCTTCCCTCTCATAGTCCTGTCAGTAAAATGTATTACATTAAATTTATAACAGCAGAGAATAGTATTATTATTTTAAACATCTTATTGTATTAAATTTATAACAATAGTGTATTGTATTACATTGTAACAAGTGTTTTTTATTATATTTACCACGACAGTGTATTGTATTGTATTTATAAACATTGTATTGTATTAAATTAATAACAAGTGTGTATTGAATTAAATTTATAACAACAGTGTATTGTATTATATTTACCACAGCAATGCATTTTATTATATTTATAAGAACATAATATCGTATTATATTAACGAAAACATAATATTGTATATTATATTTTTATAACAACATCGTATTATATTATATTTATAAAATCAGTGTATTGTTTTACATTTATAACAACATAGTATTGTTTTATATTTATGAATACAGTGTATTGTATTATATTTAAGAAAACATTGTATTGTTTTATAAGTATAACAACAGAGTATTATTTTATATTTATGAATACAGTGTATTGTATTATATTTATGAAAACATTGTATTGTATTATATTTATTACAGCCTACTAAACATTGATATAAACGGGATAGTTTAAGGGCGAAACACAATTTTTTTTTTTTTAATTTAGTTTCAGGAATTTACTGGTCTAACAATAAAAATTATTTGGGTTTATAGTAAATACGATTCATCTTAGCATGCTATTGATTTTATTCACAAGACAATAAAGAACATCAATACATCCTGAAGACTGGAGATAACTGTTCATAATTTGTACAGAGATCTATCTGCTGATACGTTAGAACTATGATAGTTGGATCGATATATTAGAATAACTAAAATATATTTATTCAAAACAAAAAACATCAACTTTGAAGCAGTGTGATAGAAATGCTGAAGAACTAATGTTAAGAACATTAGGTGATATGTACACTTACTTATAATGTGAGGCAAATGATGATGCAGTAAGAATGAACTGTCTACTAAAGAAAAATCGAGACAGATAATATTTCATCCTAATAAGGAGTCCAAGTTAAACAAATCTTTACTCAATTCCGTTATTGAGTACAACTATCATTATGGTGTAGCCCATATTAGTAATGAACTGATTTATTCCATCACGATGACTGACAATGAAATATCTGTTTTTATTGTTACAATACTGTGTGCATCAGGTAAGTAAAGTAATGTTAACTTACTTTGTCTTTGGAAAAATTATTTACCTACGAAATTAATGCATTTACCCTAAAGTATATACATAAATAAACTATCAATATATTTAAAATTATACTTTGGTAGAAACATTTTCATTAATTTATTGAAGACAAGTTATAACATATTCTAAGAACTGAATAGTGTATGTAACGTTTAATTTATTGCAATAGGTTGCTTTCAAAAAATGGTATGACATATTTTCCTACAAACAAGTAAATTTTTTAATATATTTCCCAGTTATCGCTGAATTAGACACGAGTAAGTACCTGCTGCAGACTAAATATAGTACAATATTTAGACCAACCAAATTAAGTGACAATGTACTCAGTGTAAGTAAATGTGCCATAAGATGTCATAACAACAAAACAAACTGTTCAGCGTTCTCCTATGACAGTCAGAGTTTGTCTTGTACTTTAGGTAGGTCCTAGTTTTCTATTTAGAAATTGCAGACATTAAATATTGTAGGGAACTAACATACCTTCTCGGTAAAATCACTGAGCAATTGTCATAAACTTTGTCATAAACTAGTAGAAAAACCTATTGAAGCTTGCTGAACGAAATCTGACTGAAACGATAATACAAATAAAAGAAATACACAAAATACTGCAATAGAAAAAAACATGTGGCCTTTATTACCATGAATAGAATACGGTATGAACAGAAAGAACAAATAAACTATGAAATAGTTAAATAGAAAATAACATTTGGCTTTCATTGCCATGAATACAATACGATATGAAAACAACCTGAGAGGGAGAAACACGGTCATAGCGCATATACCGCATATATGAAAACTACTTGCGAGGGAGACACACAGTTACAACGCATACACCGCACGATATGAAAACTGCCTGTGAGAGACACACGGGTTAGATGAATATGTATTTAAGGATATATATATATATATATATATATATATATATATATAACTATATATATATATATATAACTATATATTATACACATATACAACCGTATTAGCTGATTTTAGCTATTATCATAACTCCTTGTATTATTAGTTATGCATTGTGAGTTCTTGTGATGATCTGTCTCTGTCTTCTCTTCTCTGGTAGGGTTTGACACTTTATCTAAGCGTGTACTTACTCACAGACATCAAAAATAAATGATATAAACTGCCAAGTCATATACTTTATTCAACAAATACACAAAATATAATTTCAAATTATAGGTAGAATGAAGCTATACACTCCTAGATACATATTGACTGAAACATCACAACTCTATCCTGTGTGCTGCCAATTTTTTTTGAACTGTTGTCTGTACCTCTGTGTTCTCGATTCTCCCTGTCAATCTATTACAATAAAAAGATCTGCTAGCTTTATTAATAAGACCCTAATAACTGTGTCTTCTCACCTATTACCTTGTATTTGATTGGTCGGTCCCTAATTGTTGATATTCTGTTATTTCAATCAAACGGCTGTAACCATGAACTTTTGTAGTTTAGTGACAAACTAATTAATTAACTCATTCATAAACTAATGGTCCATATTCTTTAAAATACAATGTTTGACCTATATTCTTGTAAATACAATGTTTGACCTATAATCTTGTAAATACAATGATCAACCTAGAAACTTTGGTTCTTTGTAACATTAATCAAGCCCTTGTGGTAATTTGGCGTCATGCATACGAAACCAGACAGTAGATAATTAGCTTACCACAACATATATCTCTTGAAATTACAAGGGCGCTTAGACTTGCTTTTAATTCCAGCCCAACTAGGTCACCTCAAATTATCGCAGGAAGTTATCACCTAAAAATACAAACACTCTAAAACATAACCGACATTGTAATCTCAGAGCGCCTGTTGCGCATTTCCGGCCCTTCGAAAGTGTGTTATTAAAACATAACTAGCTGTCCGAGGCGTACCTGGGGGGGGTCCAAAATCGAATGTCCCCCGGGCCCCCAAAATATTGTTTTTTACTTTAAATATTAAGTGCATAATCTCTTTTTATGGTGTCGAATATCAAAATGCAGGGGACCTCAAAAAAGCCAAGCCCCCCCCCCGGGTCCCCAAATTCATAGGTTCGGCACTGCTTACCGTGTTCATTACAGTTATCTAACGTCAAGTTTTTTTTAGCATCACAATAATAAAGAGGTTCTCAAAAACTTGGGTCAAGACTCAAATTGCAAGTAGATTTAAATAATGATGGCAAAAACAATGTAAATATTATTTAAGGGAGAAAAAAAGATGCTTAATTTTTATTTTTTTGTCAATTTTTTTTCTTTTAATGTATGTGTGGGAAGCTAATACATAACATGCCTCTCAGTCGCAAATTGCAAAAGTTTTGAAACCACTGCAATAATACAGTCGTACACAACATTAATATTTCCAATCATATTGGCTATTACAGCTACAGCTAAAGTAAAGTAAAACATTATGATGTTTACTAAACAGTTACATCAGAAATCAATAAAATATACAAGAAATGTAAACAATCTCCAATTTTAGCGTCAGTTAATATTTTGATAAATATTATTGATACTTTGCCTCTATAAACATTCCAAAATCATGGTATTGTATGTTATTTATTAAAAGAATAAGAAAAAAAAAATGTGTTTAAATGCATTAAATAAATTTGTAATAAAGGTCCTCTATATTCTATATAAAATACTGTCAGCCATGTTTAGAGATGACCTGTAATGCTTACAAAAAAAGGCAGCTGCCAACTACAAGATTAATAAAAAATACTGAAAGATAAGACGGTACCTTCGGAAACACTGAAGCCCAGCATTTAGAAAGCATGACCAAAATTATTTAAATCAAATTTATGTTAGGGAGATAGCTACTTACTTGGGGCCCCTAGAGCCGTTTATCTTGTACCGCTACGTATAAGGTGTAGAATCGGGCCCTGAAAAGGAATACTTATCAATATAGCTATCCCCCTAAGATAAATTTGGTTTAAATAGTTTTGGTCATGTCTTTTGAGTGCTGGGCATCAGTGTTTGTAAGGGTACCGTTTTTTACTATATAAACTATATTAATAAGTATGTCATTTTCAGGGCCCCGTTCTACACCTTATACGTAGCGGTACAAGATAAACGGCCCCAGGGGCCCCAAGAGTAGCTATCCCCCTAACATAAATTTGGTTTAAAAAATTTTGGTCATGCCTTTTGAGTGTTGGGCATCAGTGTTTTTGAAGGTAACGTTTTTTTACAATATAAGCTTTATTAATAAGTATGTCATTTTAAGAATCCCGTTCTAAACCTTATACGTAGCGGTACAAGATAAACGGCCCTAGGGGCCCCAAAAGTAGCTATCCCCCTAACATAAATTTCATTTAAATAATTTTGGTCATGCCCCATGAGGGCTGGGCATCATTGTTTGTAAGGGTAACGTTTTTTACTATATAAGCTATATTAATTATGTCTTTTTCGGGGCCCCATTCTACACCTAAGATATAGAGATAAAAAATAAATGGCCCATTAGTTTCTTCATTGTGAAATGCTTAATTGGCAGCAACATCACTGGAATTCGGTCGTGTTTTTTTTTCAATTGGTAAACAGAAAATATACGGAACGAAAGAAAATAGTAAAGAAAAGTGTTATAAGTTGCAATTTTTTGCGATAAAGTAATAAAAATGAAAAAATATATTGTCTTAAATGGATAATATTGATGTGAAATCATTAATACTATGATTCGGGAATGTTTATTAAGGTAAAGTATCAATAATATTATCAAAATAATTTCTGCCCCTAAAATTGGAGATTACCGAAATGTGTTCAGTTTCATTAACTCCTAGTTTGTTTTTATTCAAATCTTCTTTTACTTCGGGTATTCCTCCTTTTCTTTGAAAGCTCACATAATAATTCAAGTTACATATAATATAATATTGTCAATATAGGTGAGTGCGTAATCTCCCAACCTACGATGACAAGTTCTTCAGTGACCATCTACCAGACACATCAACCATCATGTGATTTGAATGCAGGCTTTACAGTTGAGACCAATGAACACACGTTTGCATGTCTGTTGTGGTCAACAGAAGCCAAGAACTACTTTGATGCACGACTTGATTGTCTAGGTATGATGCAATATTGTCTAGGTATGATGCAATATTGTCTAGGTATGATGCAATATCGTCTAGGTATGTTGTGTTATTGCCTGGGTATGTTGCAATAATGTCTAGTTATGATGCAATATTGTCTAGGTATGATGCAATATTGTCTAGATATGTTGCAATATTGTCTAGGTATGATGCAATATTGTCTAGGTTTGATGCAATATTGTCAAGGTATGTTGTGCTATTATCTGGGTATGTTGCAATAATGTCTGGGTATGTTGTCGCCAGTATGTGGCGGTCAAATGAAACTGAAGACTACATGAAAGCAAATCTTGATTGGCAGGGTGGGTTTACTATTTTACCATTTTATAAATTTGTGTTCAGAATCTTAAGCATTTCTAATGTTTTATTTATACATTATGTACGTGATAACTTGAAGAACTAAAATGTGCATTGACTATCTCGTACACAATAAATAACATTTGAAAATAAAAATGTTTGAATTAAATGTAGAACCACTACAACACACGTGGGTTTGGGTGTGAGAACTATTGCCATACCCGTGGTTGTGGGTGTGAGAACTATTACAATACCGGTGGTTATGGGTATGAGAACCATTACAATACCCTTGGTTGTCGGTGTGAAAACCATTTCAATACCCGTGGTTGTCGGTGTAAAAACCATTACAATACCCGTGCTTGTGGGTGTGAGAACCACTACAATACCCGTGGTTGTCGGTGTGAAAACCATTACAATACCCGTGGTGGTGGGAGTGAGAACTATTACAATACCCGTGGTTGTGGGTGTGAAAACCTTTACAATACCCGTGGTTGTGGCAGTGAGAACCATTACAATACCCGTGGTTGTGGGTGTAAGAACCATTACAATACCCGTGGTTGTGAGTGTGAGATCCACTACAATACCCGTGGTTGTGAGTGTGAGATCCACTACAATACCCGCGATTGTGGGAGCGATGGGATTTAATAATCAGTGAGAACCTTTGGATTATTCAAGTTCCTGATGAAACTCCCTAAGTCCACCAAGGTTTTAATGGACACCTGACTCTAATTGGGGGAAATAAAGGCGGCTGGGCGTTGTGCTAACCACACAATCCCTTCATATGCCGATGTTAATGTAACAGATGGATTCTACACTTCATCTGCCCCGAAGAGCTCTTTTTTGTTTTAAGGACCTTTACATTTTTATTCTTACAACAATAATAATTATAAAAAATATATTAAATTAGGTAATACAAGGCTAGGAGAATTAAAAAAAAATAATAGTATATATGGGTTCTTTTAAATTTCGTTTTCTCCATTAAAGTAATTTCTGTAGACATTATTCCCATAGACTCCATGCGTAGACACATTGAATAGCTAGTTAGTGAAAACCAACCTGGTTTGGTGGTATTTCACGCCACAATAGTCTTTGCAATGTTATATGTAGAACGCTAGGACACCCTAGAGGGAGAGATATAGGAGTGGTCATCTATAAAATAAGATTAATGAGCGAAATTGAATATTAGGCAATTGTTACCAGATGGACGTTCTGTTAAGGTCAAGAAATTTTACTCTTGAGATCAACATTAATGCCAGTTGCAATTATCAGAGCTTTGATATTATTTTTAGAGATCATTAGATGATATAAATATCTATTTGAACATATCGGTTTTAAATAAGATTTTTTTTTTAAATATCATTTTGGTTTCGATGGATGTTAGGGTGGAGGGAGGTGGAGAGGGAAGAAGGTTCGGGTGGGGTTTGGGGGGGGGGGAGGTTGTTAATTCATTCACATCGCCTTTTATGCATTTTCTTTTTGCTGAGTTTATTTTAAAGGCTGTTTATCTGATAAAATATGTATTTATTTCTCAGGTTTAAAATTATTTTTATATTATAATGTAACTAGCTGTACCCTGCAAAACCTTTGCATAGAGTTATATCCCCTTATGCTTGATCGGTAGGCTAGGTTATTTTTTGGTTTCGGGCAGCTCCGATTTTTTTTCATGGTTGTATTTTAAACTGGAATACTGTTGTATTAGTTCTTTACTTTCGATTTAACGCACACTGGAAATGAGTATTATTATATATTATTTTTTCATCTGTATATAAATTAAGCTAAAAGATCCACACTGGCCTCTTTTAAAACTTTGGAGAAATTCAAAATAATACATAGTTACATGAAATTTTATTGGATTGGTCTGGATGATATGGAAGTAGAAGGTGTCTTCAGGTGGCAAGACGACGGGTCTATGCTAGACAACACTTACAAGACACAGATATTTTATCCAGGTAGTTAACATTATGACACTTTTTTTAAATAGAAATATTACATTGACAATGAAATATAAGAAATTTAAATTCAAAAGGTTTACACTCTTTATAACGAACTATTGATAATTTAATAATAAATCTACATATGTATTATTTAATACATTTAGCACAAGTTTTGTTTATTTCCCAAGGTGAACCGAACGACTACGGTTATAACGAGGACTGCGCCTACGTTGTTGATGGCTATGCTCAAATTTTAAATGACTACCCCTGTTATTAGCTGATGAATTACATCTGTGAGAAAGTTTGTTTTTATTTTTGATTGTGTTTATTAAGGGTCTAGTTATTAATAACGTACTTGTATATATATATATATATATATATATATATATATATATAATTATATATAAATAAATAAATATATATATATATATATATATATATTAGGGTGTCCCAAAAAAAATGAAGTTTTGAAATGTTGATGTCTCACCCCACAGAATATGTCTGTATGGTAACAGTAGTTAACCTGCAAAAGTTCAGCTCATTTGGACAATGTTTAGAGGTCCCACAAGAGGTTTAAAGTTCCAGATTTTGGTGTAAAATCATTCGCGGTCAAATCTAATACAGCGTTAATGTTGCATTATATGCGAAACTGATATATTATGTAACGATTTGATGCTTAGTATTGTTTATAATATTAAATGAAACAAAATGTATAAATCTTGAATGGTTTATATTTTTAAATTTGAAATTTAAGTAAAAAATTATGAAAAACAAAGTTTTATTCATTTTGTCAAGTTAATTCTTGAATAAATGTCAATCTGCTTGAAAAATAATAAAAATAAGCAATGCAAATAAGCATTCCTGCTATTTATTTTGTACTTTGTTTCTGTAGGGTAGACACAAATTTAAAAAAGTTCTTCAAATTTAAATTTTAGCCAGCTGTTCACGATTACACTCTGCAAAATTTTTCCGATGTTTTTCATCCACTTGGAGCAAAAATTGTCTTTGTTCTTCATTCTTGGTGATACTGTCATTGAAATTTTGTATCAATGCTACACTTCGCTCTGCAGAGTCTTTGATACAAGCCATATTCTTTACAAAATATGCTGCAACTTTAAAAGATGGTGTATCTGACCAGGCTTCAACAGGGACATCTAGAAAACTGGCATCAATGTTGGATGTTTCAAAAAATGTGGTAGAAGCACGCAAATCAACAACACTTTTTGATAGTGTTTTTATGAGATGCGGTCCTAGTTTTGATTGCATTATCCGAACAAGGCCAGTTTTTTCTTTGTCCGACAAAAGGGTTTAAAATAACGCAAGCGTCGACAGTTCCGGACTCAAGTACCACGAGTGATGCACCATCATTTTCAATCCCGTCGATCGAAGAACAGCATCATCATATTCGTTTAAACGCTTTATCAACAAGATATCATTCACATGTGCATCTGCGGTGAGCCTGCATGAAAACCATGATTGAAGATAAACACATATGGTAAACCGATTAAAGCACTGATTAACTTGTAATTCTTCAGCTGTTAACTGAAAGATGGTTTCATTGCCTGCAAACAATAGATCGATTTTCAATGCATAGATTGCTTTCGCCATCCACCTTGCCCCATGTAGGGCATCAGGTCTGTGAATGCTGACATCATCCTCCAACCCAACCATTTGTTCAGCAAGCAGAAGAAATTCCAAATAATCATCACGTGAATGACTGAGCTCAAGTTGACATTTGATAAATTCTTTAATCGAATCAGACACGATTATCAAAGGTGCGGATCTGGCTTCGGATGTGTTGTTTAATTCTGGCCATTTTTCTCGAAACATCTTAAAAAAAATCTCTGGTCCAGTGGATGGTCCAAGACAAACATTGAATGCATCGGAAAGGAGTACTTCCAACATGTGATGACGACATGCCATCCATAATAGATTACGTACCAGGGCTACTTCTAACAGAGTGCAAGCTCCATTGAGTCTTCCAGTATTTGAAGCCGTAGTGTCGAAGCACATGCCGATGACCATAGATTCGCACTTCCATGATATGATATGTCCATATACTGCATCAGCAGCTACCCATCCTGACCCGGATGCTAACTTGGGAACACCAAGAAGCTTTGTAGTGTCATCTACAAGTGACGAGAACAGGACTGGTAATCGATCGCCGTTGTTGGTAACATGTCCGGTAACATCGGGCAATAGCTTACCATCCCAATGTACAATTATTTTTTGAGGAAATAAAGTCTTGTTTTATACATGCTGCAGCTTGTTGACGACAAAGCTTGCGATGAGGATTCATTGTGCTCTTGGAAAATACTGTGTCAGATGTCGGAACACCAGCTTCGTTGAATGCGGATGCAAGTATCATTGTTGATTTTCTAATGCTGGTGTTCGTTCTGTCCAGCACTGCAGCAACGTTTGGTGATATGATGCCTGACAATTTAGCATGCTTAGTTTAAAAAAATTAAATCTTCAAAAAATATGCACATTGCTTAAATTTTGCACATAGGGTATTTTATATATTTTCTAGCATTTATTACCTTTTATAATTAAGAATCACACAATTTCAACTCTAGTTAATGGTAGCAATGAGATAAATATAAGTATATTTAAACTTCATTTTATTCAACTATGGCATGCAAAAACTGCAAATTGTTTGAGCCATGATTCGTCTGGATTTTTATGTTGGCCTAATACTGGAATTTTAAAAGCTCTTGGGGGACCTCTAAATGTTGATCAAATGAGCTACAACTTCACCAATTCACTCATTGTACCCAAGAGACACATTTCAGGGGGTGAGACACCAAAGATTTAAAAAAAATAATTTTCGAGCATTTCAGGGACACCCTAATATATATATATATATATATATATATATATATATATATATATATATATATACACAAAGAAAGAGAGAGAGAGAGAGAGAGAGAGCGAGAGAGAGAGAGAGAGAAAGTGACAGAGAGAGTGAGAGAGAGCGAGAGAGAGACAAACAGAGAGTGAGAGAGAGAGAGAGAGCGAGAGAGAGAGAGAGAGTGAGAGAGAAAGAGAGAGAGAGAGAGAGAGATTGAGAGAGAGAGAGAGAGGGAGAGAGAGACAGAGAGAGCGAGCGAGAAAGAGAGAGAGATGTATAGATATATAAATACAATGATATGTCTGACTGTTGAGCACTTCTAACAAAGCCAGTTTAAGAATTAAAACCTCAACATAATTATCCTAACGTGATTTAATTCAATTGTTGCCAATATTCTACTGTATGACTTTGTAACGGAATTTTCAAGAATGAATAAAAAAATTCTGGGGATATTGAAATCTGCATAACGTTACATAACCTATCTGATGTCATGCTAAACTATTTAACTTATTCCTACAATTCAAAGTTTATAAAAGTCTTGTACCAATGTTATGTATATTTGTGCCTGTTCTATTGCGAAATATTTTAATTGTTACTCTTTTAGAAATGAGAGTAAATAGTTTAACGCAGTTGCATATTATATATTTTAATACATATTTCAGATCTTTCTACTTTAAAGTGAATAGAAAATGACTGACTACTATAATTTCTTTTAATAAACTGTAACATTCCAAAAGTTTCTCAACATAGCTTCAAAGATATTTTTTTGAATTGAAAAAAAAAAAAATTGCTGGTACGATGTGTAACAAAGATCATCTTAAAACTATTAAATTTGGTATATATATATATATATATATATATATATATATATATATATATATATATATATATATACATAGAGAGAGAGAGAGAGAACGATAGAAAGATAGAGTAGTTGTTTTTTTTTTTTTTTTTTAATTTTCATTGTCCTGTGTTTATAATTGATACTTCTATGATTTTAAATGATGACAGTTGTATGTTTGATTTTACTATAATATATCATATTCCTGCATATCATTTTAAAATTTTAGACAAATTTCATTGTTATTTCTTTCATTAGGTATACCATAAACTAAAGGATATTTTCCCCATTCACTTATTGTCATATGATGTCATGTCTGTACTTCAATGTTATTATTCGTATTTGTACTTTAGTGTTTATAGTAATATTGTTTTTTTTTTCTTTTTTTGATTGAAAACTAAAGAATTGTGAGTTTCTATGTTTTATAAAATGTTATTTCTTTAATTGAGGTAAGAAACAACGTTTCTGGGAAATTTTAGTTGTTCATTGCTAATAACGCCAGACAGATTCATATTATTTGTCGTAAACTTTATTAAGTAATTTTATAATTTTGGAAGTGAATAAAATTATAATAAAAATTACATCTTTTAAATATTATTTTTGTCTTATTTAATTAAGTCCTTGCGCTGAAGTCGGAAATATAGAGAATGGGTGTAGGTGCTGAAATATAGAGAATGGGTGTAGGTTAGGGTGATAACAAAAAAAATATTTTTATGAAACCACTTGCAATAGAGGAACTTTTATGTGTAATTTAAGAATATAAATTGCATTTTTGATTTTTTTAAAAAAAGTTCCTCCACCTCCCCCTTTTTCGGAAGAAAAAAGTGAAAAAATATATTTTTTTCAAAAAAAGGACAAGTTTTTTTTTTAGCTTAATTCAAAAGAGTAATATTAATAACTTATCAACTTTTATTAACAAATAAGATACAGATCAGTTAGTAATATGTACATAATATACAAGAAATGTGTAAAACATATTGTTCATATAAACTTCATATTCAAAAATTCAAATTTTCTCGATTTCGCATGAAGTTCCTCCATCAGTTTTACAGCACGTTTTTGCATTTTACCCTGATGAGTGAGGTAAACAGTTCATTGAAGGACGCTTTATTGTAGTGTTGCACATGGAATCAAGCATTAGCCCATTCATAGCAGATGAAGTTGCAAGTAGGAGCGAGGATGTTGCGCCACTCTGGTATCAGAAATAATGCTATAATAGTATATATCGCATGTGAGTTCCATCTTGCCTAGTGTAAATTTGGTAGTTTCTTCCAGCTGATGCGAGGCCAACGTGAAGTTGTTTTGTAATGACGATATGCCTGACATAATTCATAAAAAGAACTTGAAATCATCTCGTCATCCAGGGTTCTCGCCTGTGTTAACATCACCTGTCACAACGAGGCGGTAATCAGCCTGAAGAGTGACATAGTTTTGCGTTAATTTGTCAATGAAGGAATAGTTGAGTTCTGGTTTGCTCGTTGGTTCTTGAATAAGAAATTCATGACATGTTTCAGAAGGAGGTCGAGTACATGGTGCTGACAGTCAATATATTGTGGCTTCTGAAAGCCCTTGCTCAAGACATCACATTTAAGAGTACCGGGTTTTATTTCGGTTGTCATATTTTCAGCATAACTACTTGATACTCTTCCACTTGCACTCTTTTACCATCAAACTGGAGACAATAGGGTTCTTTGCTTTGAAGTTTTTGAAAATTTTTGGTTTTCATTTTCCGTCCTTCAGAGATTACTCGTTTCCAAACACCCGCCTGACTTGGAACCGGCACATCATGATCCTGTTCAGCAATGGTTGCAAGAACGTCATATGCTTTATGTGTAGAAATGTTGCTTTTCAGTAGCCTACTAGCAAACCCGCTGTTGTAGTGCTTGCTCTTTGGTATTTCGGTTTGCATTTAGAAGATGACGTGGAAGAATAGGTTGTCGAGTCGGGTGAAGAAGCAGAGGTTTCAGAATCCGAAGATTCTGAGACAGTTGTATGTGTTTGTGTAGGTTGTGAGACAGTTGTATGTGTTTGTGTAGGTTGTGAGACAGTTGTATGTGTTTATGTAGGCTGTGAGACAGTTGTATGTGTTTGTGTAGGTTGCGATTGAGAAGAACTGGCTTGAGATTGAGTTTTGGATAGTCGGATTCGTTTTCTTGGGTGGATTGATTCTAAAGGGGCTTGTTTGACCATTGAATAACCAATCTTTCCTCCACTCTTAACTTGCCTCTGGTAGAGCTCTTTATCCTCCTTGCTTTTCCATTTTCCATTGACGTTTGTGACATCAAATAACTTAGAAAGTGTTGGAGTAAATTTATCAGACGATTTCTTTTTGTTTTTGTCATATAAATCAAACAGACAATTGATTTTCTTTCTGATTAGTGCGCTGGATAATAGTGGAAAGTCTAGAATTTCCCTCAAGAGCAATTCTATATCCGTAATAATAATTCTGATTCGATCCAGTCGCCGTTTCTGGCTATTGAACAGAAAAGTGAAGTTTCCAAGAATTTGACGGTTTGTGGGCATCCATGTGAGATTGATTAGCTTTTCAACAGATGGAATTCTTGGATCCCTATTCTGTTTAGAAGATGAGGGTAGATGCCTTGTTTATAAACAAATGGAAAACTGACTGGAATATGCTTAAAAGCAGTCTAGAAAGTCATGTAAAAATTCAGTGTGAAATTGAAACCGATAGTCAAACTGCGCGATATGTGAAAACAAAAATGAAAAGGTGGGGGAACTTTTTTCAATTAAAAAAAAAATAATGTTGCTACTGTCATTTACATACAATTGTTCCTCAAATGTAAGGGGTTTCATGTTGGTTACGAAAAATAATGAAAATTGTTATCACCTTAGTGTAGGTGCTGAAATATAGAGAATGGGTGTAGGTGCTGAAATATAGAGGACGGGTGTAGGTGCTGAAATATAGAGGACGGGTGTAGGTGCTGAAATATAGAGAATGGGTGTAGGTGCTGAAATATAGAGAATGGGTGTAGGTGCTGAAATATAGAGAATGGGTGTAGGTGCTGAAATATAGAGGACGGCTGTAGGTGCTGAAATATAGAGGACGGGTGTAGGTGCGGAAAAAAAACACTCAAAGTTATCAGGTCATGGTGAAAGTTCCCACCCTGTCTTCAGTGGCTCCTTCATGGCCATTACACTTCCGGTGGCGCTTTGTTAGTGAGCTGGAATTACAGGATGTGGGTTACACTACCGGCGAGTCCCGTTCAACTACATGTGTCTACCGTGGTGCTCATTTATGTGTACCATGGTGCTCATTTATGTGTACCGTGGTGCTCATTTATGTGTACCGTGGTGCTCATTTATGTGTACCGTGGTGCTCATTTATGTGTACCATGGTGCTCATTTATGTGTACCGTGGTGCTCATTTACGTCTATCATGGTGCTCATTTCAGGTCATAGCTTAAGTTCCCGCTATTTTTCCCGTGGTGCCTCCATGGCCATTGCACCATCAATAGTTGGGATTAAAGAAGAAAAACCGTCCCATTGGTTTAACAGATCTAAGAGATTTCATTTCATTCTAAAGGGGATTTCACAAACCTTCGTAGAGGATGAAGCTGACTAATCATTAACATGGGCCGACCCATATTGTCAAGGTCCCTTTGCGGGGTCCCTGCGGTCGTTGTCTATTGGTATGACCACATACTGAGTTCTGGCCAGCATTTATATTTTTCCCAGCCACGTGGTTACACAGGACGCACAATACAACAAGAAATGAGTACACAACTCAAATGTAAATACGGTACAACGAGTATTTATTTACATTGAAAAAAAAGAATGCACATCAGCGTGCCCTAAAATGGGCAGTAGCGTTACCGGCTACTACAAACAATATTATAATGGAGTATAACATACATCAAAAATAGAATAGTTACATGGGGTGGGGTAGTTCTAAAAGAACTTTGGCTAACAGCCTATTTCCCCCACACCCCGGTGCGAGTATTCACTCGACTTCACTCAGTCACTCTCTGCCGCCGACGGAATAACAAATTCTGACCCAATAACCCACGCCAAATGCCCGGAAGTTGCGCCACGCACATCCGCTCTCGCTCGAGAGCGACTTCGCTGACCAATGGGCAGCGAGACGGGTATAGCACGCTCATCGAGCGTGATCTGCTGCCCCTCACTAGTGGACAGTTCCAACCTTCAAGATAAAGGGGAGATAAAGGGACACTCCTCTCTCGCCCCTCCCCGCTTGATACAACAAGGGCACAGATTATCTACCCCTATAGACATTTTCCAGGTGGTGTCAGAAGTAAAGGGGGTTAATCTAGTGCCAGACAAACTGACCACAGTGCTGACACCTGGGAATACAAAAGCCTTTGGCTATCCTATGTATTATCTCCCCCCCCCCTCTCGAGTGATAAAATAAGAGAATGTTCTGGATTTCATAAAACTTAAGACACAGAATTTGACACATATGTCACACACATATAGTCAACCAACGATGACTGATGGTTACGATAAATTGTTCTAAAATTAAGGGTACAGACTCTTGGGATGATTGACAGTGAGTATGAATGAATTGGGAGCGCTAGTACAAAAATAAATAGTAGAAATGCTCATTTGCATTGCTTATTATTATTATTTTTCAGACAGATTGACATTCTTTCGAGAATTAACTTGACAAAATGAATAAAACTTTGTTTTTTTATAATTTTTTTTTTAAATTTCAAATTTAAAATATAAACCATTCAAGATTTATATATTTTGTTTCATTTAATATTATAGACAATACTAAGCATCAATTTGTTACTTAATATATCAGTTTCCCATATGATGCAACAATAACGCAGTATGAGATTTGACCGCGAATGATTTTACAACAAAATCTGGAACTTTAAACCTCTTGTGGGACATCTAAACATTGTCCTAATGAGCTGAAAATTTGCAGGTTAACTACTGTTACCATACAGGCATATTCTGTGGGATGAGACATCAACATTTCAAAACTTCATTTTTTGGGACGCCCTAGTGTACAAAGATCACCTGAAAACTACTAAATTAGGTATATATATATATATATATATATATATATATATATATATATATATATATATATATATATATATATATATATATATATATTAATGTTTTAATTAAGGCCAAAATAATTCTGTTTTGATTCTTATTTTTGGACCCTATTGTCCAGCTAAAGGACATCATGTGATGTTTGTAATATTTCGGATCTGAGTAAAATAGGTATTATTTCTTGTTTAAGTGTAAAGACTATGTGACCATTATTTATTCTTATTGAACTATACTCGATCATTCTATAAGATGTCATCCACTTTTAAAACACTGAAATTTTCAAGTTTTGTTAATTTATCAATTTTTCTGACCGTTATCTATACTCATACTTTTTACTATCTATTTTTGAGGCAATTTTAATGATAGATATTTTTATTATTATTTTCTATGTCCTTGCTGCATGATAATGCTTGGTTCACTAATTAATTTTGCATGTAGCTAACTATTTTATTGTAACAGGTTAAAAAAAAATGTGCATTATTCTAATCAAAGGATATAACCAATTTTAATGATCTGTTTCTATGATCTGTTTCTATGATCTGATTCTATGATCTGTTTCTATCATCTGTTTCTATTATCTGTTTCTACGAACTGCTTATATGATCTGTTTCTATCATCTGTTTCTATCATCTGTTTCTATTATCTGTTTCCATGATCTGTTTC
This sequence comes from Bulinus truncatus, assembly GCA_021962125.1. NCBI lineage: Eukaryota > Metazoa > Mollusca > Gastropoda > Planorbidae > Bulinus > Bulinus truncatus. The sequence continues at coordinate 593,526 of JAGDYQ010000245.1, forward strand.
TATGAACTGTTTCAATGAACTGTTTCTATGAACTGTTTCTATTTGTTTAGTTATTTCATTATCTTAATCAAAATTTTCTAGACAAAATGTACACATGATTTCGAATTTTACTGGATTATCATTATTTGAACTTTTAGAGATCCTTTGAATGTTTACTTCTTTCTGTATTAAGAATGATCTACTTTATCATGAGGTCGCTGTTGTGACAGTCGCTGTTTTAAAACAGTCGATATCATGAGGTCGCTGTTGTGAAAGTCGCTGTTGTGACAGTCGCTGTTTTAAAACAGTCGATATCATGAGGTCGCTGTTGTGAAAGTCGCTGTTGTGACAGTCGCTGTTTTAAAACAGTCGATATCATGAGGTCGCTATTGTGACAGTCGCTGTTTTAAAACAGTCGATATAATGAGGTCGCTGTTGTGACAGTCGCTGTTTTAAAACAGTCGATATCATGAGGTCGCTGTTGTGACAGTCGCTGTTTTAAAACAGTCGATATCATGAGGTCGCTATTGTGACAGTCGCTGTTTTAAAACAGTCGATATAATGAGGTCGCTGTTGTGACAGTCGCTGTTTTAAAACAGTCGATATCATGAGGTCGCTGTTGTGACAGTCGCTGTTTTAAAACAGTCGATATCATGAGGTCGCTGTTGTGACAGTCGCTGTTTTAAAACAGTCGATATAATGAGGTCGCTGTTGTGACAGTTGCTGTTGTGACAGTCGATATCATGAGGTCGCTGTTGTGACAGTTGCTGTTTTGACAGTCGCTATTATGAACCCGAGCCTCTACTTTATCATGAGGTCGCTGTTGTGACAGTCGCTGTTGTGACAGTCGCTGTTTTAAAACAGTCGATATCATGAGGTCGCTGTTGTGACAGTCGCTGTTTTAAAACAGTCGATATCATGAGGTCGCTGTTGTGACAGTCGATGTTTTAAAACAGTCGATATCATGAGGTCGCTGTTGTGACAGTCGCTGTTTTGACAGTCGCTATTATGAACCCGAGCCCCTACTTTAATAGTTCTTTCATGTTCGACTAATTGTGTTATATTCTCTTTTTAATTATTGGTCTTTCTTATTTCATGTGAGCACATTGAATTATTTTTGTTAGTTCTCCTATATAACCTAATTAATTAAAAACATAAAAAGGTTAAAATAATTAGCAAGGAATGTTGACACCTCTATTTCCTAGGCAACGCTGGGTTAAAACACCAGTATATAAATTATCTATGTGCCAACTTTATCATCTAATGTTACATGGCTAGTCAAAACCCTTTTTTTTTAAAAAACACTGGCTTAAAGTTAATTAGATAATTTGATAATTGATTGTTTTGTGTATTTCTGTGTATGGAAACAAATGTACGTGTAACTTAAGTTTAGGTTTTTGATTTTTTTTTTTTTAATCCATCATCTTTACTTGATTCTCTAGGATCAGATGAGACAATTGTTAAGCGTCTGTAAATGACATGTCAAATTTAAAAAAACCTTCATCACCACTATAAGAAAGACTCACTCAAGTTACACTGCCTGTTGATTTTGTATTTTAATGATTGGCTGAGCACCATAAAAAACAGTTATCAAAAGTAAAAAAATGGCAAATGAGTAGTACTGGCCTTACTGCTGCAATTGTCACTCGACTATAATAACTCTGGACATACTGTAATCTGGGGCTGTCCATTTATTATGTCAACAATTGTTTTGCAATTTTTACATCCCCGCCTCCCCTTGGCAACAACTTGCCAAACTTCCGGAGACCCCCCCTTTATAAAATTACGTCAACAAATTACACCCCCCCTCCATAATAAAAAAACTGAAAAAAACATCATATTGTAAATAGACTAGTTTACAACTACAACAAAACAACATATTGTAAATAGACTAGTTTACAACTACAACAAAACAACATATTGTAAATAGACTAGTTTACAACTACAACAAAGCATCATATTGTAAATAGACTAGTTTATAACTACAACAAAACAACATATTGTAAATAGACTAATTTACAACTACAACAAAACAACATATTGTAAATAGACTAGTTTACAAATACAACATATTGAAAATAGACTAGTTTACAACTACAACAAAACAACATATTGTAAATAGACCAGTTTACAACTACAACAAAAAAGTTAATAAAAGTAAAATGTTTAGAAAAAAAGTTTAATAAACTTATAATTTATGAACATATTTCCAATTTATAACTATAAAGGCTTACTCTAAAGATATAAGAATATAGGGTTTACATAAAATGAATACACATTACATCTTTAAATTATGAACATATTTTAATATGACACTTTAAAGACTATTTAAATACTGTCCAAAGACTTGTTCTAGCTTCAACCAGAAACGCGTTTAGAAAGTTAAACTATAAATACAGTTTTAATTTATAAACATAATTTTTTTAAGAAACATATCCATATCTTATATCCTAGCCTCTTTATCTTCCCTTGGATATGTCAAATGTTACTGAATTGTTATTATTGGCATAGGTACTGGCTGAATAATGAGCTCTTTCTCTGTATTTGTTCAGCCACTCACATTGGACGAATTCTTTGCTGTTGTGGTGCATGTAGTATATGACTGGGCCCAGACATACATTGTTGATGCTGTTGAACGTTTTTTGTCAACATGGCTTGTAAAGCCATATATAGGTGACAGATTCTAAAGATTCATTCAAACAATAGCAACTGGACAATATTTATTATATGGAAGAATTTTGAATGTTTTTTTGAGATGGAGGTAGCATGTTAGTTAAGTTATTAAATTGATCAAATAAAGTAACATTGTTAACGTCAACTTTACCTAACTTCCCCCCCTCCCCTTTGTTAACATTTTCAGACCCCCCCCTCCCCCCATTGACATAATTAATGGGCAACCCTCTATAAGTTTTCTTTCGGTACGAATATTTTGATCATACATCATCTTTACCTATAATCTGTAGTTAATAGATCTTGTCAATAGCCTAGCCATGTTTGCACCAGGCCTGATTGTTCTGCTCGGCGTCCACCTAGGTGAGTAAAATCAAGAATTTTTGAATGCAAGACTTTGGCAAGTATTAAATGAAACCACACATTTGAATCTTTAAAAATGGCACTTTATTGTTAAGTTCAGAATAAGTATTCATTAATGCCTATATCAATATAATATATAATAAACCTGTCTTATCACGTTGTTAAAGGAAACATGGCGGCATGATAACGAAGTCGATAATGAGCTCGACCCACATACAAAGGGTACAGGGTTCTATCCCTAGTAAAAGCCAAACATATGCGCCGCTGATTTGAAGATGGTTGGCACCAGGTCTATAAGCAAACAGTCAGGACGTATGACAGCACAACAAATAGATCCGTTGAAGTGTCCATGCGTTCGCCCATTGACGGCATTGGTTAAGAGTTAAACCAAAAAAAAACTACATGAATTACACTTCAGTCAACAGTGTTTTAATACTCAAATACATTTTCTTGAAAATAACATGATATTTGAATGTATATTTTAAAATACTGATAAAAATGTCATTAAATTAAAAAAAAAGCCATAGAGTATCGTACACTGCAACATACAATAGTATATCAGGTGCAATAACAATTAGGTCACGGATAGGGTTGTCTATCTATTACACAATGTAACAAAAACAAATTCTCTGCTTATCGAAGTTTTCTCTTGTTTCTTCTTTAACTTGAGTATGCTGAGTCTAAATATGACATTTGTTTTTTTTTTAATACATCAAGCATTTGATCTTAAAAGCAAAAATTATATTAAACATATAATTAATATTAATAATATTGCATGAGATACAGCTTTAGTAAATATATAACATTTACTAGTTTAAAAATGTTATGTTACAAAACGTCATGTAACATCACGTTACGTACATATATTACATAATGTTACATTATGTTCTAATGTAATAGTCTCTCAAAATCAAAAAAAAAACCACTAGAAGTGAACAGTTGAATGTGGTTTTCTTTTATGAAGTTTGTCGTCATCGCGTATCAAACACCAGATGTAGTCACCCATCATAATTGCATCCCATTTGCCCTGGTATCTTATCTCCATTGCATGGATATCCTGATGAAAAAGTTCTCTATGCTCTTCATTGCATCACCCAAATTGGGTCTGAAATATTCCATTATTTAAGATGCAAATCTAAATTAATTTGCTCAATAATAAAATCCCTTTTAATTAAGTTAGAACCTTTACATTATCCTATAATAAACATTTTAATTTCAAGCATTTCTACAGACCAAAGAGCCATCCAGCACACAAACATATGTATAGACCATTAGAATTAGTCTCTTACTATTAGATGAAATCAATATACTACCATGAGGGACAAACTAGACTGATGTAGTTTATATAATAGCGTTAATTAAACTGTTAAAACTCCGAAGGTGAAGTTTATTAAATAACCGGAAGAAGAATTATACTTTTGCATTAAAAGAGCTCCTTCTTGTACCTATTGATTGATGGCATGTACTATGTACATTATATATGTCAGTGTACGAAATGTTTCGATCATTCAACACTGATTGTAATTATTTTCTAATTTATATTATCGTATTTTCTGGTGAGCTAAAGTTTAAATAAATGTTCAACCCATAAGTGAGAATTTTTTTTCGCCCCTAAAAACAGTGACCCATATTCTAGTCAAATGTGTCACCGACATTGTAAAAAGTCTCATCATATTTCGTCCATCTCTGCTTAGACTGCTCTTCATCTCATTTTATGTTACAACATCGTTGTAGTCACATTGTGAAATGTACAGATAAAAATTACTTTTGAAAAAAAAATTCGTCTCCAAAGTAGACTATATTTATGAAAACTGTAGTCTGATAGTGACCCAGTTCTCAGAAAGCGATTGAAACCCCTACTTGGATATTGTGACTTATTTATCTACATTCCTACTACACCTTGGAAGAACTTCAGTATTATTAACATATTTTTTTCCGGATCTATTAAATAAGATTATCATATTGTAAGAGCTTAGACGTGGAATAAACATTACAATTATTTCTTTATTAACAGTGACATTACATTTCTATTTTCTATTCACATTGGTATCTATACACAGATAAAGGAAGGACTCGGAAAGTCATTCAATTAATCCTATAGAATATTGTATCTTTTAAATTTTAGAAAATGTCTATATATGTGAAATCTTGCCTGTTTTTAGTGAAATTCCTTGGCTAAAAGGAATTTTGAAAGTCATTGTTATGTCATTTCTGGTTGTTACTCTTAGTGTGGGCAACGTACCAGATATCAAGGAAATTAACTCTTAAAATTCTATTTCTTGAATAGTCAAACAACAAAGAAAACCATTTACAAGCATTTAGGTCCACTATTGAAAATAACTAAAAAACAAACAATCTTGAACTACTGGTCGTTGACTGAGGGATTGAAAACACAAATAGATGACACAGACTGCATAGATGATACATGGAATGGTTATGACATTTAGTAAATTGAAGGTGAAATACAAGAAACACAAGAAATGCAGAGAACTAACATCCCCAATAAAAGAACATACGCTTAATGGTAGCTGACGATAAAGGAAGAAGTGTGTGTGTGTGTGTGGGGGGTTGCATGGTTGATACTACTTCTCCACTATATCCCCCCCCCCACACTCTCCTTTTTTTAATTTTTTTTTTATTAATACTTTTCAGAGGATGGATATTTTTGATATAATTTCCCAATGACCAGAGTATGTGTCAGGATCTTGTAACGAAAATATTATAAAGCCATCAAATGGATCTAAGGTACGGGGTCGTGTGACACTACACTTAGTGACATATAAACAAAAAGATTTACGTCAACATTTGTCTTTCATCAATAGCATCATATTTCTCTAAATGTCTTCGTTAGGTGGGGACCATATAAAATTATTTTCTTTGTTTGTTGATGTATCTCTTGTGTAAACAGGAGGACGAAATGCCACTACAATAGGTCAGATCGCGAAATTGACTTTTGAAGAAGGAATGACAGACAAAAACACACTCCCACGACGTGCGTTTTCTGAAGTGTGCCCACTGACCTACACAGTTCAGCTAAAAATTCTCTTCAATTGACTGCACTCACCTAAACAACTTTAAGTAATCCGGTTATTTATTCATTTAACCAGGAACAGAATTATTCTAGTTCTATACTTATATATAGATATACAGTGCTAAACCTAGGGATTGGGAGGACCGGGAGGGGGGCTTGACTTCTTTGGGGGCCCCTGTATTTTGACTTTCAATATCATGACATGAGATAAGGTACTTAATATTTAATGTAAAAAAAAATGTTTGGGGGCCTGGTGGGACATTCCATTTTGGAACCTCCACCCCCTCCCTAGTTACGCCCCTGTGTGTATATATATATATATATATATATATATATATATATATATATATATATATATATATATATATATATATATATATATATATATGTTAGGGTGGTTTACAATGCATAGGTAAAAAATAAAAGTTGAAAAATCGCTAGTGCTTCATAAAAATTGTGTTACCTGTGCTACAGAGACCTTAAATATAAAATATAACTCCATTTGAAGTTAATTTAGTACTGCCTCAAAGCACCTGAATTTTTGTTTGGTCCCAAAATCTATATTATTTCCAGCTTAAAGATCAAATTGAAGACTGACTGGTCAACTGTTACTTATTTTTTGCAAGTACAAAGAATATTTAACTTTTAACAAAGTAAACAACTCCATTTTGATTATACTGTCTGTCTACAAGTTTTTAATATTTGTCTTAATTTTCATTTATTTCTAGGAGGTATTGGCTATTGATTTATTAGAGACAATTGTTTTTAAAATGGCTGTTTACAAGCTCTCAGACATATGTTCATCTGATTGGCGAACCAGTACAGTTATTTATTGGAAATATGCTACCAACAACTAGAGAAGTTTTACAAGTCTACTATCATCATCACAATAATGAATAACTGTCTAAAACTGAATCGATTACAGTTACTGTAAGACAGGTTTGCGAGATATGGGCCAGAGCAAGAGTACCATCAGCTGAAGAAAGAAATATTATCCACAGGCTAAAACTTCTTGTTGATAAACACAGAACTGTCTGTCGCAATAAGACCCATGGTGGCACAGCTCAGATGGCAAGGGAGTCAAATTTTAAAGCTGATATGAATGGCCTGTTTGATATTGCTCATCATGATGCGATGAACCGAATAAAAATTGAAGAAGATAGGGTTTTTCTGGCTGATCAAAGAACAGAAAGGAAGTATGTCATTGGTAAAATAGACCAGCAGCTTACAACAGTAGAAGGTCGACGAGCAGTAAGAATACAAAGAGAAACTGAACTAAGGACCAAAGAAGACAGGAGGCTAAATGATTTAGCTCAGGCAAGTGCACCAGCATCGGCAAGTTTGAATAATGGTGACACCAGTGATATTAGTGATCTTGATGAAGATAGTAGTGCAGAACTCAGTGACTACAATCCTTAATGCAAATCATCAGATAGTTCAGATACACAAGGTCAAACACAGCAAAAGCGTGCACAAATATCTGCAAATGAAGCTGCAAGTCCACAGTTAGCTGCAGCACTAGATCGTACAAGTGTCAGCAATCGAGATGCTGCATATATTCTACATGCAGCAGCTACGACTTATGGACAAAATGCATAAGGTATGTCCTTGTCTGTCAGCAGCATCAGAAGAACAAGATCAAAGCATCGTACTCAAGCAGCTGCTGATGTGAAGTCTGCATTCAACAAAGATGGCCCACTGGTTATACATTTCGATGACAAATTGCTTCCTTCAATAGCTGGCGGTCCAGGAAAAGAAGATCGCGTAGCAATCATTGTAACAGGTCGTACAACTGAAAAGCTTTTGGCTATTACAAACGTTGTACAAGGAACAGGTGAGCAAATAGCCAAAGCTGCAGCAGAAACCATCACTGATTGGGAGCCGACTAACAGCATTGTAGGAATGTCATTTGATACAACTGCAGCAAACACCGGCCATCTCAATGGCGCATGTGTGCTACCGGAGCAAAAACTAGGCAAAGAACTGCTATGGTTGGATTGCCGACACCACATCCTTGAAGTCCTATGCAGCGAAATTTTTAAAAAGGTGTCTGGCCCAACATCAGGGCCAAATGTGATATTATTTCGCAGATTTCAAGAATTTTGGCCAAATATTGACCAAGTGGCGACAAACCATGTGCAGACACCCGCCTAAAAGTCTAGCAGTGCTAAAACAGGAAATATTGAAATTCTGTCAGGACATTTTGACTGGTAACAGGGGAGCGATTCCAAGAGAAGACTACAGGGAATTATTAGAGCTGCCCATGATTTTTCTGGGACAGACACCACCACGTGGCATTCCATTCCGTGTACCAGGGGCTTTCCATCATGTCAGATGGATGTCACAGTTGCTGTATGTTCTAAAGCTGAATTTGTTTCAGGAACAGTTTAAACTCAGTCGACATGAGAGCACAGCATGCTTAGAATTTGGACTGGTCACAAAATTGGTGTATGTCAAAGCGTTGATAACTTGTACTTGGGACAAAAACTCGTGCCACTTGCTCTGTTTTCTGACCTTGTTTCAGCCGAGTTCAAGACAAGAATGACATCTTGTCTTATAACTGCCAGCGAACATGAAACATCTTCAGAAAGGTCAATCAAATACACTGGCAAAGAAGAACTCTGTGATAATTTACTTGATTATTTTATTGGAAGCAGATCACACTTCTTCTTTCAGGTCTTGAATCTCAACAAATCGTTTCTGAACTTGCCTGTTGAACAGTGGCCACAGCTGGAAGCGCACCAACACACAAGGTGGTTGCCCATTCACTAAAAGTTGTTAATGACTCAGCAGAGCGAGGCATTGCATTGGCAGCCAACTTCAACAAGTCATTAACAAAAAAGGAAGATGAAAAGCAGTACTTGTATCAGGTTGTTGAGTCCCACCGTAAACAGTACCCAGATGCAAAGAAGGCAACACTCAATCAATGAATGAACAATGAACAGTGTTGAAGTCTTTTATGTTACTTAACTGGTTCTGTGAACATTTTACTGATTGGCCCAAAACACTGTGTACAATGCATTTATATTTTAATTGTTGAAAGCTCAACATTGTTCTGAGTTTATGTTGCGTAAACGAAAAATGGCCGTTATTGAAATTTTCAAATCCAATTAGGCAGTACTGATTACTGAATGAATGTTAATTTTCAGAGTCTGTGAACATTTTGTTGACTGTTTGAAACTCTCAGTAAATTTATAATTTCAATGTGGAAACCTGAACATTTTTCTGGCTTAAACAAAAACGAGAAAATCGGCAGTTATCACCATTTTTAATCCTCATGAGGCAGTAGTAAATGATGATAGAATGACTCAGTTTTTGTTTTTATTTCATTATCTCATGACATATAACAGAAAAATCAAAAAGCACAATAAGTTACTAAAAAATATTTTTTGAACCACCCTAATATATATATATATAGCAAAAGTTACCGTAAATAAAATAGAGTTGACCTAGTAAATAAATCACTGTCTCATATAATCACTCGCTATTAATCAATCATATATGTTGTTTTCAATTAATTTCAATAGAGACATATATTTGTTTCTGCAATACAATGTTTAAGTTGACTTAAATATCTGTCACGATCTTGTAAAGAAAAAAAAATTAAAAGATATAAACAATCGCTTATTGTTAACGTAATGTAATACATGTCTTCTTGTTTTTTTTTTAAATAAAGAAAAGGTTTTTATAAACATTTGTCTTTCACACAAATATGACATCACTAATGGGGGTGGGGACATACAATCATTTATTTATCTATTGAAGTATTTCAATTGTAAACGATGTAACCTTTACACTGTTGATTGTTTTGTTAGAGCATCTTCAAATTTCAAAAATACATTTCGTTTCAAAGTAATATACATTTCTTAGATGTTTTAAGGAAGGGTCATGTTATATAATTCTTGACATTTTAGAAAAGTCGTTAAGACAGTTGAATTTTAACCTAACTCTATAATGTCTCATTTTTCGAACACTGTTGTAGTTAAAAGGTATTTTATTCATTTTTCGCTCCTTTATTTTGTTGTTAACTTAAACTGAAATCTTGTTTTTACCATATTAAGTCAACTTTCGGTCAATTTCGATCTGTAAATGATATCATTGTATATTTTCGTTGAGCAAACACTGGAGAACAAAGACATTGTTGAGCAGTGTAGCACTTAGATACGTTTAGAAACGTTATCTCTTCAAAGTTTTATTGTCTATTCCAGCGGTTCTGAAAGTATGGTTCGTGACACTCTAGTGAAACATAAATATTTGAGAGGAAAAATATTTTTTCGTTTTCTTTTTTTCAATATATTTTTTTAGCTTTTTTTAAATCAGGGGAGTGTACTCATACGGACAAGGAATATCCCTTATGGCATGAACTTGAAATTTAATATACGTTAACCAAATTAATAAATAGTTTAGTACGGACTAGTCTCAATATAATATACAAAAATCTGCTATATGTGAAGTAAACATATTTTGATAAATCACTAGGGTTATAATGAAAAATGTCAGCCCTTATGTATAATTTTGTACATTAGCGATATATTTTTTTCCATTTGGTCGCAATATCAGGCCCTCGTCTGCCAATATCAGGCCCTCGTCTGACAACATCAGGCCCTCGTCTGACAACATCAGACTCTAGTCTGACAACATCAGGCCCTCGTCTGACAACATCAGGCCCTCGTCTGACAACATCAGGCTCTCGTCTGACAACATCAGACTCTAGTCTGACAACATCAGGCTCTCGTCTGACAACATTAGACTCTAGTCTGACAACATCAGGCCCTCGTCTGACAACATCAGACTCTAGTCTGACAACATCAGGCCCTCGTCTGAGAACATCAGACTCTAGTCTGACAACATCAGGCCCTCGTGTAACAACATCAGACCCTCGTCTGACGACGAACTTTAAAACCACGACCATTTTAATCTGGCCATGAATTTACACTATTTTCTTTTTTATTTTTTTGTGTCAACAATGCAATCCGCTGAGCAACACTTGATTTGACCTCATTTCGTGGTGATGTGACATGACATTGTCGTTAAACAGGTACATTGGTCACAGTCTTAAAAAACAGGAAATGTTGTTTAGATGCTTTACAAACTTTCTGAATCTGATTTAACTTAAGAGAAGGAATTAGTTGTTTTTTTTTTATCTTTTTAAAATGACAACGTCTATAGTTTAAATTGGAGCGAAAAATGTGCAATATTTATATAACCTACATACATACATTGAGATAAATTATTGAAATCATTCTTAGACTGCACTATGTTTCAGTAATATCATATTAAATGTGTTTTACCATAATAAATCATTCTGCTATTCATTTATAATGTAGCACTGAGTCTGTCCGTGTGTGTAAACTCAGAGACCCCATTTGAAATCAGTCATATAAATTCTGGAATTGATTCTGTCTGTGTGTGTAAACTAAGAGACCTTAGTTTATATCAGTCATATAAATTCTGGCATTGAGTCTATCTGTGTGTGTAAACAAAGATACCCAAGTTGTTATCGATCATAGATAATCTGGCATTGATTCTGTCTGTGTGTGTAAACAAAGAGATCCCAGTTGTTATCGGTCATAGATAATCTGGCATTGATTCTGTCTGTGTGTGTAAACAAAGAGATCCCAGTTGTTATCGGTCATAGATAATATGGCATTGATTCTGTCTATGTGTGTAAACAAAGAGATCCCAATTGTTATCGGTCATATATAATCTGGCATTGAGTCTATCTGTGTGTGTAAACAAAAAGACCCCAGTTGTTGTGCTCATTTAATTTTGTTTTTCGTTTTACATTTAATTGAAAATTTAGACAATTAGCAATGAAAATATTTTTATTATTAAAAATATTCACGAGTTCTAGAATGTTTTGTATTCGTTTTATTTTTTTATATCCTATTTTTATTTTGAAAACCGCTCTAGACTTTTTCATTGAAAAAATAAAAGGCATTACAACTGCTTAGTAGCCAGTTTTTTTAACATAACGCATTTTTTCAAATCCATTTTATTTTCGCCTTTCAAACTGTGACATGGTATTTCATAAAAATATGAAAAAATACATGTATATATTAGGCGAATCGGCACACTTTGCTCAAATAGTCGATGTCTATTAGCTTGATAGTTAGTTTATTGATTCAAAATATTTCTACTTTAGAATGTATTCTAATAAGACTTTCATTAAAATGCACAAACAGCTTCATAAAAAAACATAAAAAATAATAAACATAATAAATAATTACTACACATGTAAGCAAAATTTTAATTATTTTAATATTTTTTTTATTAAACTCACAAAACAAATATATAATGAAGACTAAATTACACGATACGGCTAGACATTTCATTAAATAACTAGTTGAAAAGCCTGCTGATGCTGGCTGCTACCTGCGAAGTAAAAGAAATCTACAACAAATAAAAAAAAAAAAGCGAGTTAACTAATAAAGTGATTATTCAACTTCTTAATAATTGAGTTGTATCCCTTTGACCATCTTTACTGCAAGGGATACACACGGTCTACCGCCTAGGTTAGACGATTATGTATTAGATAGGCAATCACTGAGAGCAATGTTAAATAGATTTGACATCATACATATTTGAAACAATCAAAGATTTGCTGTCTCAATAAGGAAGTTTTCTTCTTTAAAATTTTTTTAACATTTACAAATTCTTTTATTCCATTATACTACTCTAAAGATATAATAGACCCTTTTTTTTCAATTTTAAACTATGAATTCAACAATTAGTCACGAGGTTATTCAACTGACACAGGCGGTATGGCGTAACTATACTTTCTACTTAACAGCTAAAACCAATGTAATAGAAGAAAAAATGACCTTCCTTAATATAATGTATACCACATGCATTTTTTAAATATTTTTATAATTAAATATATTCTACAACTCAAAGTATTAAGTAAATGCAATATATTATATGAAATAATGCATACATCAATAAAAAAAGAGACTGCTCAGTAATAATCACAATAACAAGCAACGCCAGTAACAGCAACTATTATTTTTTTTAAATTTATAATTGTTACTTATCACTCCTTGATATGATATTACATTTTTATAAAAATCAAAAACATACATTTTACAACACTTAATATAAATCAAAAAATAAATTTTACCACATTTGATTTAAGATAAAAAAAAACATTTAATGCCGCTTATTTATAAGACTTCTTTGATGTAAGAATTTAAAATTGTATATATATATATATATATATATATATATACACACATACAGAAATATATTTTAAAATACCTTGTTCAAAAGCGTTTTTGAGTGGCAACTGTAACGACTTACTCACGCCCCGAGCTTGGTTAGATCCCTTGTACCTGAAGGGAGGGTGCAATTAGATTTTTTACTCTTACCCATCAGTAGATAATCTCAGATTTCTTTCAGAACCCATTAATGACACTCGCCGTGAAACCCGAACTGAAATCGCCCTGGTAACCGAGTACTTCTACTGTCGCCCTGGTAACCGAGTACTTCTACTGTCGCCCTGGTAACCGAGTACTTCTACTGTCGCCCTGGTAACCACGTACTGCTACTGTCGCCTTTGTAAACATAGTGGTAACATCTAACACTTCTATATACTCTATTCTTAAAGTTTTTTTTACTCATTTAACCTATTTTGGGGGAAAAAAAAACATTAATTCTTAAATTTCATAAATTGGCATTTTTTTCCCGCAATTTTCTAAAAAAAAAAAAAATTTCATAGTCAGGTATTTTTAAAATCTCAACGCAAACAAAGTTTCGTTCAAAATATCTAAAACTCCTCCGTATATCTCAAATAGACAGTTTTGGCTTTCAGAACAGTACTCATGTACAGTTTTCCCGATATTTCCCATTTAAATTCTATGTTCATTTGTTCTTTTTAAATATATTTAAATTTGTTTATCTTTTAAACAAAGAATTGTTTTTTAATTTATATTTGAATCAATGGAAGAAATGACGATTTTATTTTCTTTTTCATTTCCACTATTTTTTCTGGAGTTGTCTTTGTCTTTATTTTTTTTCCACCTTTTGTACACAAAAGGTATTGTGTAAATGTTTGGATTAACTGCTGAGTTTAAAGGTAATACAAATACAACAATCCAGGCGTACGTTTCTAGACTGACTGAAGATCCTGTCATTGAAAGTAAGCCAATCAAACTAACAGGAAACCAGCAGAGAAAGTTAGACATAGCTATAAGACATAGTTGCTTAGCAACGTCGACATCTTGTTTCCTTTTTGATTGGTTAACTGCTAATGTCATATTGTCCGTTGTCACTGCAATATAAATAGCCACTTGACCAGTTGCTACCAGCGTGAAAATTATAAAGTTGAGAATGATAAATATACTCATAGCATACGTCCAACCTGGTTCCTTGTTATAGTATAAAGGCAGACCAAGACACATACCATTTGAAGAATATATAGCGACATCTGGTAATAGAATTGGAATTAAGGCGACGACAAACCCAGCAGTCCAGACTAAAAAAACTGACAGTTTTACATATGGCTTTGAAAATTTATAGTTCTGGAAAGGAAACCTAATGGCGAGAAATCTATCTATTGTTACAAGAAGCACAAAGAAAGTTGATGTTTCACTAGACAAAGTTGAAAGAAACCCAGCAGCCATACACAAAGGACTATACCGCCAATGATGTTCATTCAAGACATAAACATCACGGTAATAGATGTCCACTGCAGCAATAATTATTAAATAAATGCTCATGATAAAATCAGATATTCCTAGATTGATTATAAAAACTCCATAAGAAAGCTTTAAGATATCTCTGTCAATGAGATAGCGATAACTTAGTACTACAGCATTTCCAATGAAAGATACAGAGGCCACTATCCATAGAAGAACACGTTTAGTTTTATCAGCTAACAGATCGTCACAAGAAGATATGGCGTCACGGGGTGAATGACACACATGAGGTAATGTATTTGGACCTAATATCAGAGCACAACATAACTTATAGTTGTCAGTGAGTAAATTATCTGTAATTTTAGCATCTTTGAATTCATTAGTAGATAATAATTCTACATTTATTTGTGTATTTGTCAAGTCTAAAGTCTTAAGCCTTATATTTTGTAAAATCCAACTTAATGAAATAATCTGAGTGTTGCTCAAGTTAACCAATTGTAAGAACTTGGATTCAAAAATGTGGGAAGGTAATGAAGAAATCTTTGTAAAAGAGAAATCAATGACTCTCAAAAAGTTGGATCTAATGCTGTTTTCTTCTACAATCTCCAAGTTATGATTATGTGACAGGTTAAGAAACAGTAAGTTGTAAAAAAAGGTAAAAAATCTATTACTTTTAAGGGATGAAAAATTGTTGTAGCTCAAATCGATTTTGTAGGTATTATTAAAAAACTCTGGTCTTACCTGCATAAATTGATCAAAAGAATGAATTTTGCAATTGACTGCATGCAATTCTAAAATTTGTTCAGATTTATCAAAACTCAATCTATTATCTGATAAATCAACGTTTGATATTTGTAATACTTTGGTAAATTTATCTATATTAATTATTGATGGTGACAACTTTATTCCATCTAATAACATTACTCCTCCTTGGCATTTGAAGCCGTCGGGACAATTGATAGAACAATTCAACTCGTCTGCAAAATTATCACAATCAAAATTCTTGTCACAAACTTGAATGATTTCCCCTGGTTGTGCATGTAACAAACATTGTTTTAATTGATCGTTTCCGACTTGGACCAGGAAGTATTCATCTTCTCCATATCTACAATCCATTAGTCCATCTCCTACATAATGGACCTGGATACAATAGGATAGTGGACACTTGACCATATCATATGGACAAGTGAAATTCTCACAATTTTCCAGATGAGAAAGGCTATTACAACCCAGTGGATAGCCGTTAATATTACGTAAGTAAATACATTTTGGCGCCAAATTAATCTTTTCATCAACAGGACATCTGGTTGTATTCTGTTGGCTGCATTTCTTTTTCATTGTCTTTATCTTATCTTCCTCACCATCGCATAACACGTATTCAAATGTACGGGTACATCTTTTATCTATACAAAGAACTCCTTGATCTTCATGTAATGTTACTCTGCATGTGTTATTGAACCATTGAGCAGGAAGATACATATTTTGTTGATAGCAAAACTCTTCATTACGCCCATCAGTATCAGTTGTAGTTTTACTGAGAACATTTTTAAACTGTTCTCTGTATATCATGTTTTTAAAGTCGTTGTACTTTTTCCTGTGATATATTTTCTGTTGTTTTTCTGAACAGAAATCTTCATCCAATCTACTTTGACAATCTAACTTGCCGTCACAAACTTTAGAATGAGGTAAATATTGGTCGTTTTCCTGACAGTTAAACAAAAATTCTCTGTCTATATGTGTTGTCTCTGTTGAAACATTTGGCACAATCTGATCCGGATTGAGTTGATCAAAACTAGTCCAGTTCCTCAAAACATCCCGTTCACAAATGAAGACATTGAATGATTTCAGGTTACAGTCTTGATCAAATAATATGTTTCCTTTATTATTGATTTTGTTTCTGTCCATTAACACTGACATCGACACGCATGAAGGAAATTTTAAACTGTATAACTTTTTCCCGTTAATATAGTAAATGCCAAGCATAAATGGACGCTCATTTGACCACTGGTACCTTATTGGCTCACTGTTTATAGAAAGTCGAAGTCCTAATGGAGTTCTTTGTTGAAGTTTTCCTGTTTGATTAGTCGAGTTTAAGGTATTAGAAGAAAAGATTGTCTGAACAAATTTTAGTTCTTCTCTGGATTCAATGTTAAGTAAATCAGATTTGTGTTCGGAACAAATTTCTTCAGCGTCAAACGAACTTACTGGATCATTTCTTTTAATTACTTTATAACACGATGTTGTGTAAGATTGCTGCTGAAACTGTACCCATCCTTGAGGACATATGCCACAAACTTTTAAGGAAACTAGCATAATATCTTGAAGCTCATCAGCTTTATCAAGGAATATAATGTTTTTATAATACATCTGTACATGTTCTTGGTTAGATAATAAATTATTAATAGGTGTGATAATTAGAACGTTAACATCTAGATTATTAAGCTTATTGATTTTATATTTATACCAATAACTAATAGCATATTTGTCATTTGTAATTAACACTGTAAGATTGCGTGCATTTGGTCTTCCATAAGTACCCCAAAATTTAACGATATTACTTTTTTTTGTCTCATTTTGTTTCTTTAGCTCTTTATTGATTTTATCAAATATTATTTTAACTGAATTGTTTGGATTTACATTTGTAAACGAAAGGATTGGGTATTGTACAAAGTGTTTTTGAAACACAGCAATACGCAAGAGTCCAGTTTGTTTCTGTCTTATGTCAAAGAAAAAGTTCAGGATGTTTGTGAATCGTTTGGACATGACGACATCATCGAAGTCCACTGTAAAAACCAAATCCATGTCTCCTGTAATACAGTCTGTAAAAGGTAAACTGTTCAAAGTCATAGTGAGAACTGAAACACAGAACAAAAAATATTACTTTTTGAAAAAAAGTTGAAAAAAATTAAAAACATCACCAATTCGTTTACAAATCGGAGCACTAATGCGATGCATGTTTTGCAATATTTCAAACTATAATTGAACGTCTTTACCATTTTTTTGTGTATACATTTTTATCTAGCTCAAATTTACTATTATTATATTTCTAACAACGAAATTGATTAAAATTATCATCTTACTATAAAAGTTATCGTTTTTCACTCTCAATATTTTAGTTTATGTGCAGGATGAGACTTAATCTCTTAGAGCCCGTAAAATTAAACTCTCTGTGTTGCTAAGCATATGAGAACTGCCAATGGCAAACAAGTTACCCAACTAGTCCACAATAGGAAATTGAAATACGTCGATAGAAATGAGAACACAACACATGCTAATACAACGAATAGTGTTTATATACATTAAGCCAGAGGTTTTCAACATGTGGTCCGCGGACCCCTGGGGGACCGATGCTGACCAACCACTTTGTGTCTTGTGATGCCAACTTTATCGAACGATGCGATTAAGCCTGTGAAATTGATGCGCAATGCATTCGAAACTTGCCAGTAAAGCGAAGGAATACTTTGAGAGGCAGAGAGAACTCTATTTGAAACAGAAAAGCAAACTGGTGGCCTGCACTACTGTGAACGAGAAAGCTCTACGAGCGTCATATTTTGTAGCATTACGAATAGCGCGTTACAAAAAAACCCACACAATTGCAGAAGAGCTATTTATATGGGGAGCAGTCGACATGTGCAAAGTCGATCTAAGAAAAGAATACAGTCAAAAACTGTCAGCCACTGTTGACGTTCTGGCTTGCATGTTTCCAAGAGTACTCGCTGCTGTTAGACAAAGCCATCAAAGTTCTGCTACCATTTGCAGCGTCCTCTCTTTTATTGCATAAAATGGATAGTGTCATGTGTTATCAGGCCTTGGTCCTTGGGTGGCACAATCCCATTGGGTGGCACAATCCCATTGGGTGGCACAATCCCATTGGGTGGCACAATCCCATTGGGTGGCACAATCCCATTGGGTGGCACAATCCCATTGGGTGGCACAATCCCATTGGGTGGCACAATCCCATTGGGCGCTCTTCCTTTTTTTTTTAAATCTAGTAAAGTTTAAACATCTGTTGAATGACGTCCACACATATGTGTGAGCGCGCAGTGACTGAGATAATACCAGTTTAAACTGCAGGAAAGATAAATGTGATGTCCTCTCATTTCGATGACCTTCGCTATAAAGTAGCCACGATTGAACTACCATCAAGTCTAACAAATGAAACAAAGGCCAGTGATTTTTTAGATCTGATATTGGGTTCCTTTAGAGTGCCACTAGGGAGTCTAAGAGATCAACCTCTCCCACAAACTTGATGCATGTTGTAACGATGGATCGACAAGTGACTTCAACCTGCTCTGACTTTAATTTCTTGTCAAAGCGTATACAATTTTTAATGGTAAATTTTTACCATAAGTGCTAAGCGAAACAACAAATTTATTGTCCATCCAATTCACAGCATAAAGCTAAACATTTTTCACTTCAGCACTTTTTTTTTAAATTGCTGAACCTCTGCCCTTCTTCTTGAGATCTTTGTCAGACTGAAAATGCAACCCTTCAGACGATTTGTTCTAATAGCAATACATTGTTTGTAAAGAGGTATGAAATTAAACCAATTGTCGACAAAAAATTTTGTTCCAAACTCCGCTAGGTACATTTTGGAAAAGGCGAAATACAATGTTTCCTGAAGCCCCATTGTCATTTTGACCTGAACAATGTTCTATTTTGAAATTATCACACGAAACTTAAACCTTGTAACCCCACTTCTAGGGTTCTTTTGGGATTTTAGGTTTTAATGTTGCCTTTTTCTTTGAAGTACAATAAGCTCGTCAATGTCATATTTAAACTTTAATTTTGTCTTGACTCAGTATTGTGACTCGACTCACCTCTATGATATGGTCCATTAGATCGACGAAACACACCCATGTGACGCAACCGTAAAGTGTGACGATACCCACAATTGTGACGCAACCATTCAGTGTGACGCAACCCTACAGTTGACGCAACCCACACTTTGAGAACTACTCTAAGTTAATACAAGTGTATATTGACTTTCTTGAACCAAACAATTAAATGTTGGACTAATTTGAACCCAAATGAGAATTTCGCCAGGAGGAATAATCATGTCTGTTTCCCCTAGTGCCTGCATTTGTATTCCACTTTAGGCTTAGGTCGGAATAAAAGAAGAACATTACAAACAACAACTAAAACTAAATGACGGAATCTTAAGTTATTTTGAAATTCCCTCATCTCATTGTTTATATTTTGTATATCTCGTTTTATCAAACTTCACTTATTATTTATTTTATAAAGTTATTGAATATTGTAGCTTCCTTTTTTTTTTTACCTATTTCCATTTACCATGTATTCTCTAATTTTGCACAGTCGCTTAACTACAATGACAAAGATTATCTTTATTTTTTTTTACAATCACTTAATTTCTATTTCGTTCAATGGCGACATTATTAGTAGGTGGGGCACAGGGTGGGTGTTACTTGCGAGGACCTTAAGCAAATTTCTTTAAGTTGTGTTACAGTTGGGTAACAAAAAATATTCAGGTGTTGGGCCGTGGGCGGGTGTCAAAGTTGAGAGCCTCTGGTAAATTTTATTTAGTATCTGATTACTTTAAGTTATTCTTATAAATAATGAGTCATAGCACACAATGAAGTTCAACGTGGAGTTTTTTCCTAACTCAAAATTTTAGCCTTAGAAGAAACCCAAATTGATTAGTTTATTTATGGACACACAAAATAGTACGTTAAATTATATTTTACAAAAAAAAGTAAAGATAAAAATATTTCAACGATAATTTGTTTATAATTGCAGTAAAGGAAGTTTTAATTAATTTAGCTAAAGCGATAGAATGACCATAAAGTATCAATATGACATACGTGTGGTTGTACTTACCTAGACCTACACAGAGCAGAACTGACAGGCCTAATCTATACATGGTTGAGTTCTTTGAAATGTTCGGATCACGACAGTATACACCTTTTGATAATGAATGATAACAAGTTTAGTACACAATTAAAAACACACATAATGTAACCTGGCCAGAGTTCTGTTGACGAATGAGTAGAAAGACTGTCACAACAGTTTGTTCACAGTATGTGATATTGCATGCTGGCATTGTTTCTGGTGCTCAGCCAATCGTTGAAATACAAAACGCAGTGACATTTAAGCAAAATAATCCATCAAACGTAGAAGGATTTGATTGGCTTAAACTGTTCAATAGTAAAATATTTTACTTTTTCATTGGAGCAAATACACAATAAAAAATGATTTCTAGCTGACACAAAATAGTGTTTCATTTAGATGTTTTAATGCAAGCTTTTTTCAAAATCATAAAATATTTAATGAACAAATTGATTAAAACAAAATCTGAATATTGGAAAGAATATATCTATAATTATAATTTAATGTAAACACAAATTATGATTGTACTAGCTGTAACCGCAAAACATTTGCGGCACTTTTTAAAATACTAATAACTATAAATTAAATTCAACAATGTTCATAGTGTACTTATAAATGTACCTTAATTAAATAAACTTTACTATTAGGTGGTCCTAAAAAGGACCTTTTTATTAAAACTCATGGTCGCAAGCAACCTCAAGCTAATTGTAAAATGTCCTTTAGCCCTGAAAAAGACTTTAAAGATTCAAAATATAGTAGTGGCCCTAAAAAGGACCGTTAAATACAAAAAAAGGTAATGGCCCTACTAAGTACCGTTAAATACAATAAAAAGGTAATGGCCCTAAAAAGGATCTTTAAATGCAATAAAAGGTAATGGCCCTAATAAGGACTTTTAAATACAATAAAAAGGAATGACCCTAAAAAGGACCGTTAAATACAATAAAAGGTAATGGCCCTAATAAGTAACGTTAAATACAATAAAAGGTAATGGCCCTAATAAGTAACGTTAAATACAATAAAAGGTAATTGTTGAGGACCCCTATGAGGGTGCCCTTGGCTTGTTGCTAAGAGTATGAGGGCTGACTCATTGATGACTCGTATTTGTATTTGTGTTTCTACCACACACAGTCTCACCAGCAATTAAACGTAAAACAAGTGACGATGATCAATTCAACAAGTCCTGTGTACAACACCAAGATATATTTATTATACAAAGGCACCAGTCCGTAACAGGGATCTGGTGACTTATCATAAGCAAAGGTAATCCAAACTGCAGCAAAATAATCCAATATAAAATGAATAAGGGGAACAATGGCGTTATCACTAGTTAACTCTCTCTCTCTCTATTTCCTTCTCACTTCTCTCAAACAGAGACACATCAATCGACTCGCTATCACTCAGTCCAATTGCGACTAGCTCCGACCCGGCTCACCGGTCGAATGTCTTTAAAACTATCTTACATTACTCAAACACTTTCTTCCACGTGACCCCTAGCCAATCAATTATAATATCTGTTTCTTTCAAATCAGGGGGTGGAGCCTAGATGGGGAGGGGGGAAGGGGAGAAGTACGTCATACCGACAAAGACAGAAGTAACTGGACATCCGTCCCTTTGTCGGCTTTGAACAGGAGCCCAGTGGCTAGGGAGAATCCCGCGAGGAATGTAACGTGTTTCTGCCAACTACTGTCCTATTCATCGGCGGAGGTTTCGCTGTCCACCTGCTCTTATGACGCAATTACGGGGGTGGGGTAAAAGGGGGGGGGGAACTGGAGAACGAGAACGTATATTACTATACATGGTATAATATACGTCTTAATGTTAGTAATACTATTAAGTTAAGGGTTGGATTGAGGAGGATGGTTTCGACAGATTAGTCACAACCCGTGACAGTAATGGCCCTAAAAAGGACTTAAATACAATAAAAGGTAATGACCCTAAAAAGGACCTTTAAATGCAATAAAAAGGTAATTGCCCTAATAAGGACTTTTAAATACAATAAAAAGAAATGACCCTAAAAAGGAAGGTTAAATAAAATAAAAGGTTGTCGACTAAAAAGGGACCTTTTAGATAAAATAACTGGTGGTGCTTAATTACAGTTTAACTAAGTTTTTGTACTATTTCTACTGTTACATTTCTAAAATTATGTACATAAGATTTTTTATTGTATCAAGACCTCTTTATACACAGGATTTTTAGTAATTTTTTCTCCATAGACTTTGACAGAATCAAAACTCCTAACCCTA
This sequence comes from Bulinus truncatus, assembly GCA_021962125.1. Lineage (NCBI taxonomy): Eukaryota > Metazoa > Mollusca > Gastropoda > Planorbidae > Bulinus > Bulinus truncatus. The sequence goes on from JAGDYQ010000245.1 coordinate 616,298, forward strand.
GAAAAACCAACATAAAGTTGACCATGAGTAAAACTGGCTTGGGTATATAAATACAAATTTTGTCAAAAGTCTGTCCCTGTGACTTATTTGTGGTCATTGAGTATGACAGCCTATTAAGGAACTGTTTTCTTCTAAGTTGAAAAGGCAAATTTGTATCTGATGGATTTAGTGTTATCCGTGGTATAAATACTCTGTTTCCATGAAATCTACAAGTTATAATTTCAGCATCTAAGAATGATGGGAAAAGCTTTCTTATTATCAGCCTTGTTCCATTTCATAGTCCTTGTTTTGGATTAAGATTACTTAACAACAATATAATTGCCCCTTCTTTAAGTTTTAACCTATGTGGTGGCATGCCTATTGGTGTAAGACTGTGGAGAAACTCGAGAGAGTACATATATTGATTCTCCTCTTCATCTGCTGAATCAACACTGCAGTATTCTCTTAATTCCCCATATAATTTATCTAAAAAATTTTCATTCAGGTCAAAGGATTCATCATTATTTGCAAATAGGATAGCTTTTGGATAATAGGTTGTGTCATCAAAGTAATATTTTCCCAAATTAACAAAATTAACACAATCTGTATCTTTAGCAAAACAGCCTTCTGGTATTATAATGGATTCCCCAAACAAACCATCGCCTAATTTCAGAAGCCAGTCTGCAAATTATTTTTTACTTGACTTTGTTCTCATGTTCTAAGATAATTTTAATTTTTTTTTCAGTTTGGACCACAGATGGCTTTGGTTAATACAGCTCCCTACCATATAATCATTTGATGCTCTTGGAATAACTGGTAGAAGCTGTCGAAAATCTCCTTCCATCAAAATAACTTTCCCACTGAATAATGCATCACTTTCCATTTAATCTTTCAGTAATCTATCCACAGCAATAAAACAATGAGTTGGTACCATTGGAGCTTCATCCCATATAAACAGTTTTGAATTTTTTATAAGCTCTGCTTCATATGAATTGCCTTTTAGCTTGCATGTTGAGCTTTCATTTATGGGAATGGGGATTTTAAATAGAGATTTTTCGTTCTGCCTCCAACGAGAAATGTAGCAGCTATTCCAGTTGAAGCGCAAGGCAAAACTATATCTCCTTTACCTCTAGTTATATGCATTATTGTATTATACAGAAATGTTTTTCCAGTTCCTGCTGGTCTTCTACAAAGAAAGTTTTGTGTTACCCCTCATAACTTGAGTGCAGACTATTGCTTTCTGCTCGCTATTAACTTTTTCGTGGTTATAATTTCCTGTTGCTTGCTCTTCTAAAATATCAAAATGAACCCCATAAAATGTTGTTTTTGTTAATTGGCATTCAGGCAGTCCGAAGATTTTTTAATTTGAATCATTGCTTTTGAAAAACTCCTATATCTGAAAGAGTGCATTCAAATAAGCAGTTTCTCTATCATTTGTTCCGGTATTTAAAAAGTCTTCACTTATTGAATCCTTAAATTTATTCCATAAAGAAAGACGGTCTTTAGGATTACAAAATAAACAAATAATGGCAACAAATTTCTAAGCTGAGAAGGCATTAAATTTAGAGTGGTATCTAATAATGTCTCCTCACACTCAGAATCTCCAATGGTTATCAACATCACTGTTTCCTACTTTTACAGAAACTTTTCAATTTCATGTTAAATATCCTGGCAACAATATCTGGTCTATTTTCTGGCTTATGATAGGCTTCAATGTTGTTGATGATTTCTGAACATTTTGGGTTGCAAGTAAAATTAATAAATAGATCTGGCTTGCCAAATGTTCTTACCGGAGCCATTGCATCTTGATAGTTCTGCTGCATAGCTCTAGGTCTTTGTTGAAATGTTGAAGGCAAAATGAATAAATTGCCAGTCCTGACATTTCTTTCAACTGCTTCACCATGCAAGAAATCCAACAGACCTTGGTAAAGCTCAACCCTTAAGCTTTTTTGATTGTTTTAATATAGTTTAGCCTGTTTCCTTCAACCCTGACATAAACATCAACCAAGTACTGCTGAAACAATTTCCCACTACTATGCAAAATGCTAAAGCCTTCTCTTACAGCCAGCCTAAAAGAATAAAACTGAAGAGTGGTTACCTTGTTTCTAACTGCTATTCTCCGCACTTCAACGTGTTCCATATTTACTGACCAACCTTTCTCCCCATAAGGAAATAGTAGAAGATAGGTCATAGGGTCACAGTTGGGATCAAGTACATGAATTTTTTGACAAATATCTTCACGAGGGTAAATAGATGTATCTCTATATAGAGGAGGGTTACCGTCTTCACCAACAAACACTGCTGCAAAGTCGAAAAATTCCTTTGAGCTTGGAGCATAATATCACATAACGAGGAATATTTTCATTTGGGATGAAATATATAAAATATAAACTTTATTTCATGTACTATTAAGGGCCCTCTATACTTGAATATATTTTGGTTACAATATTCTATTCATGTTTTTTGGTGCTACTTTGAGTATATAGAAATGCTATTTTTTGTATATAGAGTGACGGGCCTTTGTTTACTGGTCGTAACAAATTTAAAACAAAATCTTTTTAAAAGTCGATGATGAAATTTCCTCATAAACAAAAAATTCAGCTGTCATATAGCTTTTTCTTTTTTGTTTATTTTTTATTAAAAGGTGCTATAGTTTAATTTAAAATTACAAAGTAAGACTTTATTACTGAGACTGACACATGGACTGAGTGACAGTTCAAATACTCAACAATTGTTAATATTTGTATACGAAATTTCATTAGAAGAATATGGAATGCAGAATGGCTAACTAACAGTGATTAGATGGCTAATGTAGATTTTCGATTCTCTCTCACAGATACATTTTTTATAAACTATTTTACACCTATTTCATCCTCTAGGTTTACAAAATGGCATTTAATAAAACAAAACATATAATTACTTTATCATCTTCATGATAACCTCAGTGTTGAACTAATGATAATCAATATAAACCATCAGTGGTCTATCTATGTGTAAATATTTAGTCGGGTACGGCTAGTATTAAATATTATTGACGTATTGATTTCTTGTACAGATAAATAATGCACTGCAGTGATTAACAAAACGTTCACAGCAAAGAAGAGTCAGCATGTCTACGTAGATTAATGAGCTGATATGATATTACAACTTGCCTATCTTTAAACAAATAACACCTTTTCTATCATCCACTGCCCCGAGTCAACACAATAAAACAATGATGTTTTGTAAACGTGACGTTATGGTCGCAACAACATCAAAATGGAGACATGCTAAGCTTAAAGTATACATACAAATGATACTTTATATTTTAAGACAGAGCTTAGATGAACAATCCACTGAATTCTTCTCCGTGTGTCATTAGATCTCATACCATGCTTAAGATTATACCAACCATGATTTATTCAAGCAAAAATGAATTATTTGTGTACGTTGTTCTACTTGCGTTTTCATCAGTGGAAAGTCAAACATTTTCTATAGTTTAATAACGTTTATTGTCTGTACTTTAATAACGTTTATTGTCTGTAGTTTAGTAACGTTAAGTTGTAATAAAAAGTCATATCTTTTATCAGTGAAAAATTATAGTAAATTTAAATATGACCGTATTTATGTTACAGTAAAGTTTTGTTAGTTAGAGTACTTTCTATTTATAATTATTGTACTAAAGACGTTTAATACTAAAATTAAACAATAATGTATATCTGTATCTTTATAATATCTACTTTTAATTCATTAATTAAAAAAAAATTAAAAAAAACAATATTATATTGTTTTATAATTTTTCAGTAAGGGCTGTCTTAGACTACAATAATTATATTCAACAGACGAGATATAGTGCACTGTTTAAACCATCAGTAACATTTGGAAATGTAAAAAGTATAATTGACTGCGCCAGAAGATATCATGCCAACAACAACCCCTGTTCAGCATTCTCTTATGACAGAGACAATTTAACTTGTAATCAGGGTTAGTTTCCTGTTTATTTATTTCAAAGGTTTTTAATGAATTGTTGATTTTTTTTTTAAAACAAGAAGAAATCGAAATGACTGACCATCACACAGACACACTGAGACCATCACACAGACACACTGAGACCATCACACAGACACACTGAGACCAGCACACAGGCACACTCAGACCGTCACACAGACAGACACACTGAGAGCATCACACAGACACACTGAGACTATCACACAGACACACTCAGACCAGCACACAGACACACTCAGACCATCACACAGACAGACACACTGAGAGCATCACACAGACACACTGAGACTATCACACAGACACACTCAGACCATCACACAGACACACTGAGACCATCACACAGACACACTGAGACCATCACACAGACACACTGAGACCATCACACAGACACACTGAGACCATCACACATACACACTGAGACCATCACACAGACACACTCAGACCAGCACACAGACACACTCAGACCAGCACACAGACACACTGAGACCATCACACAGACACACTGAGACCATCACACAGACACACTGAGACCATCACACAGACACACTTAGACCATCACACAGACACACTGAGACCATCACACAGACACACTGAGACCATCACACAGACACACTTAGACCATCACACAGACACACTGAGACCAGCACACAGACACACTGAGACCATCACACAGACAGACACACTGAGACCATCACACAGACACACTGAGACCATCACACAGACACACTGAGAGACCATCACACATTCACACTCAGATTAGCACACAGACACACTTAGACCAGCACACAGACACACATGAAATGATAAATTCAATAAATATTTACAGATTTACAGTTTCTATATAACCAATGACGTAAACATATGTCATTTGTTCTTATCAGATATTTATACACCCTGACTTACAGTACAATGTTGCTTTTACCAGAATCTGAATATTAATTTTAGATTACAGTTCAATGAAAAATCATTTTTAAAACGATTGTCCAAAATTAATTACACTTGAAACCATAGTTCCATATATTGTGATACGCATGAGTTATAAGACATGATTAAGATTGAAGTGTTTACTTTTCTTGAGAGAGAAATACTATTTAAGTTATATAACTAAAGTTAACTTTCAGATGGTAGTTATGTTTATTTTAGAATATAACTTAAATAAGGGCATCCTTAAATTTTGATGCTTTTTACATATTTTACCCAACCTTGACCCTGAGACAAAAGTCATATTTAGGGATATGAGTGTCCGCTTCATCTAATTCATCTTAAAGAACCGTCCACTTCTACTGTTTTCTTATACAGGTCAGTGCGTCTTATCCCAACCAACAATGACCAGCTCTTCAGTGACCGTCTGCCAGACACAACAACCATCATGTGATTCGACTGCAGGCTTTAAAGTTGAGACCAATGGACACACAGTCGCTTGTCTGTGGTGGTCACCTACATCCAAAAATTGGACGGATGCAAAACGTGACTGTCTAGGTGTGTCTTTAGTATAGGCTTACATGAACCCTAACTTTAACTTTATTCAGCTACATTATCATTTATTTCTCCATGAAGCCGTCATTTGTTCCTCATTATATTGTTACGACCCTCTCGGTGCGCACCGTAGTCTACAGAGTGAACGCCTTGACGCATTAGAGACAGTGACGTATGAAGCCGGCAAGAAGATGGCCGTGATGTTATTGTCGTTGTCTATGTGTTAAAAAGATTAGTAAATACTCTTGGAACCCGCGCCGGCCTGTGTGTTGTTTTGATTTTATAAACAGAAGTTAAAGAGTTGTAACATTGGTGTCAGGGGTCGGAATTTTCTTTTCTGAAAATGGCCGGTAAGAAGCTAAGTAAACTTTTAGTTAGAGAGTTAAAGGAAGAATTAGAAGAAAGGGACCTTCCAACTGACGGCAACAAACAACAACTGTTTAATAGACTTAATGAAGCTCTTATTAATGAGGGGATGGACCCGGAGAGCGACTGTTTTGAGTCTGAAATCGAAAAGTTAAGAAAAGAAAGGAAAGAAGGCCGGAATGAAATGAAAGAATTACTTCAAGCAAAAAGAGACGAAATAGGAGATCTGAAGGAAGATCCCAACACTAGAACCGAGAAAGCAAAGATTGAATTACCAAAAGTGAAAGTAGTGAATGAAACGACAACAAAAGAAAACATGACTCAGAGACAGACAAAGTTAATCATTGAAGCAAACTTAGACATGCGGCCAGTTTTATCTGTGGATGTGGTCATCCAAGAATTGGCACCTGAGGATATGGTCATCCATGAAGTGGTACCTGAGGATGTGGTCATCCAGGAAGTGGTACCTGAGGATGTGGTCATCCATGAAGTGGTACCTGAGGATGTGGTCATCCAGGAAGTGGTACTTGAAGATGTGGTCATCCATGAAGTGGTAATGAGGATGTGGTCATCCAGGAAGTGGTACCTGAGGATGTGGTCATCCAAGAAGTGGTAACTGAGGATGAGGTCATCCACGACGTGATACCTGATGATGTGGTCATCCAAAACGTGGCGCACGAGAAGGAACTAATCCAAGAAGAGAAGTCCAGCGATCTGAGCCCCTGTGAGAATGATCAGTCTGCTGAATGTCTGAAAGCTTGTTGCAACCGCAGCCCTGGTTACTTTGAATATCCAGACAACTTAACAGAGTCTGATAAAAACAACGTCAAGAACAATGAACCACAACTAAACAATGGCCACGAATGCATGGACATCCACAACTGTGGAGTTGACGCTAGTGCCAACGTTTGGCACTCAACGGCAAGACCTCTGCAGGTCTTTATTTCTAGCACAATCTACCGCGCTCCGATAGCAAGAAAATCTTGGTGACCTGTGATGAGCCACCTGAGACGTTGGTGACCTGTGATGAGCCACCTGAGACATTGGTGACCAGTGATGAGCCACCTGAGACGTTGGTGACCAGTGATGAGCCATCTGAGACGTTGGTGACCTGTGATGAGCCACCTGGGACGTTAGTGACCTGTGATGAGCCACCTGGGATGTTAGTGACCTGTGATGAGCCACCTGGGACGTTGGTGACCCATGAAAAGCCACCTGATGAGTTGACGACCCATGAAGAGCCACCTGAGAAGTGGGTGACTCGAGTTGAGCCACCCGAGACACATGTGAACCAATATGAGCCACCTGAGGAGCGGAGACGAAAGGTTCAGAGGAGCGAGGAGACCAGCAGAGCGCATCGGAGCAGAGGCGAACGAAGCAGGACAGAGATGAACCTGGCCATTGACTTTTATCTGGTCAGTTCAGTATACATTCATCCTAGCTCTGTCAAACGCAAAACATTTCATTACTGCTACAACGTGTGTTTCACCATCGTCATGTTATTCTGCAACAACAAGAGCTTGATTTTGTTGGGCCTCATCAATGGAGGTCAGTATCCCGAACGCCTACACCTGCGAGAAAACCTACCTGGTGAACAGCCAAAACACATGCTCCTAGCTAGCATCAACGGTCACGCTGAGAACAGAGCTCTGTGTGTTGTTTTGATTTTATAAACAGAAGTTATAGAGTTGTAACAATATGTTAGTTCGGGGCCATAACTTGTTACTGTTGGGATAGAGTTAAAATCAGTTGTTGTTTTGTTTTTGTTTATAAGAATTTCATACCATTAACCCAATTTAAGCATCTATTATGAGGTAATTTTTATTTATGTATTTTTAGTCAAATAAACATTTCTCTGAGCTTTTTTTCAATCTCAGCCTTCTCTAAGGTTTATTTTGTATCCATTTCTTTTGACTATTTAAATTTTTTTTCCACCTATAAAGATTGTTGCATAACCTTGACGATTTTTCTACTTTTTATATTTTAAAAGTATCTTATTATTTTAACAAAAATTCGTTCTGACTGAAATATGTCTGGCGATTATTATACGAGATATTTATTTTTTTTTTAAATTCTTGCTTTGATATACGAACACTGCCTTGAATTGCGAGTAGTTAATTAAGTTGTATTTATTGCTGTTAAAGTGTAAAGACCATTTCTGTGATCTCCACCATAAGGTGATTTGTTTTTTTGTTTTTTTATAATTGTATGTCAAGCAGAGTAGATGTGTCAAAACATTGACTATTTCAAATGTGTGATACTTATGAACAATTGTTCAAATTAAAAGAAAACGTCATCATTTAGACAATAACTAAAGTTATAGACAGAGAGAGAGAGTGAGAGAGAGAGAGAGAGAGAGAGAGAGAGAGAAATAGGTTTAGACGAAAAGAAAAATCACGTTAGATTTTTCTGTAAACGTTTTGGCAAAATGTTTTGTTTTAAAAATAAATTCAGTCTTGGTGGTATTGTAATATCTATCTATCTATCTATCTATCTATCTATCTATCTATCTATCTATCTATCTATCTATCTATCTATCTATCTATCTATATATATATATATATATATGCTTATCATTAAACTGTTCCATGATGTTATCAAAAACCATACATTAAATGAACAGTTAAGTCAATCTGGATATTATCTTACATACAATTCAACAACTCATACAACGGATAATTTTCAATTAAAAAAAATTAACTGTGGGAGCTAAGTTATATTCAGAAAGAGGAAATCATAACATTGACAATGAAGTTTAGGATGCGCTCTAAACAGAATAGGAAAACCAAATTTCGGGCTTTAACCTTCATTCTCTGAATACACTAAAACTATTAAAGCTTCTTAGATTTTTAAGATTTGATATGCCATTTAAAATCTCAAGAGTATAGAATAATAGGTGATAAATGGCAGTAAGTTGTTTTACCACTTTTCAGAAAATACACCAGTTATTTGTTCCTAATGTTACTGTGTCGATAGATTTCGGTATTGCTCTACTATCTTAAAACTACTGTTAAGTAGGAAAAATATATCTAATTTATCAGTTTAAAAAGTTCAGGTCAAGGACACGTATATTTGTAGAATTATAAGTCATATTTTATTCAATTTAATGTGACCCACGTTTGGGAAATTTAATAAACTATAAATATAACAGATCTTCCTTTTATATCGTGTGCTAAGGCAGAACGTACAGTCACGAGAGTTCAACAAACTTTTTGTTTTTACCAATAGATGGGTATCTGAACTGACAAAGGCAGGTAGATGGAGCCATCAAATACTTACATTAGGAGGTATATGGACAAATCAAAGACTCATAAAGGGAGGCAGAATAACCAATCAATGACTGGCAATGGGTGGTAGATGGACCAATACAGACTGACAAAAGGGAGGCAGATGGACCAATCAAAGACTGACAAAACGAGGCAGATGGACCAATAAAGACTGACAAAAGGGAGGCGGATGGACCAATCATTGACTGACAAAAGGGAGGTATATGGATCAATCAAAGACTCATAAAGGGACGCAGATGGACAAATTAAGACTGACAATGGGAGGTAGATGGACCAATACAGACTGACAAAAGGGAGGCGGATGGACCAATCATTGACTGACAAAGCGAGGTAGATGGACCAGTAAAGACTTACATAGGGAGGTAGATGAAGCAATACAAAAAAGTTGGGGCCTTATAATTATGGGATGTTTTTATCAAAGATTTTGTCGGGAATCGGCGGAACGTTGGACAGTAATGGGCATGAGGAGCAACAATGACCTCGGAGTGAAGGGGATCGAGAAGAGGACGGTGGAGGGAAGGATTGCGACAGTATGGAGAAGGATTGTGACAGTATGGAGAAGGATAATGACAGTATGGAGAAGGATTATGACGGTATGGAGAAGGATTGTAACGGTATGGAGAAGGATTGTGACAGTATGGAGAAGGATTGTGACAGTATGGAGAAGGATTATGACAGTATGGAGAAGGATTGTGACGGTATGGAGAAGGATTGTGACAGTATGGAGAAGGATTGTGACAGTATGGAGAAGGATTGTGACAGTATGGAGAAGGATTGTGACAGTATGGAGAAGGATTGTGACAGTATGGAGAAGGATTGTGACAGTATGGAGGTGTTAACAGGATTTAACAGTTATGTTACTTAAGGATATTGGCTTGAAACATTGATAATGATAAATTATAAACCACCATTAGTGTCTATACAATCACCATAAGCCACCATTCCATTCAACCCATTGACTTCCATTTTGAAAACACTCCTGAAATAATATATATATATATATATATATATATATATATATATATATATATCATCATATATAATAATATTCATTTCCAGTGTGCGTTAAATCGAAAGCGGAAAACAAGAATTCAAAATGGCGTCATCCCCTGTTTCTCGATTAAATTTTTCCTTTTGAAATATCTACAGTTTTCAATAGTTTCTGTGCTTTTAATTATGAAATGTAAAAGTCCCCAATATTAAAAATTAATAATTAGCATATAATATCATTCAAATCATTGTAGTATTTATTACAACAGAGCATTTTAACATCGTAAAACGTAAACAATAGTAATAATCGAAAATCTCCGACGTCGGCGATGATATGACTAGTGACCGCGTTTTCGTATCTAAGTTCGTAAATAAATTTCTTTTTAAAAGTCGATATAATATTTAAAAAAGAAATTCTGCAAAATTTCTGTACAAATTAATTTCTCAGCTTTTATAATATTTATTTTTTTAAAATAAATACGGCTTTGAATTATTTCTTAATTACAAAATAACAATATAGGCCTAAAAAACTAGGTCTAAATACAATGAAAACATAACCGAGCAATATTTTTCAAATAGTATATTAAAATTGCAACTTAATTTGTTTGGCGCGTTGTCAGGGTGGTTTTGAAGCTTGGACTGTACTCACTTTTATGCTGTCTATCCGGGTTCGATTTCTCCCAGAGACATTTTTTTAGTTGTTTTTTTTTTCAGAATATATCCTTTTAGTTGTTTTAATGAATAGTAACTAATTAGATCTCTTTGACATTTTTTTTAAAATTTAAATAATTTATCTTTTAGGATGTTGTAAGAAAAAGAAACAACAACTAATTAGATTTTTAATTATTTCATAACTTTAAAAAAAAAAAAAACACAGAGGCGTAACTAGGGTTTGGGGGGGGGGGTTCAAAATCGAAAGTCTCACCGGGCCCAAGCATGTCATGGCAGTGACGCCGAGAGCCAACACGGGCCCCAGGGCAGGGCATCATTGCGGGCCCCTTAATAAACAAAAATTCGTGAAAAAATTGACATGGTCTGGGCAGCCGAGCCCTCTTACAGATGCGGGCCCCTGGCAATGACCCCCCTGCCCCCTCTCGGCGTGCCTGTTTCATGGTATAGAATGTCAAAATGCAGGGCCCCCAAATCCTAGGTTCGGCAATGGCTTTACAAGTCTATCTTCCTGCAAAGGCTTTGCAGGGTACAGCTAGTATGTATATAATTTTCATTTGAATTCTGCTTTAAATTGAAAGCGGAAAACAATAATTCAAGATGACGTCTTGCCCGCGTCTCGATTCGATATTTCTTTTTGAAATATCTACAGTTTTCAATAGTTTCTGTGGCTTTTATTAAATTTAAAAGTCGCAAAAATTTTAAGTAATAATAACACATAATATTATTCAAATTATTTTAGTTTTTATTACAACAGATAGCATATTAACATCGTCTAACATAAACAATAGTAATAATCGAAAATTCTCCGACGATAAAACCAGCGTAAATAAAGTTCTTTTTTAAAAGTCGATTCTGCTGATTTCTATTCAAATTAAGTGCTCAGCCATAATAATAAAATTCTTTTTTTATAAAACAGGGCTTTGATTTTTTTTTTAAATTGCAAAATTACATTATATAGGTCTAAAACTAAGTCTAGTGGAACTGAAAAAAAATAATCGAGCGATTTTTCTTAAATAATACATTAAAATTATCACTTTGATCTTGAGCTGAATTGATAAGTGGCTTGGTGGTGTTCTTTATTTGATGACTATCCAGGGTTCGATTCCTCTCAGGGACATTGTTTTTTATTTATTCATTTTTTATTTTAGAATTTATACTTTTGTTGTTTTAATGAAAAGGAACTTATTAAATCTCTTTGACAATTTTTTAAATTGAAATAATGTATCCTTTAGGATGTAGTAAGAAAAAGAAAAACAATTAATTAGATTTTTAACTATTTCATAACTTAAAAAAAAAATATTTTGAAAATATGTATTAAAGCTGAACACAGAGGCGTACCTAGGGTGAGGGGGGTTCAAAATGGATAGTCCCCCGGTCGCTAGCTTGAGGCGAGCCCCCAAATTTGTTTTTACATTAAATATTAAGTACATAATCTCATGTTACGGTATCGAATGTCAAAATGCAGGGGCTCCAAAAGAGGCCAAGCCCCCGGGTCCCCAAATCCCTAGATTTGGCGCTTACTTTACAATAGTCTAATTTTATGCAAAAGCTTTGTAGGGTACAGCTAGTATTTATGTAATAGCTTGGGGGTTTTGCGTTAAATCGAAAGTAAAGGATTAATACAACAGTATTCCATTTTAAAATCGTCAAACGTAAACAATAGTAATACAATTTAAGAAGAAATCGGATCTGCCCGAAACCTAAAATAACCTAGCCTGCTGATCAAACCGAAGGGAAAATAGCTCTATGCAAAAATTTTTCAAGGTACAGCTAGTATAAAATAATAGCTGTTTGGGGTTCTGTAGTAAATCGAAAGTAAATAATTAATACATTAGTATCCCAGTTTTAAATAAAATCATGAAAAAACCGGATCTGCCCGAAACCAAAAATAACCTAGCCTACCGATCAAGCCAAATGGGATATAAATCTATGCAAATCTTTTCCATCGTACAGCTAGTAAATAATATTTGTAATCAATCAGTACTAACTGGCTACAGGAAGCATCGAAATTTAAATAATTGTAAACTTTGTGCATACATTGGTAAACTTTGACTTTATGACTACATTACAGTTTTCTGTAACTATTTAATGAGAAGTTCTCCGAAAAAAAAATAATTAAAAAATAAAAGAGTTTATTGATTCTGGTCCCCTTGACATTAATACTCATATCATAATGATATTAGTCAAATAGCTCATTTTTTTTTTTACCCATAAAGGTGTGACGTCTTAATTATAAAGCTTGTGCTAAGGGGAGGTTAACATGTAGTTGTTTTTTTTTTGGGGGGGGGGGGAGGGGGAGAGAGCCGTCGTCAATTTCGAAGAGCCTACATAAAAACAGTGGTTTTCAAACTATAACACATACATTTAAATTATATATATATAAAAAAACAGTATACATAATTTAAAAAGTTTAATACTTAACAAGAATTTACAAAAAAAAAAAAAAAAAGTAATAATAAACTCCATCTACTGGTCGTATAATGTCTCTAACAATAATATAAAACTCTTGCCAATCAAACTTTCACAAAGCTTGACATTAAAAATTGTGTTTCATTGATATATAGGCAGTCACATATTGTATTCTACTTCTATCAACTCATTTCTCATTAAATTCAACTTTCCTTCTATGAACCCAGCGGATACAAATATATGTATGTAAAAAATGGTTTTTGATTTTTTTTAAAATGAGCTAAACTCTGCTAAATCATCAAATACATTTATTTTTAGTTTGTTCTATAGCGTAAAAAAATTACTATAAAATTGTAATTACAATTGGCTGCTTTTTATTGCCGATCGGTGACTGAACAAAATTAAACCAATCTACTTTTGAAATTTACAATATTTTTGATGTTATATATTCTGATGTTTAGGCTAAAGTAGGACTATAAAAGTGCTATAAGAAATGCTAAAGTAGATAAGTTTTGAATTATAATCAAAATTCAATCAAAATTCAAAGCAAACTTTCTCACAAACATATTTAAACTGACAAAAACACGCGGCATCATTTAACCGTCTGTCGCTACTGGAAAAAAAGTACATGACGCAGTCTTCAATTCCTTGTGAGTTGTCCGGATTATCTGTGAAATGGAATGATTTACAAAAACGATTTAGAATTCCGGGTGTGTGTACAATAACGCGTTAAAGTATATCCTAATTCATGGGTGTCTGTACAATACATGTTAGAGTCTATACTAATTTATGTGTGAGTGTACAATACATGTTATAGTCTATACCATTCATCGCTGAGTGTAAAATACATGTTAGTGTCTATATTAATTCATGGGTGAGTGTACAATACATGTTAGAGTGTATACTAATCCATGGGTGTGTGTGCAATACATGTTACAGTCTAAGCTAATTCTATTTTTTTTTTAAATTTAAAGTAATTATAATTGTTCAAATATTTATTAGTTTGTGAATATAATATTTTAATGTAATATGTAATATTTAAATACTTGGTAAAAATATCTGTGGAATATAATTGCTCTCTATAATGGACCAATCGTCCTCCCATCTAAAGACATTCTCCACATCGATATCACTTAGCCCAATGTAGTATCTTTCCGATTTCCTTTGCACAATTTGGAATTTCTCCCAAGTTTTAAAAGTTGCCAGGGTGGATCCTTTGGCTGAGATGTCAATACATGTAAGAAAAGACAATTTTTTTATTAAAAATTCAGTTAAAATCAATAATTACAGACTTATATTAAATGGCTGAGTATGCTCTAAAGCAATTATATTGTAGTCTGTTTCCAGACTTCGCGGTGTATTTTCATATAACGGGTAAATGACTGGTGTAGCCTAATTAGTAAAGTCTGATTCATCTTGTTATCGGGATTCTTGAACTTTTAATTATCATATAAAAACTGAAAATGTTTCGTTATAAGATTTCCCATAATCAAAAATATTAAATTGAGAATGTTTAAGATTATGTTATGAATATTTTAAAAAGTTTTTATTTTGTTTTAATTTGTGGAGATCTAATCAACAACTATATTATCAATTGTATGTACTTTAAATTATGTCTCTAACGTATTGCTCGCGTCTCGATTCGATATTTCTTTTTGTGCATAATTCTTTACTGCATAAAAGAATCTTAGTAATAAGATTGACATCAATATAGCTTTGTTAATATTCATAATTTATTTAACTGTTAAATATATATAAATAAATAAATAAATATATATATATATATATATATATATATAAATTCTGATACTATTATAATACAGTCATATGATATATGTTATATATATATATATATATATATATATATATATATATATATATATATATATATATATATATATATATATATATATATATACATGGGTGTCGCTAGGAATTTTTCCAGAGGGGGACAAAAAATACGTTTTTTATTTTAAGTGACAATGCCATACAGGTTTATTTTTCAATTAAATCCAAGTTAAGTATAACATTAATTATTTATTTTGACATAAATAAATATATTCGAAAATTGAAACATTTTGACTACGAGCACAAGCATCTTCCGATTTTAATTTTTTCTTATTTAATTTGGCCTTCTGTAGCTTGATTTATCCATCGAAAATGTTTTTGGCGTTATGGTTTTTTTTATAATCTGGAAACTCTTGTTAGTTTATAATCGTCTGCCACTGAGTGAATTTTTTAATTTATCCTAAATTAATATGAAAAGATGGATATCAGAAAATAAATGTACTGGCTCAATAAAACGAAAAGTAGAGCAATCGCGGGATTCTGAAAAGTCGTTATTAGAAGATTTTTGCTGGGGTGGGGTGTCGGGCAAAATATTTTCCGACACCGACACCGGTGTCGGTTTTCTAAAATCCGCCGACACCGACACCGGGGGGGGGGCAAGGGAAGATAATTGTGTATTTTTCCTTTTATATATCTCATACTATATATATAAAGATGCTCGTCTAATTGTATATTTATTCTTCTTGGCTCTACAACCCATTTAGGGTCCGTTGATCAAATTGCACTGGGCCGCCCAAGAAACAATAAATTATTTACTTTTTATCTATTGTAGTGTATTTCTCTCAGGATAGTGCAACACCTACCCCTTTCGGGCCGCGGTAAAATTATCAAATGTCGAACCGTCTGCGGCGAGAAAAAGGTTAGGGACCACTGCACTAACACACACACCACTTCTATGGTACCGGTAGCTTTTTTTTTTGTTTGCACAAAATAAATATTGCCTTTGTATCTTACTATGCTGCTCTTTAGTAGCAAATTTGTCGGCATTTTTATTTTTCGACCTCACCATGAATATACCTAATTTTATAGATGAATATAAAAAAAAAAAACTTAAAGAAGGTATAATTATGTTGCAGCATGTATTGTATGGGCCTAATTTGTAATGTAATTACTAAATAACAAAAGTAAATTAATAAAATTCCCGAACTGTGCAGTTAAATGTGTTTATTTAAATAATTATGCACAGGGCGCCGAGTTAGACGGGTCTCCGAAATAGTAATCTTGAAAACAATGTTCAGTGTCTAAACAATACAAGGGCAATCTAAGTCCCGTTATAAATTTTGATTTGACCCGCAGTATACTCCCTTTTTCATTTACATAGATAACATTTACATTTATGTTAGCTCACGTCAAGTATTATAAACACCCCAGTGATCTGCTCTTGGTCCAGCCCTTCAATCAAATTAAAGAACCTATTGTGGTTTTTCAGTGGTTATAAATTTACATCCCTGATCTGCGATTTTGCAGCATGTCCTTTACGGTGACAAAAAAAAGTTATCAGTTGTACATGTAACATTGAAAGATCACGAAAAACACTAGATATGGACATCAAGAGTAGCTGCAGTGAATACATTGAAGTAACAAAATTGTATGGTTTACTTTAAGATATGCCACAGTATGTGGGATGTTATTTTTATAGTAAACCTGAAGCGGCCAATTCGCTACTTTTCATAAGTTGTCATTTATGTGTAGGCTTATGCTCAAATATTGGTCAAGATTATTATTAACGATTGCCTAAGTCAGCAAGTCACTGCAAAGTACAGACATAACCAACAACACTAGAGCAATGATGCTTGGAAGTTTATAAGTGGCCATTCAGAGAATGCAGAATGCTGAAATAAAATCACGGCAAGGCCACAGACAATGATAAAAGATTTTAGAAAAGAGAGAGGCGTGAGAAGACACTACATACTTAATAGTTTATAGAGGAAGGAATCGTTATTTTACACCCTAATTAAACCTGACATATGTAGTGAAAATGTTATGTATTGTAATAGGTGTTGGGGGGGGGGACTGGCGCCTCAACAGCCCCAGCTACGGACTGGGCCTTAATGTAGTGCCATTGTGACGTAGACTGGTAATGTTTAAGTCTGGCTGAGAGAAATTAAGTTGTGGAGAGTGTTAGTTGTGAAACAGATCATTCTTTGAAGTTCTAAAAGACTTGAATAGGTTTGTGTGTAATCTTTCTCCAACACGGATATTGATGGAGAGATGCAAACTAAAAATTTCTCATGATTTACAATGAATGAGTGAATAACAGAGTGAAAATAGCCAGTATCCTTCCTATCTGCTTTCAGTCAAAATTCAATTAATGTTGACAAGTTTTTGTAATGTAGAGAATCTCGCTTTGGAAAATAATACATTTGTTGATAAACAGATTTACCACGTATTTATTTAAAAAGAAAAGAAGAACTTAAGAAAGATTTGCTAAGAAATATCTGACGTGGTTCTGGCTAATTTAATAAAAGTTATAGTATTTTTTTTTGGGGGGGGGGGGGGTTAGCGCCGACTTCGGACAAGTACAAATACCGACATCGACACCGGCACCGACTCCGGACAAAATGCAAATGCCGACACCGAACCGACACCCAGGCTTGCGGAGCCGCCATATTTTTTTTCGGCTCCGGCTCCGGCTCCCACAAATTTGACGGCTCTGGCTCCGGCTCCGGCTCCCTATTAAGATAGTATCACACGAGACAAAAATTTTTCTAATTGCTCCACCCTAACATCCCGCTGATAAAAAGTTATGCAAATTTTGCCGCGTTCACCCCCATGGTGAGGAACTTGAAAAATATACGCATTGTCCATTGTCGTTTTTACTAAAAACAAACCATTTCAGTGCATCCAGAAAGTAGTAAAGTTCCCTTAGCCCTAAAGGGCCATCGGGGCAGATGAAGTGTAGAATTCATCTGTTTCTATAACCTCGGCATATGAAGGGATTGTGTGGTTAGTATCCAGAAACGTATCATTATTTTCGATCGAGGTTTCACTAGTCGCCATTTTCATAAGTAATAAAAAGTTATTTCAATGATCAAATTAGCAAATATTAAATTGATACATTATTTAAAATATTTTAAAGACTTCAGTATTTATATTTATGATTGATAAATTCGAAGTAACTATTCGGACCCGGGCAGGCCCGTAGCCAGGATTATTGCATTGGGGGGGGGAGAATTTTTTTTTCGGCGGGAAGGGGGGTTGCCGAAGAACTGATTCTGGTGTACAGCGGCGGATCTAGACAACTTTGACGGGGGGGGGGGTCAATACTTTGACCCCCGGGGAGGCGAAACTGTTTTCATTGTTGAAAATTGATCTTTGAACAAAAAATATTTCGATAATTTAATGATGTGTTACCTAAACTTGCAATAACCGGGGGGGGGGGACATGCCCCCCGGCCCCTCCCCATAATTCCGCCCCTGGTGGGGTAGAAGAAATGTTCGGGGGGGGCGAAGATGGAGGTGCGAAGCGCCGAAAGCTTGCGAACGGAGAGGAGAGGTTTTGGGAGGGGACCTCAGTGAGTCCCCTCCCCAAGAAATTTTTTGCAGTTCCATATCTGGAATGGTGCATTTTAGTACCGATTGTTTAGCTATTAATTAGAAATATATAATTTTAATCAGGCTTGCGGAGCCGCCATATTTTTTTCGGCTCCGGCTCCGGCTCCTACAAATTTGACGGCTCCGGCTCCGGCTCTCTATAAAGATAGTATCACACGAGACAAAAATTTTTCTAATTGCGCCACGCAAACATGCCGCTGATAAAAACTTATGAAAATTTTGCCGCGTTCACCCCCATAGTCAGGAACTTGAAAAATACACGCACTGTCGGTTTTACTAAAAACAAACCATTTCAGTGCATCCAGAAACATATCATTATTTTCGATCTAGGTTTCACTAGTCGCCATTTTCATAAGCACTAAAAAGTTATTTCAATGATCGAATTAGCCAATAGTAAAACGATACAATATTTAAAATATTTTAAAGACTTCAGTATTTATATTTATTATTTATAGCCAGGATTATTGCATTGGGGGGGGGGGGGCGAAGAAATTTTTTCCGGCGGGGGGGGGGGTGCCAAAGAACTGATTCTGGGGTACAGCGGCGGATCTAGACAACTTTGACGGGGGGGGGCAAAACTTTGACCTCCGGGGGTGGGATGGGCGAAACTGTTTTCATTGTTGAAAATTGGTCTTTGAACAAAAATATTTCGATAATTTAATGATGTATTACCTAAACTTGCGATAACCGGGGAGGGGGGACATGTCCCCCGGCCCCTCCCCATAATTCCGCCCCTGGTGGGGGGGGGGCGAAGATGGAGGTGCAAAGCGCCAAAAGCTTGCGAACGGAGAGGAGGGGTTTTGGGAGGGGACCTCAGTGAGTCCCTTACCCAAGAAATCTTTTGCAGTTCCATATCTGGAATGGTGCATTTTAGTACCGATTGTTTAGCTATTAATTAGAAATATATAATTTTAACTACGTTTCAATAATGCATGGCATGTTGCAGTTTTGTTAAAAATAATTTAAATAGTAAAGAGTTTGAATGATAAAAATTTATTGAGGCTGAGCAATTTCTGATTCCTGTTATAAATATATTGACCATTTGTTCTGCTACACAATTGTTACATAATAGGTACCTGATTTATATCATTATACTGTTAGTTAAACGTACAACCCGGGAAGAACGACAAAGATCACGAATATAGCTTAGCTTTTTGTGTGATCTTATAAAATATTGAAAACAAAGAACAGATCTATCAACAACAAATTGACCAGTCGCAATTATCCAATTTAAAATAAAATTAATTCTGCTAAAAAGTAAATTTGCAAATTAAATAACAACACTCAGAAATCACGGAGTTTGTACTTTATTATTTTATTATACATTTTAAGTGAAGTCAGAAGTCAATATTATTTTATTAACATATTTAAGTTGCTTGTTGTCCTCAGAAGATATCAATATATAAAACCATTACAAGGTTGCGAACAGGCCCACCGACAGAAATTTCGGGTCCCTGTGCAGGGGCGACACGGGCCCCCGTGCTGATATTAATATTTTCAAAAGTTGATTGGCCAGCTCAGTCCGGGCCCCTAAAACGAAATTGAACAAAATGATAGATGTTTTATAGCCGTTATTATTAAAATTTTGTCAAAAAGCTCAAATCATGCACGGGGGGGGGGTTAGGTCATGAACGGGGGGGGGGGTCAGCCCCCTCTGGCTACGGGCCTGGACCCAGGTACCAATAAACTCCGATTTTTATTCGGACCCCGTCCCAATAAAGTCTGATTGTTATTCGGACCCGTGGCAAATATGCACTTAGCTTAGCTATACATAAACTTTATTATTGTTTATTTTTTTTTATATAATAGTTTGAATTGTATGATTTAATCATTACTCAGTGTCTAGGGTTCCACTAAGCGGACTCTGTATTATTATTATTTCGGGTTCCGTCTAATAAAGGTTAAATATAGCTAAGCTTAGTGCATATTTGCCACGGGTCCGAATAACAATCGAATTTTATTGGGACCTGGGTCCGAATAGCCACAGCCTTATAAATTTATCTGCTCTATTTCAGATATTCTGTTTATAATAAAATTGTTAAATACAGAAAGCTACCATTTTGTTTTTAGTCTATTACAAATTGTAGGAGGCAAACAATCAAACAGATTTGTAATTTTAAAGCTAAAAAAAAATTCTGCTGTAAAAAAAAACAGATTTTTCGGCTCCGGCTCCGGTTCCAGCAAAAAGTAGCGGCTCCCGGCTCCTCGGCTCCGGCTCCGCAAGCCTGCCGATACCGACACCGAGCAAAGTACAAATGCCGACACCGGCAAAAACTACCGACACCACCGACACCGACACAGACTCCCCAGCCATGGATTTTAGGGCATTTGCAGTATCTGAATTATCACATGCATTGAGGACAACAGTGCAACAACAGCCAGACACAACTGAAGAAACTATTTCTAATTACATTGTCGCTGTCACTTCTTCATTTCCAAAATTGGATATTGCCAGTAAAAAAATATTTAACTATTGAAAACAACCATATTGACATTCATTTTATTTTCTGTACTGTGTGTATCTTTACAAAACCTATGACATTCCCTTAGGTCCTGTTTCTGTTTCATTTTACTAGGTTTATGTTTCCTTTCAACTGTCATGCATATAGATGGTGTATGACCTCTCATCTTGCATTTTAAACAACAAATATTTCTCAGTTTAAAACAATTCTCTTTGACATGACCAAAACTCCTACAAAAGCTACATTCAGGTTTATTAAAATAAGTTATGTCTCTTTATATTATATCTTATTGTCTGATAATCTTTTCTTGCTCTGTATGCATTTCAAACTAAATGGCTAGACCTATTGTGAGCATGTCTATTTCTATAGCTATTCTGAGGTCTGTGTTCATTTCTGCCACTGTCATATTTATCAATATGATGTCTAGTTCTAAATGGGAAAAATGATTATTTATGTCCTATACCTTATGATCACTCATTATTTGATTACCTTGTTGTTGTTCCCCATCTAGGTGCTTGTGACGTGGTTTTTTGTGAGGTCAGGCATGTATTAATATTAGTACTGAAATTGTGTCATTCACCAATGGTTTGGCGGGAAATTACCCACACAATTGCCTTGAACTTTGGTTTGGCTGGAATTTAATTACACGATAGCATTGACCGATAGTTTAAGCGGGAAGCTGCCCACGCATTATGCTGATATAACTGTATAAATGATAATGACGTAAATAAAAAATAGGTTCACACAAGCAGGCAGGTGATCTGGAGCCCAAGTATTAAAATTATTGGCGGAAATGATAAAGAGTTAATATAGAGTAAACACACAAAGAGATTATTGTATCCATGGATGTTACAGTAAGATATTGTTTATAGTGATCGATCATTTGTGATTTTCTCATTTGGATATTAATTGCGACACGTGTTATCCATAATATTATTCTATATAGATCATTCATTGTGGATTCACATCTGTTAATATCACGCAATTGTTATTATTATTACGAGTTGTGTCATGTTAGTGTAAAGGCTCCTTATTCAGCCTGACAAAAGACATGCTCCTAACTAGCATCAACGGTCACGCTGAGATCAGGCTCAGTTTCGTGCGCAACATGGAGATTGTCACTTTCACATCTGAAGACGGCTCTATCACGCAGCACATTAACACACTATCAACGTGATAGACAGAGTAGACTTAACGTGATGGATGAAGTATACCAGGATGAAGAGAACGGGAGATTACGTACATAGTTCTGATTTCATTGGGACAGTGTTGTGAGAAATGATCTGCCCGGGACGGGCAGATTTAAGAAATGGGCCGTGTTATGGCTCCCTCGTTGCGTCAGCGCACCGTGAATTTTTGTAATTGAACGCGATGACGTAGAACAGAAACAAAGAGAAGAAAGTGACGTCTAAGCCGGCAAAAGCAGTAGCCATGGTTGCTGTTGTCTTTGTTTGAGTATTAAATAATCTTGCAAGGAACTCATGCCTGTGTTTTTAGTCAATAAACTGGGAGAGTATTCATCATTAGTATATTTTGAACGCAAGTGGGATACGACAGTGGGGAGGTATAAAAAGAGAACCACAAAAACCATCCCATAAGTAGTTTAAAGGATCTAAGAGATTTCATCTCATTCTTACAAGGGACTTCACTCCCTCGCTAAGAAATAGCCGCTATACAACATCATTAACACTTGCTTGTGCCTCTTTTTATCGTCAACTTTCAAAATATAATACACCATGTCACTTGCATTAAACATATTCACTCGCACTGCCTCTATTTACACATAAGATGTGTTTTAACATTTTACAATTTGCTTAACATTCGCCAACCAAGTTACTGTTAAAGTGAGATTTAGAGTCAGTCCCTGCTACAAATATTTATATCCTATCACGTGACACAGAAAAAAAAGTCTTCGAGTTTCTGGAGATATATTTTTTTTAATTGGAAAACTTCACAATTTGAAATTAATTATATTAAAAATTAATGAAATAGTAACTAATCATGGCCGTGGAATAAGGCGCAAAGTTAAAAATAATCCTGTGATTTTTGCATTAAAATGATTTTGTATTTTCAATATGAGCCTAATCGTATATACTTGTTTTAACAAGCGATTAAATGTAAGTACATTTTATGTATTATGCATGTTCATAAAAAAATCACAAACATCAAAAAAAAAAAAAAACAACAACATATTTTAGTTATTCTTATCTCAGCAGTGTGTGAAGTCCCTGAATAGATTAGACGAAATCTCTTAGACCATATAAACCACTAATGGGACTGTCTTTATGATGCCCTTCTTTCATCCCTACCATAGACGATAGTGCAATGGCCACGGAGGCACCACGGGAGATATAGCGGGGACTTTAGCCATAACTTGAAAAAAAAAATTGGTCCTTACCGGAGATCGAACCAGGGACCATCAGGTCAATAGTCGAGTTATTTACCACACGACCATCTTTCCATTTTATCTCAACAGTAAAAACATAAAAAACAAAACAAAAAACTGAATTTAGCTCTATTTAGCTCAACAATAACAAGTAGCTATTGCGCACTATCAAAACAATAAGGGAAATATGATCGTTTAGGAAAAACAAAACCAACCTAGACAATCAAGTTTTGCACCCGTCCAATTTTTTTCTATATCTGACCACCACAGACAAGCGGATGTGTTTCCATTGGTCTCAAATGTAAAGCCTGCTGTCGAATCACATGATGGTTGTTGTGTCTGGTAGATGGTCACTGAAGAATTTATTATTCTTGGTTGAGAGATGACGCACTGACCTATGTGTATGAAGTCTCTTTAATAGATGAGATAACATGTCTAAGATCCTATAAACCACTAATTGGACGGTTTACCACACGACAATCCGTCCGCCTATATATCTATATCGATATATATATATATATATATATATATATATATATATATATATATATATTAGAGCTGCTGTTCGATTAAAAATTTTAATCGAAATTAACGCATAATTAAAAAAAATTATCGCAAATTAACGCATATTTAATCGAAAAAATATTTTATTTATTAATTGTAACATTTTTTAATTCTATCAACATGCCATATTAAAATATAATAACAACGTGTTATTTTTTCGCACTTACTTGGCCTAAGCAATAAATTATTAAACCTTTGTGTGTGTGTATGTGTGTGTGTGTGTGTGACGTCTTTGACAAGCCAGACCTTGAAATGTTCGACTCCTATTTGACGCGAGCATGTAAGCATCCTTGTTCATTTGTTCTCAGTCTCACATGTGGGTCGCGACTTGTTATAAAGTGTTCGTCAACAGGAAAGAAAGAACAACAGAAGATGAAAAATGAAAGCCGACCGATAACATCAAAGAGTGTCATTTTACACAATATTTTTTTATTGATATAACTGACAGACCGATAAAATAAAATTCTTTTTTGTTGTTCACTAAAACATTGAACAAATAGTTGATAGTAAGAAAGTAAATGAATGAAAGAATATAAGAATAACATTTATAGACTGCGAAGCGCAAAGCAAAAACTTCAAAAGATTAAAAGTAAATTTGTCATTCAACTGGCCGACTGTGGTTGTATTGGTCGGGAGGTGGGTGGTGTTAACATTGGTAGATGACGTCACTTACCAACCAAAAGTTACATTGTTTCAAAGCAATGACACTTGTCAATCAAACTATAACACGTGCAGATGTTCATTAATTGCATCATTCAGGGTCATAAGTTTGAATTAAGAAATGGCAATCCTATTGTTTCAAGGTCATATAGCTGATATGATTTACGTAAACGTGTTCGGGTTTTTTTCTTCCTTTTTTTTTAAAATCTCGACTGATCTGGTTATAGAATTGGGTTATTTACTGATTTTTTTTTATTTCATCTGCAACTCTGAAATAACACCATTTGGGTAAAATTTAACGCATTTAGGTGTTTGTGTTAAATAATGTAATCGCATATTTTTAACGCATTAATTATGCTTTAATTGCAGTAAATCAACAGCCATATATAAAATTTAACTCAGTATCACAATAATTATGAAAAATACAGCCACTGTCTCGGGTACAGATGTATTAGCAAGATGTTATACTATCAAAATACGATACAAAATTATGTGCAAAAAAATGATGATACAAAATTTCTAGCATCTCGTTATTTTGGTCTAATTATAAACGGGTTCATTATACCTCCACCAATACACTACAGTATATAATGTAAACTAGTGAATGAAAGTTTTCTCTTTTCACATCGACCGGGAAGGGAGCAGGAGTTTACCTGTCGAAGGGCTAAATAACCAAAACCTTCATCATATATTACAAGTGGGGCTTCAGTCGATATACCTGGGGGTGAGGGTATGTGCGAATTGCGGCAGGGTGGGTGTGGTAGATCTACTTAATAAGTGGACTGAACTTAAACTTCAAATGGTGAAATTCTGTTATTTATCGTTTTGGTGAACTTTCCGCATTTAGTCAAATTAACGCATTTAAGTGTTGCGTTAAAAATTTTAATCGCAAATTTTTTTTGACGCGTTAATCGCAAATTAACGCAGTTTAATCAGCAGCCCTACTATATATATATATAACTTAGGAGTAGGTAGGTCTGTTAGATGAGGCGGACTGTCATCTTCAGGGTCAATGACACATAAAATCTAATTGTCCACCCATCTATACATTTGAAATTGAAACTAAACCACATCTATCTTCAAGTCTAGCCTTTGCATATCTTCTAATAATTTAACTATGCACACTGTACAGCCTGGTTATTTGATGTTTGCATTTTATTTTTAACAATTATTTAAAATTATCGAGTGTTATTTCACTCAACAAAACAAATTACTCCAACAAAGTAAACACATCTACTTTAGTTAGTCTCTTAATGTTTTATTATTTTATTAACATCTGTCACTATAGAGAAAAATATCACTTAATTCGCTATCAAGTCTTATAAATTAAGTAGATCATAATTAAATGTAATTAACAATTTTCAAGCCGACTGTTTTAAATTGAAGTTCATCATGGTGGAACTAGTTAAGTGTGTGTGTGTGGTTAGGGGGGGTTCTGTTAGTTGACATTTGAATTGCTCTTACATTTGCTACATCTACTTTACTTTAGAACATTTTATCACGGGAAGGGGCGACAATTGTAAAAGTCCGCCAAGATTAAAAATTGTGTACATCTACTTTACTTTAGTACATTTTATCACGGGAAGGGGTGACAATTGTAAAAGCCCGCCAAGATTAAAAATTGTGTACATCTACTTACTGTTTCAAATGTGGCATTATAATTATTTTTTGACAATGATTTTAAAAATGATACATTAAACTAAATTTTTGATTTCTAATTTTTTGTAAAGGTATTTGTTTACTTTAGGTCAGGCTAGATACATATCTCATCAGAACAAATGTCTTCTTATTACGTCATTGGTTTTGGTGAAACTGTTTGTGTGTTAGGTGAATATTACGTGATTGGTTGTGTAGAGACTGTACATTTTAAAATATTTGGTAAATGTATAATTTTCGTCTGTGACAGTGTGTTGATCATTCATTGTTTCTTTTTTGTGTAAAAAAAAATGAAACAAACCCTGAGTACAAGTTAATTTTTCACTGTCATAAGAGAATGATGAACAGGTGTTGTTGTTACCATGACATCTTATAGCAGTCAAACAAACTTTTTACATAGCCACTTGTCATTGATGGTTTAAATAGTGCACTATATCTAGACTGTTTTATATAGGTACTGTTGTCTGAGACGGCCGTTGCTGTAACATTATAAAACAATACAGTACATTAAAAAATTAGAATATATTGAATGAGTTAATTGTAGAGGCATGTATAATATAGAGACGCATTCTTGGTTCGTTATACATGTAGAAGGTCTATAATAAAATATTTAAAAATGGAAAGTTTTGAAACTAAACTTCAAAGAACTTGATAGTAACATACATAAGGTCATATTGAAATGTTCTTGAACTACTTCACTTATACAATAACTTGATTGTAACATACATAAGGTCATATTGAAATGTTCTTGAACTACTTCACTTATACAATAACTTGATTGTAACATACATAAGGTCATATTCAAATGTTATTAAACTACTTCAGTTATACAATAACTTGATTGTAACATACATAAGGTCATATTGAAATGTTTTTAAACTATTTCAGTTATACAAGAACGTGATTGTAACATACATAAGGTATATTGAAATGTTCTTAAACTACTTCAGTTATACAAGAACTTGATTGTAATATACATAAAGTCATATTGAAATGTTCTTAAACTACTACAGTTATACAAGAACTTTGTTTTCTTAGCCTATAACGTTATTTAACTAATATATAATGTATCGAATTTCCACTAACCTGTTGAAAACGTAATTAGAACAATATACACAAATATTTTTCTTCTTATGAAATAAGTCATTTTGTGAAAAATAAACAATGATTTCAGATCTATCGAAGAATAGGTATGAATTCAAAATACATTTTACGACATACTAGCATGTAACATCGTATCAGCTAATTAATCTTCGTTGAAATTCTGCCTCTTTATTTCTTTACATGAAAGAATAATTACTGCAGTGTATTTATCGGTACAAGGAATCAATAAGTCGATATTTACACATATCTTGACTCAACCAATGTTCTCTGCTCTGTAGCAAACAATTCCACTCGTTACTTTCCCTATCCATGTTAATCTTCTGTTAAACTCTCCACAGCCATGGCTCGATCTTGACATCTAGCTATCAACCTGTTTCTTGGTCATTCTTTCAGTCTTCTCATATCATGTGTTGTAAAAAAATTTATATTGCCTTAGTGTCTCTGATCTTTGCCATTCATCTCTACCATAAATAAAGAATAATTCGCAATTTATGAGTCGTGTAAAGCGATGTATGTGCTATTATTATTTACGTGATTGTCTTGAATTAAGTGTTGTAAATGTTTAATTTCTTGAGATGTCCGCTGTATATCTTGCGGAGACTATTTTATATGGACACCACGGGGAAAAATGTAATTATTATATGGTTGTAAATTTTCACAATGCGATAGGTATACATTAATAAAAAACATAGATCGAACAACGGAATCAAAGATAAGACGATCGATGATAAAGTCATATATATATATATATATATATATATATATATATATATATTAGGGCTGTACCGGAATCCAATTCCGGTTCCTGTTAAGCCGGATTCCGGCAGTTTTAACAAATCCGGTTCCGTTTCCGGTTCCGGTTAAAATGTGCCGGATTTAAGCCGGATTTCTTTGTTGTTTGAAATTTGTAAAAAATTTTTTTAACGCAACATAATTTTGAAATATTTAGCGCTATACAATTAAATTAAAACAATAACTTCCTTTGATTTTAAAACTTCAATAACGTCGATCGCTTTTAGTTCTTAGTACAAATATATTAAAAGGGCTCTTTGGATGTCAAGTTATGGGTCTTTCGATGTCAAAATGCGGCTTCATCAAAATCCGTAATATTGAAACAACAAATTTAGTGGCTGTTTAAAAATTGAGAAAATTGTAAATTATAACTTTAGGCTCTTCCGTCTCAAAAGCTTGCCGACCCCTGGTCTAGTAATACGACACCTTATCTTCCGCTACTTTTGATAAAATTCTTCGCATATTTAGATAAATAACTTGAAGATACATTTTTAATTGAACATTAAAGTGATATTGATTTAGATTTGAAATGCATTTTAATGTGTGCTTTTATGGGAAATAGTCAGATAATGGTTTAAATGAAAGTATGAATGAAATAACACGGTTCGGTGACGTCACTATGGAAAACTAATGAAAAAAAAAACAACGGGTGGTGCCACAGTATATATTTTTTTTGGAATTCATTTATTAATAAACATGTTTATTATACTTTCTAAGATACGGTATCCATTTCTTTGTTTGATTGTAATAGAAATCAAGTTAAAATTAGGTACAGCTTTATTAAAATAAATTTTCAAAACGAAGAATCTGTTATTTTGACAGAGTTATCTTTCTTAACTCAAGATTGGGAAAGGGGTTTTAGTCACAGTCTTCAATATCTAAATGGTTAATACTGTTTTTTTGCTATCTAGAACTTAAAAACTAAATTTTTATTCTATTTTTCATTCTTATATCTTTTTTATGTTAGGCGAGAAATTACTACTTCGTTCGGAAAAATTACTATTTAATTCGGTAAAATCCGGTTCCTGTTCCGATTCCGGCAGGATTCAAAAATTAAATCCGATTCCGGTTCCGATCCTTCAGGATCTAAAAATTAGATTCCGGTACGGTCCTAATATATATATATATATATATATATATATATATATATATATATATATATATGTACATATATATATATACTCCCTGTTAAAGAGATAGAAGATTTTACTAATGATAAATAATCAATGTGTGTGTGTGTGTGTGTGTGTGTGTTTGTGTCTGTATGTGCGTGACCGTTAAGTTCGGCATGTGTAAAGTTCTACATTTCAGTTGACCACCACAGACATGCGAACGTATGTCCATTTCTGCTCAACTTTAAAGCCTGCGCTAGAATCACATGATGGTTGTTGTGTCTGGTAGATGGTCACTGAAGAACTTGTCATTGTTAGTTGGGATATGACGCACAGACCTAAATAAAAATAAATATATTGTTATTACTTGAAATATGGATGCTTTAAAGACAAACAACAATTTTCGCAGTTTGATGAACGACAAGCAATAATTCTGTTGAATGAACCTTATCTGTTATGCACTATTTTGTTGAATGAACCGTATCTGTTATGCACTATTCTGTTGAATGAACCGTATCTGTTATGCACTATTCTGTTGAATGAACCGTATCTGTTATGCACTATTCTGTTGAATCAATAACATTTATTATTCACTATTCTACATCTGTAATGTAAATGCATTCAATATGTTCAGTATTAATTAACACCTATGATTGTGAATGGGTCAACAATCAAAGATATAATTGGAACTCTACTTTTAAATTTAAATTTCAAATAGTATATAAGTCGATCTGCTTGTACAACATGTTAGACTTAATTAACTCAAATTATAAAAGCGTGTGATTGTAAAGATGTAGCCGCTTTTAGATTCAAAGTGGCCGTCTTTATTAGTATCACTTTACTATACACACATTAAGGGCTGCAAAATGGGGATTACAGACTACTATGCGGCCCCCTAAAGTATGTATAGAGACGTTCTAAACTTAAAGTAGAATTCAGTTGGCTTATTTTGTCTTAGCTGTTACAAGTTTCCACCAATATTAAGACCGATGTGAATTCAATTATTTATAAGCCAATTCTGAAAAGTAAACATTCAGATGTTGTTTTTTTTCTCTGCTATATGAAAGCGTATATTCTTATAAATATTTTGGTACTTGTTCAACAGTTACCAATGGGCTTGTCTTTTGTATAAACGTATGATAGATATCAGATGAAAATTATTCCATGTTCATACATATAGAAA
This sequence comes from Bulinus truncatus, assembly GCA_021962125.1. Taxonomy (NCBI): domain Eukaryota; kingdom Metazoa; phylum Mollusca; class Gastropoda; family Planorbidae; genus Bulinus; species Bulinus truncatus. The sequence continues at coordinate 646,785 of JAGDYQ010000245.1, forward strand.
TTATTGTGAAATATTTTTATAACGATAATTGAGTCCACTGTAGAGAAGTAGAACACGATAATCAAATGCATAAACCGTTACTGAACAAGCTGAAACTATGATCAACATTTTGGAGAGGTAAATATTTAAAACATACATCAAAGTTTGTTAAGGTCAGTGATGAAGGAGAAAGAAAATATCCCAGCTAAATGAGTTATACAAGGACATTAACTTAACGTTATGTATAACTAAATGAGTTATACAAGGACATTAACTTAACGTTATGTATAACTAAATGAGTTATACAAAGACATTAACTTAACGTTCTGTATAACTAAACGAGTTATACAAGGACATTAACTTAACGTTCTGTATAACTAAACGAGTTATACAAGGACATTAACTTAACGTTATGTATAACTAAATGAGTTATACAAGGACATTAACTTAACGTTATGTATAACTAAACGAGTTATACAAGGACATTAACTTAACGTTATGTATAACTAAACGAGTTTAATAAGGTACTTTTTTAAACAAATTATAAAAGGAATTAAACTAAATGAGTTTTATAAGGACCTCAACTAAATAAATCATATAATGACCTTAACTAAACGAGTTATATAAGAAACTTAACTAAACGCATGATTGGATATCGTCAAACGGATGATACATTATTTTATTCATCCAATCAACAAAGAAGCAATTCAATAAAATATTGAACAAGACAACGCTGTTTTGTTGCTTTGAGGCTACAGTCACACAACGACCAAAATTAGGCATGCTTAGCTTAGCGCACAAATAAATATTATCTTCTATATTTCAAAGCATTGCTTGAATGTAAAGTTTTATGAATTCATCATCACACTTCGCAGATCTCTTAAAAATGTTTAATTTTTACAAAATGAATTATTCCGTCATGAAAGAAACATTTGTGTATATTGTTCTACTTACGTTTTCATCAGGTTAGTGAAAAACAAAACATTGTCTATAGTTTAATAACGTTTATTGCCTATAGCTTAATAACGTTTATTGTCTACAGTTTAATAGAGTATATTGTCTGTAGTTTAAAGACGTTTAGTACTAATTGAAAAAAAAAACTTTAAACTGAGATAGTTGTAGTAAATTTAAATGTGATCGTATTTATGTTACACTCAAGTTATGTGGTTTAGTCTAAATTCATACTATTTATAGCTATTTTACAACTGAGTTAAAAAATAAAAAGAAACATGAATGTATCTCTGTATATTAAAATCTCTATATTGAATTCATTCAATATCTTTTAATTTGTTTAATGTACTGTTTTGTTTTATAATTTTACAGTAACGGCCGTCCTATACAGCAATACCTATATAAAACAGACGATATATAGTGCACTATTTAAACCATCAATGACAAGTGGCTATGTAAAAAGTTTGTTTGACTGTGCCAGAAGTTGTCATGGTAACAACAACACCTGTTCAGCATTCTCTTATGACAGTGAAAAATTCACTTGTACTCAGTGTTAGTTTCATGTTGTTGTTTATTTTTTTTTACAAAATGAAGAAACAAAAAGTGTCTATCACACACATACACACGTGAAATGATTGTTTTATAAAATATTTACAGATGTGCAGTACACTAACAATGACGTAATAAAAAGGCATTCATATAACCTGAAGTACAGAACTAAATTACTTTTAGCAGAGTCATAATTGTATAAATAGTTTGTTATTTATTAAGATTTTTTTTTAAATAATGAAATAATTTATCAAAACAAGTCAAGGTAAAGAAATTAAAAAAAAAAGAGATAAGGTAGAAATGGTAAACATATTCATTCTTTTACCGTCGCCAGTTGATGTTGTTTTTTTTTGTTTTTGTTTGAATTTAAGAGTCTAACAATATAATAGTGATTTGGGTTCTGCGTTAAATCGATTGTAAACAATTAATACCACAGTATTCCAGATTAAAATACATTCATGAAGAAAACGGATCTGCCCGAAACCAAAAAATAACTTAGCCTACCGATCAAGCAATGAGGGGGCAGATGGTGGTCTGGTATAGCGCTCGACTGTTGACCTGAATGTACCTGGTTCGATCTACGGTGAGGACCATGGACATTTTTTAGTTCTAGGCTCAAGTTCCTGATATATTTTCCGTGGTGCCTCCATTGCCTTTGCACTATCGGCTACAGGGACTTCACACACCAATCAAGCCTAAAGAGATATAACTGTATTCTAAGGTTTTGCAGGATATAGCTAGTACTATATAATTCTGAAGTTTTTAATATTTTTTGAAAATATCTTCATCAAATAATTATATATCAAGCTAAATTAATTTTCAAAACCGATGCATGACCTGTCTTTAATTAAGACTGTCCAAATTTACTTTCTATTTCAATTGATTTTGGTTATGCATATTTTACCTAACATTGACCCTGAGATGATTATCACATTTAGTGACAAGAGAGTTTGTTTCATCTAATTCATCCGTCGGAACTACCCACTCCTAAAGTTGTAGTTTTATTATACAGGTCAGGGCGTCATCTCCCAGCCAACAATGACAGCTTCTTCAGTGACCATCTACCAGACACAACAACCATCATGTGAATCGACTGCAGGCTTTACAGTTGAGACAAATGGACAGACGCCTGTCTGTGGTGGTCATCTACAGCCAAAAGTTGGACGGATGCAAAACTTGACTGTCAGGGTATGGCCTGTCGTTATATGTACTTTTATTTTAACGATAGTCAGCTATAATACTTTTTCCAATGATACCATAAATATCTTTTTTTTTTGTTTTTTTAAAGATAATTTACTTTTTAATTGTCCGGATTGTATTTAATGTTATATAAAGTGTTTAATACGTGGCAGTGTATAGTTGTGTATGTTAAGTCCCTGTACAGATGATATTTAATGTTACATACAATCTTTAACACACGGCAGTGTATTTTTGTGTATGTTAGGTCCCTGTACAGATGGTATATAATGTTACATAAAATTTTTAACACATGACAGTGTATGGTTGTGTATGTTAAGTCCCTGTAATGAAGAGATGAAATCTCATAGAAACTATAAAACGCTATAAAGACAGTTTTTTTTTCAATGTTCTTCTTTCATCCTAACGATAATTGATAGTGCAATGACTATGGAGGCACCACGGCGGGAACATTAACCATTACCAGAAAAATCTTTTGGTCATCACTGGACATTTAACCATGGAACCTAAGGTTGATAGTCGAGTTTTTTACCCCATGAACATCTGACCTACTTTTAAAAAAAATCATGCCCCTAATTTGAACACCTTTTAAGTTATGCAGTGACATTCCTTCCTCCGTACCACAGCCGGGAGTGTGATGGCCGTGGAGGTACCAAGGGGGATATAGTAACATGGTAACATGGTAATAGTAATAGACATAAGAGCTTTTGATTTTTTATGAAAACGAAAAACGTTGGGCGCATGTTATACAACACTAGGATTAATTTTACATACTCATATGCATTTTATTTTCTAGACTAAATTCTGATAAATGATCTGCAATATCGTGATATTTCGAAAACCTTTTGTAATAATTATTTTGGGATTTAATTGTTAACATTTCATGATTCTATTACTGTAATATAAACATTCATATAATATAAGATTCATGCGCCCAACGATTTTCGTTTTTATAAAAATAAGAAGCTTTTATAAAATCTATTACAATTACCATGTTACCAATTTATTCAGAAATCATTTTCTGCTTTTTAGTACGCAAGAAAAACGTAGTTTTTTATAAAAAAAAATGTATAATGTAATTTAAAAAAAAAAATAAGGGAAGTAAGCCATGTTGAATAACTGTTACAAAAATAAATAATGAGTTACGCCCCTTTGTACGCTCCTTTGTTAATATAGCTTATATACTAAAAAAAACGGTACCCTACGAAGCCCTATTATTCGACCCTCAGAGGTCAGATATCGAAATGGACTTTTGATGTACACATGGCTGGTCAAGACCTACAAAATGATATATACATCATGGGTCTAGGACTTATGGTTGCTGAGATCTAGGGCGCTCCTTTGTCATTATAGCTTATATAGTAAAAACGGTACTTAATAAGCCCTCTTTTTCAGCCCTCAGAGGTCAAATCGCAAAATGGACTTTTGATGCACAAACGCAGGCCAAAACCTACAAGTTGATATATACATCATGGGTCTAGGACTTATGGTTGTTGAGATCTAGGGTGATGACGGACAGACAGACAGACAGACAAAACGGGGACAATATAGCGATTTTTTCTAAAAATCCTATTCCGGAACTTTTCAGTTTTTATTGATATTTTAAAACAAAAAATATTTGAATGTTTTAAATTATTTTATCATAAATAGATCAATCTCTCTCTCTTTCTCCTTCTCTCTCTCTCTCTGCGCAAATCCAGCAAGCGTCAGACACTGGCAACATAAGGAGGATTTATGAAGGCATCAAGCAAGCAACTGGTAAATTATTAAAGAAGACTGCAACCTTGAAGTCCAAATCAGGGGAGATCATCATTGACAAAAGCAAGCAAATGGGCAGATGGATGGAACACTATCTAGAGTTGTACTCCAGTGAAAACTCTGTCAGTACAGAGAGCATTGGACGCTATAGAAGACTTGACCGTCCTGAAGGAGCTGGATGCTCCTACCATGGACGAACTCAGAGTAAAACCATTGATGCCCTGAACAGTGGTAAATCGCCGGGTGAGGTCATCAAATGCGGAAAACCTGCCTTATTAGAGCCACTCCATGAGCTCCTATGTCTATGTTGGAAGGAAGGCAGAGTTTCGCAAGACAAGCACAACGCCAAGATAGTCACTCTGTACAAGAATAAGGGGGATCGCAGCGACTGTAACAACTACAGGGGTATTTCATTGCTGAGCATTGTAGGCAAAGCCTTTGCACGCGTGGTCCTCAACCGTTTTCAGGTTCTCGCAAACCGCGTGTACCCCGAATCACAATGCGGCTTCCGACAAGAAAGATCCACTGTCGACATGATATTCTCAGTGCGTCAGCTCAGGAGAAGTGCAGAGAACAGCAGATGCCGCTGTACATCGCCTTCATCGACCTAACCATGGCGTTTGACTTAGTAAGCAGAAGCGGCCTGTTCCTGTTACTGAAGAAGATCGGCTGTCCACCCCAGTTGCTCAACATTATAACCTCCTTTCACGATAATATGCAGGGAGTAGTCAGCTACGATGGGGACACTTCAGAACCCTTCACAATCAAAAGCGGAGTCAAACAAGGCTGTGTTCACTAGCGCCTACACTATTCGGCATATTTTTTTCTATGATGCTGAATTTTACATTTAAAGACTCTACAGAAGGTGTCTACCTACATACCAGAAGTGACGGGAAGCTGCTGAACATGGCCCGCCTAAGAGCGAAAACCAAGATTCGCACTATCCTTATCAGAGACATGCTGTTCGCTGTTGACGCAGCCCTGACAGCACACACAGAGGAGGACCTACAGCTCCTGATGGATCGCTTCGCTCAAGCATGCAGAGAATTCGGACTGACCATCAGCATCATGAAAACCAACAACATGGGTCAAGGCATCCCAGCTTCACCCTCAATCACCATCGACAACGAAGTTCTGGAGGTCACCGACAAGTTTACAAACCTGGGCTCCACCATCACCAGCAGTCTGTCCCTGGATCGACAAGAGGCTTACCAAAGCAACAAGCGTCATGGCCAGACTAAGTAAACGAGTTTGGTCTAACAACCAATTGACACTGAACACCAAGTTCAAGGTATACCAGGCATGTGTTTTCAGCACTCTTTTGTATGGCAGCAAAACCTGGGCTACCTATACCAAACAGGAAAATCGACTCGAGAGCTTCCACCTGCGCTGTCTCCGACGCATCCTTGGCATCATTGGCATAAGATGGCAGGACAAAATCACCAACACTGCCATACTCAAACAAGCCAGCTCACTAAGCATGCATCTCCTTTTGTGCCAAAGACGTCCACGCTGGCTGGGTCATGTGCATCGAATGCAAGATGGACGCATACTAAAGGACATCCTATATGGCGAGCTTGCCATTGGGCATCGCCCCGTTGGTCGCCCGCAACTGCGATTCAAGGATGTCTGCAAACGCGACCTCAAATTAACAGGCATCAGACTTGACAATTGGGAATAGCTCGCTGACGACCGTAGCGGGTGGCAACAGGCTGTTCACAAAGGCATCCTTAATGGTGAACAATTAAGAGACACCAACAGCAGGAGACCAAAAGACAGAGAGGGAAGATCGCACGGCAGAAACAAGCCCACGGTCCTCCATCCAGCTTTATTTGTGGCCACTGTGGAAGAGTCTGTCAGTCAAGAATCGGTCTGCTGAGCCATTCAAGAACCTGCTCTCAAAACACTACTAGATGACTAACCTAGAGCGCTACCATCATCTTTCGAGATGGACGGTTTGCCTACTATGTATATATATATATATATATATATATATATATATATATATATATATATATATAATTCAAGTAAATATTATATAACCTTTTAAAAATATATGCTACAATCATTTGTGTAGTATATGATTTTTTTTAATAAAAAAATATTCCACATTTTAAAGACGCATCATACTGAGTAAACACACTATACTAAGAAAAGCAATACAGCATACTAAGACAACATCACACCATACTGAGACAACACATCATACTAACACAACACCACTCCATGATGAGACAACAACCAACCGTACAGAAGAAACAACACACCGTTCTGTGACAACAACACACAGTACTGAGACAACAAAACTACGTTCTAAGACAACACGCAGTACTAAGACAACAGCATACAACACTTAGAAAACAACACACAATACTGAGACAACAACATACCGTCCCGACACATAAACAAACCGTGCTGAGAAAAAAACAAACTGTACTGAGATATCAACACACCATACTGAGACAACAACACACCATACTGAAACAAAAAGACACCATACTAAGACAACAAGATACCATAATGTGACAACAACACACCATACTGAGACAACACCACACCATTCTTAGACAACACACCGCACTGATACAACACTTCACCATACTCAGACAACAACACACCGTACTGAGACAACAACACAATGTACTCAGAAAACAACACACCGTATGAGACAACAACAAACCGTACTGAGACAAAACCACACCATTCTTAGGCAACACACCGTACTGATACAACAATGACCATACGTAAACAACAACACACCGTACTGATACAAATATACACTGTACTGATACAACAATACACCATACTGAGACAACAATACACTGCACTGAGACAACAAAACACCATACTGACACAACAACACACCGTACTGACACAAAAATACACTGTACTGAGAAAATAACACACCATACTGATACAACAATGCACCGTACTGATACAACAATACACCATACTGAGACAACAACACACCGTACTGAGACCTAACACTATATTAAACCCCTCGGTTCAGAACACAGATTTTCTTTCATTTAATCTGAGTTGCCTATCGTGTTTTTTTAATTTTTTTCATAAATGTATGTCTTCTTTTATTTTTATTGACTTTTCAGTCAGAGGATCCACCCTGGCGACTTTTAAAACTCTGGAAAAATTACAAATTCTGAAGAGAAAATTGGATTACTATTACATTGGTCTGAGTGACATTGATGTCGAGAATGTCTTTAGATGGGAAGATGATGGGTCCATTATAGACGACAATTATCTTCGAGAAATATTTTTATCAAGTATTCACATTTTTGCATATAGAAAAATAACGTTAAACTAAGACATTTTTAAAATATATAATAATATCTCCAATTTTTTCATGAAAGAATGAGCAGTGACTCCAACGTTTACCGTACACAAGCAACTTGAATGCAACATATCAATTGTAATACATTTCATTTCACAGATTTGCCATACAACTATGATGGAATTGAAGATTGTATCATGTATGATGCCCCCAATGCTGGAAGACCGTTTAACGATGTCTTGTGTTCAATTATGTATAAATATGTTTGTGAGAAAGTTTGCTTTTAGTCTCGACAATGATATAAAACCTTTCTTAAACCACTTTCATTTATGTTCAATATTAATCTAAAAAAAAAAAGGATGAAAAGTTAAAAATTGTTTCAAACGTTGAAAAAAGATTTAAATGTTGTTGCCTAAATAATTTGCTGCATTAGAAAATAGCGAATAATTATATTTAATCTATTTGTAATTTTTGGAACTTCAGGAGAATCATATAAATTTTTTTATAGTGTAGTTCATTATATATGGTGGACCAAAAAAATAAGAACATCATATAACATACAAATTATTTAAAAGTATAATTTAATTATATGTATTGTTTCATGTAATTTTGCTTGTAAAGTATTTAGACAATCAGAAGGCATGTTCAATGTGTCCTCCCTGCTTATCGACAAGTTTTTCTATAAGTATATATGTATATATATATATATATATATATATATATATATATATATATATATATATATATATTTAAATATATATACATTTTCATTCATTAGGTTCATAAAAGGGAAATTGAATTTAATGAGAAATTGGTTCGTTGCATTTAGAAACTACTTTCCTAAACATAATAATAAAGAGAGTTTTAAATTATTGTTATTGTTTTGTTTTTTCTTTTCTTGTTTAGCTAAAAACTGTTAAAAATATGCACACATAGATATATTCATTGGAATTCTTTGTGTAAATTTTATTTAAATCGTTTAAATAAAAGTTATTTTTTTTAATTATTATCGATAATTACTTATTGGTTATCAATATTCTTTGTTTATCTTTGATACTCCATTTCTCTTGTTAATTTAAGCTCAAAATACGACAAGTAGGTCACACCGGCTGGCTTTTTTAGTAAACGTGCGCAGAATAATGTTATATTGCTAAAATGGTTAGACCAGTGATGGGCAAACTACTGCCCGAGGGCCGCATGCAGCCCTCCAGAGTATATTAATCGGCCCGTTTACATGAACAAGTTACGATCCTATACCGATGTAAATTCTCTTTGGAGTTTTATGCTATACTTTTAAAAAAAAATATTTCGACTATTCGATTTGAATCCATCAGTATGAAATCGGTTATCTTGTTTCAGAATATTAATTAGAGATGCTTGAGCTACAAACAGATTATGACCTGAAGGAGAAGTTCCAGTCAGTTCTTATTGTTGAAATAATTATGAATAGTAAAGTCTTATTACTAAATTATCAGCTGACTAAGTTTGTATTTTAAAATGTAATGTGCATGTGTAATAGAGTGTGAATGTGTAATAATATGACACATTATATTTACTTTTTGTTTTCCTACGTTGTAATTGTAATTATAATTAAGTAGAAAAAAATATGTATGCAGCCCGCCGATAAAAATCAAGTTTTCATTGTGGCCCTCCGTAGAAAATATTTGCCCACCCCTTGGTTAGACTGAAGTATTTTTTTTTTGTAATATCAAGAGTCAAAACTCAATCATATATTAAGACAATCACAACAAGCAACTCAATCATACATTAAGACAGTCACAACACACAACTCAATCATACATTAAGACAGTCACAACACATAACTCAATCATTCATTAAGACAGTCAAAACACACAACTCAATCATACATTCAGACAGTGTTGGAAAACACAGAAATTAATAATCTATTTACAATGAACAAGTTCAATAGCCACGGTTCTACAATTCCGGCTTCGTCTGTAATCTGTTCTTACGTCACACAATCACTGCTTTCAATATATAATTTTTACGGTTCGCCGGTTTACGGAAATTCCATATATATAGCGCATCACCGATGGCAAGGATAGAGTTTTAGCAATTGAAAAACAAAGTTATCAGAAAAAAAAAACACTGGTAAATATAATTTGTCGGCACGCAGAGCCTCAATAATCGATAAGCAGAGACATTTGTCGACAAGCAGAGCCTCATTTGTCGGAAAGCAGAGCCTCATGTGTCGGCACGCAGAGCCTCATTTGTCAGCAAGCAGAGCCTCATTTGTAAGCAAGCAGAGCCTCATTCGTTGGCAAGAAGAGCCTCATTTGTAAGAAAGCAGAGCCTCATTTGTCAGCAAGCAGAGCCTCCTTTGTCAAAAAAAAGAGCGTCATTTGTCGGCAAGCAGTCTCATTAATTGATAAGCAGAGCCTCATTTGTCGGCAAGCAGAGCCTCATTTGTCAGTAAGCAGAGCCTCATTTGTCGGCAAGCAGAGCCTCATTTGTCAGCAAGCAGAGCCTCATTTGTCGGCAAGCAGAGCCTCATTTGTCAGCAAGCAGAGCCTCATTTGTCAGCAAGCAGAGCCTCATTTGTCGGCAGGCAGAGTCTCATTAATTAATAAGCAAAGCCTAATTTCTCGGCAAGCAGAGCCTCATTTGTTAGCAAGCAGAGCCTCATTTGTCAGCAAGCAGAGCCTCATTTGTCAGCAAGCAGAGCCTCATTTGTCGGCATGCAGAGCCTCATTTGTCGGCAAGCAGGGCCTCATTAATCGATAATCAGAGCCTCATTTGTCGGCAAGCAGAACCTCATTTGTCGGCACGCAGGGCCTCATTAATCGATAATCAGAGCCTCATTTGTCGGCACGCAGGGCCTCATTAATCGATAATCAGAACCTCATTTGTCGGCAAGCAGAACCTCATTTGTCGGCACGCAGGGCCTCATTAATCGATAATCAGAGCCTCATTTGTCGGCACGCAGGGCCTCATTAATCGATAATCAGAACCTCATTTGTCGGCACGCAGGGCCTCATTAATCGATAATCAGAGCCTCATTTGTCGGCACGCAGGGCCTCATTAATCGATAATCAGAACCTCATTTGTCGGCACGCAGGGCCTCATTAATCGATAATCAGAGCCTCATTTGTCGGCAAGCAGAACCTCATTTGTCAGCAAGCAGAGCCTCATTTGTCAGCAAGCAGAGCCTCATTTGATGGCAAGCAGAGTCTCATTAATTGATAAGCAAAGCCTAATTTCTCGGTAAGCAGAGCCTCATTTGTCAGCAAGCAGAGCTTAATTTCTCGGCAAGCAGAGCCTCATTTGTCGGCACGCTGAGCTTCATTAATCAAATAGCAGAGCATCATTTGTCGGAAAACAGAGCCTCCTTTGTCAGCAAGCAGAGCCTCATTTGTCAGCAAGCAGAGCCTCATTTGTCAGCGAGCCTCATTTGTCGGCACGCAGAGCCTCATTTATCGATAAGTAGAGCCTCATTTGTCGGCACGCAGAGCCTCATTTATCGATAAGTAAAGCCTCATTTGTCGGCAAGCAGAGCCTCATTTGTCAGCAAGCAGAGCCTCATGTGTCGGCAAGCAAAGCCTTATTTGACAGCAAGCAGAGCCTTATTCGTCGGCAAACAGAGCCTCATTTGTCGGCACGCAGAGCATCATATATAGATAAGTAGAGCCTCATTTGTCGGCAATCACAGCTGTAACTTCTTACACTTCTATATCCTATGTCATAGTGGTAACCTCTTACACTTCCATATACTCAATCACAGCGGAAACCTCTTACACTTCTATATCCTCTGTCATAGTGGTAACTTCTTACACTTCTATATACTCAATCACAGCGGTAAACTAATACACTTCTATACACTCAATCACAGCGGTAACCTCTTAAACTTCTATATACTCTATACATACGTCTTTATATTTCATTTAACCTATTTAGGGTAAAATTTGATTTTTTTGTTAAAGTTTCACAAAATAACGGTAGTTATCGGATTTAAGATATTCAAAAAAGCAGATTTTTTTTTTCAAAGAATTTAAAAACAATAAAAATTAATATATTTATTTCAATTAGCTACTTTCTACATTATTTTTTTACATTTCATGAATAAGCATTTTTTCCCGCAATTTTCTAAAAAAAATTTATTGTCAACTATTAAACTCTCAAAGCAAACAAAATTTAGTTCCAAATATCTAAAACTTATCATATATGTCAAATAGATTTAACTTTCAATAACTCAATAAAATTTACATACAGTTTTCCCATAAATTCTCATTTAAATTCTATATGTTGTTATCTTTTTAACTACATTTAAGATTGTTTATCTTTTTAACAATGTAATTTTTAAATTTATATATAAATCCAGGCCCGTAGCCAGAGGGGGGGCTAAGGGGGCTGAGCCCCCCCCCCCCCCGTGTATGACCTGAGCCCCCCAGTGCATGATTTGAGCTTTTTGACAAAATTTTAAAAATAACGGCTATAAAACATCAATCATTTTGTTCAATAAATCAATAATAATAAAAACTTAAAAGTTTATATTTTGGCAATCATTCAGGCTATTTTACTTACATATATAGCTTTTCTAATTTTTGGGCATAAAAGATTGAATCTTATTGAAGTTCACCTCTGGGTATTTTGGGCAGCATTGGCATTTGGGGTGTCAACAGCCGTGTGTGAGAACACTTTCTCAACTCTCACAAGAACGCTCACCTCATATCGCAGATCAATGTTACAAAAGCGTCTAAGCAATCTTTTCCTGCTTGCATTTGAAAAACATTTAACATACAATCTGAATGCTGAAGCATTTTTAGGTAAATTCAGTGCTAAACCACGACGTTTGCAAATTTGAAACGTATAATAATACAAGTTCGCAACCAGTGGCGACGAGTGGGGGAGGGGGCTGGGGCAGGCCCGTAGCCAGGTCAAAGTATGAAGGGGGCACCAATACGCAGCAAGGGGGCACCTTTACTTTTTCTTAATTTTTTCCTCGTTTTCTTCTTTTTTAAGCGGGGGGCCCCAGTGTCCCCCTTGGCTACGGGACTAGGCTGGGGGGCAATTGCCCAGGGGTCCGGCGAGTTTTAGGGGCCTGGACTTAATATCAGCACGGGGACTCGTGTGACCCTGCCCAGGGGCCCGAAATTTCTTTTGATGGGCCTGTTCTGAACCTTGTTATAGTTTTATATATTGATATCTTCTGAGGACAACTAGCAACTTAAATAAGTTAATAAAATAACATTGACTTCTGACTTCATTTTTATACATATGTATAATAAAATAATAAAGTACAAACTCCGTGATTTCTGAGTGATGTTATTTAATTTGCAAATTTATTTTTTAGCAGAGTTAATTTTATTTAAATTGAACAATTGCGACTGGTCAATTTGTTGTTGATAGATCTGGTCTTTATTTTATAAGAAATATCACACAAATAGCGAAGCTATATTCGTGCATCTTTGTCCTTCTTCCCGGGTTGTACGTTAAACCAACAGTATAATAATATAAATCAGGTATCTATTATGTAACAATTGTGTAGCAGAACAAATGGTCAATATATTTATAACAGGAATTAGAAATTGCTCAGCCTCAATAAATTTTTAACATTAAAACTCTTTACTACACAGCATTTATATTATTTTCAACAAAACTGCAACATGCCATGCATTACTGAAACGTAGTTAAAATTATATATTTCTAACTAATAGCTAAACAATCGTTACTAAAATGCACCATTCCAGATATGGAACTGCAAAAAATTACTTGGGTAGGGGACTCACTGAGATCCCCTCCCCAAACCCCTCCTCTCCGATCGCAAGCTTTCGGAGCTTCGCACCTCCATCTTCGCCCCCCCCCGAACATTGCTCCTACCCCACCAGGGGTGGATTTAGGGGGAGGGGCCGGGGGCCATGCTCCCCTCCAGTTATCGCAAGTTTAGGTAATACATCATTAAATTATCGAATTATTTTTTGTTCTAAGACCGATTTTCGACAATGAAAACGGTTTTGCCTCCCCCCCGGTGAATGTTTTGCCCGCCCCCGTCAAAGTTGTCTAGATCCGCCCCTGTGCCCCAGGATCATTTCTTCGGCACACCCCCTTCCCCCGAAAAATTTTCTTCGCCCCCCCGAAAATTTCTTCGGCCCCCCCAAACCAATAATCCTGGGCTACGGGCCTGTATAAATCAATGGAAGAAATGACAGTTTAATTTACTTGTTCCTTTCCACTATTACTTTTGGTGTTTTTTTTTTGTTTAATTTTTTTCTACTTCTCATACATAAAAGGTATTGTGTAAATGTTTGGATTAACTGCTGAGTTTAAAGGTAATACAAATACAACAATCCAGGCGTACGTTTCTAAACTGACTGAAGTTCCTGTCATTGAAAGTAAGCCAATCAAACCGACCGGAAACCAGCACAGAAAGTTAGACATAGCTATAAGACAAAGTTGCCTAGCAATATCAACATCTTGTTTTCTTTTGGACTGGCTCTCTACTAATGTTATATTGTCCGTTGTCGCTGCTATAAAAATAGCCGCTTGACCAGTCGCTACCAGCGTGAAAATTATAAAGTTAAGAATGATAAATATATTCATAGCATACATCCAACCTGGTTCCTGATTATAATATAAAGGCAGACCAAGACACATACCATTAGAAGAATATATAGCGACATCTGGTGATAGAATTGGAATTAAGGCAATGATAAACCCAACAGTTCAGACTAAAAAAAAACTGAGAGTATTATGTACAACTATGCATAGTACCACTATGTACCACTATGTATCTACATGAACAACCTTAATATACCACTATATACTATTATAAATCACTATCTAAACATTATTAGCGAGCGATATAATATTCAGTGAATGAGGCTTATACATGTATTAAAAATCATTAAAGTATGGCCTAGTATATGTGTTAAAATGTATATTTCATGATTTATACCCATTCGTAAAAAGAATGAAATGTTTTTGTATATGAAAATTGAATATTGGAATTTATGCACAATGAAATTTATCAAGCATAATAAATAAATATTACACAAATAGAACAATGTAATATGAAAATGTGTGTCCTATTTACTTTTATCATACAAAAAAGAGAGATCGATATTTTGCTGCCGATTGCTTTTAAACATTTATTTGTAATGATTTATGATATATTCTTTAAAGTATGTAAATAAAACAATATGGCAAACAAAATGACAAACTTAAATTTTAACAAAATGTTTTTTTTTTTCATTTTTTAACAGCTGCCAGAGTTCTTAAAAAAGTATCATATCACTAGACTAACATAAAATACAGAAATGTCTACTGTAGTATCATATCACTAGACTATCATACAATACAGACATTTCTACTATAGTCCCTCCATATTAATTGATGATGTTAATAAACCTTTTTAAATGAGAAATATTTTCGTTTCTACAACCCGAAGTTTAAGTTGACTTAAATATCTGTCCCTTTCTTGTAATAAATAAAAATGTAATGATATAAAATGTCACTTATTGTTAAAGTTATGACTTCATGACTTTTAAATGAAAGTGTTTTGTTTTTTTGTTTTTTTTTAAACTATCAAATTACTTAAAATGACATCGAGGGTTTGGATGAGGGAGGGGGGTGAATATAATCATGTATTAATTTTCTCAAGTATTTCGATTACAAACAAAGTTACACTGTTAATGTGGTCGGCATTACAAATGGCATTTTTTTTTTAAATAAAATTTAAAAAAAAAACAGTGGCCTTACTATTGGCAATCTTCATTTTTTTTTCTTCTTTAATGTTATTATTTTTGTTTGTAATGTCTGAAAAAATAACGATGTCCTATTATAATATTAACCGACTTAGTCAAAATGAAAACAAAATAAAACAAAAGATAATACTTCTCTTCTATATCCCCCCTACCCCTCTTTGTTCAAGTATTTATTTTGTTTATTAATACTTTTCAAAGGATGAATATTTTTGATAGTTGTTTTGAATTACTAGAGTAAGTGTCACGATCTTGTAACCAAAATATTAGAAAGCCATCAAATGGATCTATAGGTATGGGGTCATGTGACACTACACTTAGTGACATATAAACAAAAAGAATGACGTCAACATTTGTCTTTCATCAATAGCATCATATTTCTCTAAATGTCTTCAGTAGGTTGGGTCCATTTAAAATTATTTTCTTTGTTTGCTGATATATATATATATATATTAGGGTGCCACTCAATGTAATGGGGAAAATTTTTCTTTTAAATTTTTATTGTCCCAACCCCTATTTTTTTTCCTTTTGTTATGTTAAGTAATTTTACCAAGTTTCATGAAGATACAGTGATATTTAGAGGTAGCTCAATGGACTCGATGTTTTATATTACATGCGAAAATGCCTGTATGTGGCATACAAGGCATACCGGAGGCAATTTCTGTTACTTATTTATATAACTTCTGCTTTTTATTTATATAATTTCTGCTTTTTATTTATATAATTTCTGTTACTTATTTATAGTTTTATGTCAGTGCAATATATATATATATATATTCTTTGCTTCTGTTTTCTGCTTTATCACTAATTTTGTTATTTATAGTTAATTGAAGTACAAAGAGAGAAAGGGAGGCGTGGTTGCATGGGTCCAGTGTATATGGTACTAACTCGGAAAGAACAAAGGTCTCATAAAAGGCGCTTGGAGCAAGAATATCGTGAGGAAAAGGAGGCTAAACGGATGCAACATGAGGCAAAGAAGATGGAGTTTAGTGCCAGCAATGACAGTGATCCCGATGATCCTGATGAACTCCCCTAACCACCTAAGTGACTACTAAACCAGTGAGGATCATCCCATCCACCAATAATGTGAGTCCAGGATTGGCAGCTGTATTAGACAGAAGTAAAGTCAGAACGCAGATTACATAATTGCAGCAGCAGAATCACTTAGCCACAGATCTGCAGCCCTGGCGATTAACAAGGAATCATTCAGACATAGTCGACGTAAACATCGTGAAGCAGCAGTTACGGAGATTCGTGCATGGTTTCATCCAAACTGCCCATTAACTTCGCACTGGGATGGAAAAATGTTGCCTGCATTAACATCAAAAGAGTTAGTTGATCGTCTTGCTGTTCTGGTATCTGGTGATATAACAATTAAGTAGCTGGGAGTACCGAAATTGCCAAATGGAACTGGAGAGGCCGAGGCAACTGCCGTTTTTAATCATATTCAAGAATGGAACATTGCTGATAACATCAAGTTCATGTGTTTCGACATTGGCTTAAATGCAGAAGAAACTTGGCAGAGAATTGATGAGCTTAGCATGCAGGTGCAACATATTGGAACTCATCGTGACAAAGGTGTTTGATTCACTGATCGGGCCATCTAGTGGACCAAATATCAAGTTATTCCAGAGATTTTGTGAATATTGGAGCTCAATTGACACATCAATGTATGCAAGTGGAATGGATGTATATTCAATTGCAATAGTTCTCAATCCAGTTCGGGATGAAGTAATTCACTTCATTCAGCATCAGCTAACAGTTTTTCAGCCCAGAGATGATTATCGTGAGCTTCTACAACTGTCACTTCGTTTTCTAGGTGCAGCTTGTGGTGCAGATGAAAAGATTCTGGCTCCTGGAGTTTAACACCGGCCCTGTGGATGGCAAAACTGATTTACAGCCATAAGATTTTCATTTTGCGTTCTCAGTTCCAACTTACTGCACGTGAATTGTAATCACTGGGTCACTTCAACACCTTCATACTTAAGGTCTACCTGAATTCTTGGTTTACATTGCCATGTGCTACATCTGCTCCCCGTAGAGATATGCAGCTACTTCAACAATTGGATAACTACAGGGAAACAAATGACACCGTTGCCAAAGCAGAAATGAAATCATTCTCTGAACACTTGTGGTACTTGAGTGACATTTTGGAATTTTTTAAATTTTTTGACAATGATGTTTCATCTGAAATGAAGTTATCCATGGTTGCAGCACTTGACAATATAACAACAGATCATCCTTGCAGAATAGCCTTCTGTCCAACAATACAACACAATAAACTTTCTGATTTTGTATCGCAATACATCAGGAAACTTTTCACAGCTTTGAACATACCACAAGATTTCCTGACCACGAATACACATGGGCCACTGATAACAACTACTTTGTTGGCCAGAAGAAAGTTGCGAGTTTGAAAGTCGTCAATGATGAAGCCGAGCGTGGAGTGGCCCTGATTTCAGCATTCAATGGAGTACTAACCGATCAAGAGGAACAGAAACAGTTTTTGTTACAAGTAGTAGAGAAACATCGTAGTGACTTTTCTAATGCCAACTAGTCCACCCTAACTGTCCCAGCCGCAGCTAGAATATCACTACTTGGACCTGAAGACATGTAATTAGTGAATAGTGATCTTTTAGTCTGAACTATATTGAAATGACTCTTTATGTTTACCAGCTGAAGGTTCTGAAAGTTACTATTCTGGTGTTATGTACAGAACAGTGGTTTGTTCTTATTTACAGCAGGATTACTGTATGGTAATTTCGCGAAACACTGATTATTGCAAAACTTTGACACTGTTGAGCTACCAATAAATATTATCAGAATACATTCAAATTTTACCAATTTTATTCTTATCACATTACTAACACATTTTGGGGTTGGCAGGATAAAAACTCAGAAATGTTTTTTGAGTGACACCCTATATATATATATATATATATAAAACAAATATTACAATATTGTAATCGAACGCTTGACATTTTATGTCGTATAATTTTAGGTCAGTCATATACTTTAGTGCAATCAGTTAAATGTTGTTTTTTTACTATTTAAGACAATATGTGAAGCTTGTAATTTCAATGTATTATATAAATACTTTTGTAAAAAATTGGTCAAAGACGTGCTGTTAGTTAGCCAGATTTACACAATCGATCATACTTTTGAAATTAACGTTTAACTACTACCTGTAAATCCTGTTGTATGGAGCTGAGACCTGGAGGATTACGAAGAATAACACTAAGAGAGTCCAGATTATTATCAACAGCTGCCTTAGGAAAGTTCTTCAAATACGATGGCCTGACACCATCACCAATGCCAGCCTTTTAGAACGAACCGGCCAAGCTTTAATGGAAGTAGAGATTAGAAAGCGGAAATGGGGATGTATAGCCCAGCGAGTAACATCACTAGGCAAGCATTGAAATGGACTCCTAAAGGAAAAAGAAAGAGAGCCCGGCCAAGAAACACCTGGAGGCGAGAATTTGAAGAGGACATCACAAGGATGGGGTTCAGCTGGAAGCAGCTGGAGAGAATGGCTCAGGACAGAAGTCGCTGGACATCTTTTGTTGGTGGCTCATACTCCGATAGGAGTGACGGGGAATGATGATGATGACAACCTGTAAAATTATAATAAGGAATTTCGTTTTCGCTAAAGGTGTAAATTTTAAGATAATAGAGATAAACTATTATGTTGGTCATCTAGGCATACATTGCTTAAATAGGCGATGCTTCTTAGCTTGTCCGTCAATTTATTAATTCAAAATGATTTTAAATATCAGTTTTTATAAAAAAAAAATTATACACCAAGCAAACACAGAGCTACTAACAGAGTTACACAGCTAGTATAAATCACGGAAACATAAGTTGTTTTGTTAAAATAATATTTTATTAAGCTTGCACAACTTATATGTAATGAAGAATGAATAACAATAAAGCTAGAAAGTAGACAATATAGTTAATAATAGACATTCATTTAAAGTATTGTTAAATATGTGAGACACCTTACATTTATCAAATATTCAAAGCCTTGCAGTGTCCTTGGGGGATAATTCATTCTAAATATAAAACTGTTTGACACAAGTCTAGGGCCGCCTTATGTTGATGTTATATTTACTTGTTAAAAATGTTTTTTTAATTAAAATTTAATATCTCATAACCATTATCGTGGTCAAGGCCGTAGCCGGGGGAGGGGGGCTAGGGGGCTGCAGCCCCTCCCTCCCCAAATTAATTCAAAAAATTAAATTCTATTATAAAATATACTTCTTTATCATTGTGTTCCAATTTTTCCTTATATAAAACTCTCCGCACAGGCCCCCCCCCCAAACCGCACGGTCCCCCCCCCCCCCCAAAAAAAAAATCCTGGCTACGGCTTTGATCGTGGTGAAAAGATAATTAATAGTTCTAAAAAAATATGGAGGAGATAAGCATAATGCAGAGACATAAGCATTAAACGAACCTGCTGCAGACAATTAAATAAAATGATCTAAGGAAAATAAAAGGCCTATGGGTAAAATGATTTTAATAGTTGGATGTTTAGTGTGGCAAAAGTTGGCAAAGATATTTAGTAGGACAAAAGTTGGCTAATATGTTTTAGTGGTTTATAATGTGGCAAAGCATCCTACAACCAACATATCAAAAATATGTAAACATAGAGCTCCCCATATATATCTTTGCCTTGTGACTCCAAAGAACTAATAATGACATTAAATAGCGTACAGTTTACTCAGCTGGGAATGCAGTGACACTTAAGTAAGAGTCTTGATACAGAAACAAATCCTAAATCATAAGTCGGTAACAATAACTCTAAAAAATATTTTCTAAAAATACAACCCTAATGAATCAATTAAAAATTCATAAAATAAAAGCAACAAACATATGTATTATAAAAATGCGTTCTGAAATGGTGTGCTAGTAACTTGGTTTTCGACTTAATATATGATCTTAAAATTGATCATGTGTTAAGTAAACTTACACATTAGTATGACATAATATTCTCTCGTCTTAAAAAAATATAATTTAAATTTAAATTCATAGTTTTTTAATAGTTCAACACGTGTAATAAATTACATTTATGTAGGCCTACAGATTTCATATCTATACATTGTTCATAGTGCACTAAACTGCAATATACTTCGTTAAATAATGCATTCATCAATAAATGAAAATACAGTCTATTATACATTTCAATAAAATAATATTTTTTACATAAATAAAATTATAGAATAGTATGAGGTATTTATTATTTAAATTTATTACCTCTCTCGACCACCTCCTTCCACTTACGTTTTATTATTTTTAATGTTAGGATTAGTATTACCTCCCATTGTTAGTTTAATTTAGAATAATGCATAGACTATTGAATACATTTGCACAATGAAATTATTATGAGCACTATTTGACCATTATTTGATCATTTTTTGGTCATCATTGTATTTTTGTGTGTAATAGACATATCCGATCATTTTATTATACACAAAAATTTACTACTTTTAATATTCAAACGATAGAACATTTTTGAATATACATACACTCCATTAGCAACTTTGGTGAGTGACAGCTGTAATGACTTTCCCAGTACCCTACGATTATAATGGGGCCCTGGTGCCTGAGGTAGTAGACGCTTAAAGATTTTTAATGTAACCCACCAGTAGACCCGAAAATGATCTATAAGATGACCTCTGTGTTTATGTTAAGAGCTCGAATAGAAACACAAAAAATAAATCACGTTTTTTTAATTTCTAGGCTAGAACGTATAAGGTTATTCTCCAAGTGATTTGTAGGATTTTCCTAGTGCGTCCCATAATAATTGAAAACAACAGAAATTAAAAGATATACGTATACTCTTATTGATAACATAATGTAATACAACTCATCTGTGGTTTTTAGAGAGATAAAAGGTACATATAAAAATTTGTCTTTCACACAAATATGATATCACTGCTGTGGGTGGGGGGACATACAATCATTTATTTATCTACTGAAGTATTTCAGTTGTAAACGATGTAACCTTTATACTTTTAATTGTTTTTTTATAGAGCCTCTTCAGATTTCAAAAATACATTTCGGTTCAAATGAATATACATTTCACAGAAGTTTAAGGAAGGGTCATGTTATATAACTCTTGACATTTTAGAAAAATCGTTAGGACAGTTGAATACAATTTAACTAAACTTGGAACGTTTTTTTTTTTTTGTTTTTTGCGTGTACTGTTGTACAGATGTTTACCATAAAAGGTACTTTATTCATTTATTTCTCCCTTATTTTGTTGATAACTGAAACTTAAATCTTGTCTATAACATTTCCACGTCAACGTTCGGTCAATTTTGATCTGTAAATTGTATATTTTCATTAGGCAAACATTGTAGAACACTGTTGATGATTTAAGAGCAGGGAGGCAATAATCGTTAGGATAAAGTAGCAAGAATCGTTAGGATAAAGTAGCACTTAAAAATGTTTAGAAAAATTTCCTCATTGAAAGTTTTATTCACTACTCCAGCGGTTCTGGAAGTATGGGTCTTGACACTCCATTAAAACAAAAATATTTGAGAGGGAAATTATTATTTCGTATTCCTTGTTTTCATTTTATCTTTTAGCCCTTTTAAATCAGGGGAGTGTACTCATACGGACTAGGATCATCCCGTCTAGCATGTACTTGTAATTCAATATACTTTCAACAAATTAATTGATCGTCTAGTATGGACTAGACTCAATATAATATAAAAACAAGCAATTAAGCATGTTCCATTCTGGACACAGGGCGTGTTAGCGCATTTTCGTGTTATGTATCAGTACGTTTGTTAGCTTTCAGTAAATATTTGTAAATTTTGGAAATGTTTATAAATTCAATTGTGTAATGCATATATCTGTAAAAAAAATATTATAAAGACGTTTCTTTATATTTGAAAAAAAATTTCTCTTAAATCTAACTACAAGTGGTTTGTGGTTACTGAAATAGGACTCATAATTGAAAACATGCGAAATTGTAGTCTTTTAATCGTCCGAAAACTCCGTCAATTGTTGCATAGCTCTGATACTTTCAATTAAACTCAGAACACAAGCTTACTATTTCATTTGATGAGTTTCTTAATAAATCTTGGTGAAACTACGTGCTGCAGTATTTCGCAACAAATGAATGGGTTATTGAACATACAAGGTGTAGAATGGGGCCGTATATATAATATATAAGCCCCTTAGGAGCCCTTAAGCCCGACCCTCAGAGGTCCTATCGCAAAATTAACTTTTGATGTGCACATGGCAGGCTAAGACCTACAAAATGATATATACATCATGGGTCTAGGACTTATGGTTGCTGAGATCTAGGGCGCTCCTTTTTTAATATAGCTTATATAGTAAAAAACGGTACTTTATAAGCCCCATTTTACGGCCCTCAGAAATCAGATCGCGAAATGGAAAAAGTAATTTCGTGGCAGGCCAAGACCTACAAAATGATATATACATCATGGGTCTAGGACCTATGGTTGTTGAGATTGAGGGTGATGACGGACAGACAGACAGACAGACAGACAAAACGGGGAAAAAAATGCTCTAAAAATCTGCTATATGTGGAGTAAACAGATTTTGATAAATAATTAAGGTTATAATAAACAATATCAGCCCATTTTGTATATTGGCGATATATTTTTTTTTTCAATTTAGTCGCAACATCAGGCCCTCGTCTGACAACATCAGACCCTCGTCTTACAACATCACGCCCTCGTCTGACAGCATCAGGCCCTCGTCTGACAACATCAGGCCCTCGTCATACAGCATCAGGCCCTCGTCTGACAACATCAGGCCCTCGTCTTACAGCATCAGGCCCTCGTCTGACAACATCAGGCCCTCGTCTTACAGCATCAGGCCCTCGTCTTACAGCATCAGGCCCTTTGTCTGACAACATCAGGCCCTCATCTGACAACATCAGGCCCTCGTCTGACAACATCAGGCCCTCGTCTTACAGCATCAGGCCTTCGTCTGACAACATCATGTCCTCGTCTGACAACATCAGGCCCCTCGTCTGACAACATCACGCCCTCGTCTTTCAGCATCAGGCCCTCGTCAGACAACATCAGGCCCTCGTCTGACAACATCAGGCCCTCGTCTAACAACATCACGCCCTCGTTTTACAGAATCAGGCCCTCGTCTTACAGCATCAGGCACTCGTCTGACAACATCAGGCCCTCGTCTGACAACGAACCCCAAAACCACGGCCAATGTCATCTGGCCATGAATTTACACTAATTTTACAATTTTAATTTTTGCTTAAACAAAGCAATCTGCTGAGCGACACCTGATTTGGCCTCATTTCGTGGTCAGTGATATGACATTGTTGTTAATCAGGTTCATTGCTTGCAGTCTTAAAAAACAAGAAATGTTGTTTACATACTTTACAAACATTCGCAATCAATGGCAATTCAACTAACACAGGATATATGACGTAACTATACTTTCTTCTTAACATCAAAATAAAATGTAATTGCGGAAAAAAATAACATTCCTTAATGTAATATAATGTAGAGCATATGCATTTTTATATTTATAATTATAATTTTATATTTATAATTAAATATATTCCACTACTCAAAGTATTAAGTAAAACACAAATATAATTTATGAAATAATGCATCCATCAATACAAAAATACTGCGCAGTAAATGATCACAATAACAAGCAACACCAGTAACAGCCGATAAATTAAAAACAAAAAAAAAATATGATAGTTACTTATCACTCTTTGATATAAAGTTTTTATATAAATCAAAACATAAATATTACCACATTCAATTTAAGATAAAAACATTAAATGTGGCTTATTTAAAAGACTTCTTTGTTGTAAGAATTTAAAATTGAAAATTGTATATATATATATATATATATATATATATATATATATATATATATATATATATATATATACAGGAATATAATTTATAAGTACCTTGAACAAAAGCCTTGCAACTGTAACGACTTCCTCAGACCCTAAGCATGGTTGGACCACCTGTGCCTGAAGGGAGGGCAAATTACAGATTTTTGTTATTACCCCCCCCCTCCCAGTAGAAAATCTCACATTTCTTTCAGAGCCCGTAATGTACACTTGCTGTTAACCCGAAAATGAAATCACCCTGGTAACCGAGTACTTCTACTGTCGCCCTTTTAACCGAGTACTTCTACTGTTGCCCTGGTAACCGAGTACTTCTACTGTCGCCCTGGTAACCGAGTACTTCTTCTGTCGCCCTTTTAACCAAGTACTTCTACTGTCGCCCTGGTAACCGAGTACTTCTACTGTCGCCATTTTAACCGAGTACTTCTACTGTCGCCCTTTTAACCGAGTACTTCTACTGTCGCCCTTTTAACCGAGCACTTCTACTGTCGTCCTGTTAACCGAGTACTTCTACTGTCGCCATTTTAACCGAGTACTTCTACTGTCGCCCTTTTAACTGAGTACTTCTACTGTTGCCTTTGTAAACACGATTAAGGTACTTTTAAAATACATTATGCTTTTAATATTTTAGTAAACTCCATTAATGTAATCTCAGTGAGAACCTTGGGACTTTTGCAGGTCCTGGTGGAAGTCCACAAGTCCACCCAGCATTAAATGGTTACCTAACTTTATGTTTGGGGAGTAAATGCGGTTAGGCGTTTTGCTAACCACTCAATACCTTTATATGCCGCGGTTACTGAAACAGATAAATTCTACACTTCATCTGTCCAGTTGAGCACTTTGGGGCTTAAGGGAACTTTACATTTTTATTCATGTGATAGTTGATTCCGTTATTGTTTAACTTAGCTCCTTTTATGTCTTAGTAATCTCCAATAATGTCTTAGTAATCTCCAATAATGTCTTAGTAATCTCCATTAATGTCTTAGTAATCTCCATTAATGTCTTAGTAATCTCCAATAATGTCTTAGTAATCTCCAATAATGTCTTAGTAATCTTCATTAATGTCTTAGTGATCTCCATTAATGTCTTAGTAATCTCCAATAATGTCTTAGTAATCTCCAATAATGTCTTAGTAATCTCCATTAATGTCTTAATAATCTCCAATAATGTCTTAGCTCCTTTAAAGTTTTACTCATTAAGATTCAAAGTTACCATTTAACTTTAAAATCATTTTATGTTATTCGTTCATTTCATATCACACAGTTTTCCTTCATTAATAAACGATACAAGATGACTTTGTCCGCATAAATAAAATAAGTCACATCTCCAGTTGTGCGATTTCCCGCGAGAAAAAAAAAAGATTAAATTTGAATGTATCTAAATAACTTTAAAAGAAAAGTGGTTTTGTTATATATTATAAAATAAAAGTGGTTTTGTTATATATTATAAAATAAAAGTGGTTTTGTTATATATTATAAAATAAAAGTGGTTTTGTTATATATTGTAAAATAAGCTCGCATTCCCCCTCTCTCCACGGGGTAAGTTTTCACTATAAATTATGTGTCCGATGTCGCCCCCTTTGTCTGACACAAAAATGTAAATAATCGAGTTTTTTGTGGAGGCTGCAGATTGGTAGATGATATTGCAAAAATTATTTGTGAAAAATTAGCAGTACCACTTACAGAAGAAATAATGAAATCTTTTTAAAAGACGTTTAATACTCTATCATAGGGGTAAACACTTCCATTTCTGTATACTCTAACATAGTGCCGACATCAAACTTTTGTTCATAGTATTTTAACAAAATAAAAATTATTACATTTCATTTAAATTAGCTACAATCAAATGCAATATTTTTTTTACATTTCATGAATTAGCCGTTTTCCCCCGCAATTTTCCAAAAAAAACTTTCATTGTCAAGTATTTTTAAAATCTCAAAGCAAACACAATTTTGTTCCAAATTTCTAAAGCTTATCCACATAGCTCAAATAGACAGTTTTGACTTTCAAAACCTAAACGAAACTTTAATACAGTTTTCCCAATATTTAACATTTAATTCTATCATGTTTTTATCTTTTTAACTACATTTAATTTTTTCTATCTTTTAAACAATTTATCTTTTATATTTTAATCCCTACTTGAATCAATGTAAGAAATGTCAGTTTTATTTACTGTTTCCTTTCCACTATTACTTCTCGAGTTTTTTTTGTCTTTAAATTTTTTCCATTTATTGTACACAAAAGGTATTGTGTAAATGTTTGGATTAACTGCTGAGTTTAAAGGTAATATAAATACAACAATCCAGGCGTACGTTTCTAGACTGACTGAAGTTCCTGTCATTGAAAGTAAACCAATCAAACTGACAGGAAACCAGCAGAGAAAGTTAGACATGGCTATCAGACTAAGTTGCTTAGCAACGTCGACATCTTTTTTCCTTTTGGATTGATTCACTACTAATGATGTATTGCCCCTTGTCGCTGCAATATAAATAGCCACTTGACCAGTTGCTACCAGTATAAAAATTATGGAGTTAAGAATGATAAATATAATCATAGCATACGTCCAACCTGGTTTCTGATTATAATATAAAGGCAGACCTAGACACATACCATTAGAAGAATATATAGCGACATCAGGAAATAGAATTGGAATTAAGGCGATGACAAACCCAACAGTCCAGACTAAAAAAACTGAGAATAGTACATGTGTTTTGGAAAATCTATAGTTCTGGAAAGGAAACCTAATAGCTAGAAATCTATCCATTGTTATAAGAAATACAAAGAAAGTTGAAGTTTCGCTAGACAAAGTTGAAAGAAACCCAGCAGCTTTACAAAAAGGACTATACCGCCATTGATGTTCATTTAAGACATAAACATCACGGTAATAGATGTCCACTGCAGCAATAATTATTAAATAAATGCTCATGATAAAATCAGATATTCCTAGATTGATTATAAAAACTCCATAAGAAAGCTTTAAGATATCTCTGTCAATGAGATAGCGATAACTTAGTACTACAACATTCCCAATGAAAGATACAGAGGCCACTATCCATAGAAGAACACGTTTAGTTTTATCAGCTAACAGATCGTCACAAGAAGATATGGCGTCACGGGGTGAATGACACACATCAGGTGATGTGTTTGGACCTAATATCAGAGCACAACATAACTTATAGTTGTCAGTGAGTAAATTATCTGTAATTTTAACATCTTTGAATTCATTGGCAGATAATAGTTGTACATTAATTTTCGTGTTAGTCAAGTCCAAAGTTTTCAGTCTCATATTGTGTACAATCCAACTGATTGACATGATATTAGTATTAGTCAAGTTAGCCAACTGTAAAAACTTGGATTCAAAAATGTGGGAAGGTAATGAAGAAATCTTTGTAAAAGAGAAATCAAGGACTCTCAAAAAGTTAGATCTAATGCTGTTTTCTTCAACGATGTCCAAGTTCTGATTATTTGACAGACTAAGAAAAAGTAAGTTGTACAAAAATGTAAAAAATCCAATACGATTAATGAATGTAATATTATTGTAGCTAAAATCGACTTTGTAGGTATTATTAAAAATCCCTTTTCTCAACACATCTTTATTTCCTACTATTTTAAATTGACTAAGAGACTGAATATTGCAATTGACCATATGCAATTCTAAAAATTGCTCATATTCAAAAAAATGCAAATCAACACTTGATAAATTAACGTTTGATATTTTTAAAACTTTGGTAAATTTTTCAATCCTGATATGTGATCCTGGAAACATCATTCCATTTGATAACATTACTCCCTCTTGGCATTTGAAGCCGTCGGGACAAATGGTAGAGCAATTCAACTCGTCCGCAAAATTATCGCAATCAAAACTCTTATCACAAACGTGAATTATTTCCCCAGGTTGTGCATGTAGCAAACATTGTTTTAATTGATCGTTTCCGACCTGGACCAGGAAGTATTCATCTTCACCATATCTACAGTCCATTAGTCCATCACCAACATAATGGACCTGGATGCAGTAGGATAGTGGACACTTGACCAAATCATCTGGACAAATGAAGTTCTCACAATTTTCCAGATGAGAAAAGTCAGGACAACCCAGTGGATAGCCGTTAATATTACGTAAGTAAATACATTTTGGCGCCAATTTTATCCCATAAGAAAAAGTACATCTTGTTCTGTTCTGTTGGATGCATTCCTTTTTCATCCTGTTTATTTTATCTTTCTCACCATTGCATAACACGTATTCAAATGTACGGGAACATCTTTCATTGATACAAAGAACACCTTGATCTTCATGGAACGTTACTTCGCATATGTCATTTATGAACCATTGAGCAGGAAGACAAATATCTGGAATGTAGCACATTTTTTCTTCACACCCCTGTAGAAAAATTGAGCTTGAAAAAAAATTAAACTGTTTTCTGTATATCTTGTTTTTCAAGGTATTGTATTTTATCTGGTTATATCTTTTCTGTTGTTTTCCTGAACAGAAATCTTCATCCAATCTACTTTGACAGTCTAACTTGCCGTCACAAACTTTAGTATAAGGTAAATATTGGTCGTTTTCCTGACAGTTAAACAAGAATTCTCTGCCTACATGTGTTGTCTCTGTTGAAACATTTAGCACAATCTGATCAGGATTGAGTTGATCAAAACTAGTCCAGTTCCTCAAAACATCCCGTTCACAAATGAAGACATTGAATGATTTCAGGTTGCAGTCATGATCGAAAAATATCTTTCCAGTATTACTAATATTGTTACTGTTCTTTATGACTAAAATCGACACGCATGGAGAAAATTTTAAATTGTATAAACTTCTTGCATTATAATAGTAAGTGCCCAACATAAATGGACGCTCGTTTGACCACTGGTACCTAACTGGCTCACTGGTTATAGAAAGTCGAAGTCCTAATGGAGTTCTTTGTTGAAGTATTTCTGTTTGATTAGTCGAGTTTAAGGTAATAGAAGAAAAGATTTTCTGAACAAATTTTAGTTCTTCTCTGGATTCTATGTTAAGTAAATCAGATTTGTATTCAGAACATATTCCTTCAGCGTCAAACGAACTTACTGGATCTTTTCTTTCAATTACTTCATAACACGATGTGATGTAGAATTGCTGCTGAAACTGTACCCATCCTTGGGGACATATACCACACAGTTTTAAAGAAACTACCATAATATCTTTAAGCTCATCAGCTTTATCAAGGAATATAATGTATTTATAATACCATTGAGTTTGTTCTTGTCTAGATAATAGTGTATCAATAGAAGTGATTATTAGAACGTTAATATCAAGCTGATAAAGTTCGTTGTATATCTCTTGATACCAATTTCCAGTATGAAAAAAGTTCTTTGTAATTAACACTGTAAGATTTGGTATATTTGGTCTCCCATAAGTTCCCCAATATTCAATGATATTTTTATCAAATTTATTTTCTGTCTCATTTTGTTTCTTTATCTCTTTATTGATTTTATCTAATATCAGTTTAACTGAATTGTTTGGATACACATTTGCAAATGAAATGATAAGTTTTTGTATTCTGTCTTTATAGTAGTCAGTTTGAAATACAGCGACACGCAATAGTCCAATTGATTTCCGTCTTATATCAAAGAAAAAGCTCAGGATGTTTATGAATCGTTTAAACACGACGACATCTGTGAATTCTACTATAAAAACCACATCCAAGTCTCCTGTACTACAGTCTGTAAAAGGTAAAGTGTTGAATGTCAGACTGAGGACTGAAACACAGAACAAAATATATTACTTTTGAAAAAAAGTTGAAACAAGTTATAACATGCCAAATTCGTTTAAAAATCAAAACAACTATGAGATTTTTGTCTAGCAATATTTCAAACTAGAACTTCTTACCATTATCATGTGTATATATTTTTATATAGCTAATATTTACTACTAGCTGTACCCTGCAAAACATTTGCATAGAGTTATATCCCCTTAGGCTTTATCGGCAGGCGAGTTTATTTGTTGGTTTCGGGCAGATCCGATTTTTTTTTCATGATTGTATTTTAAACTGCAATACTGTTGTATTAATTCTTTACTTTCGATTGAACGCAGCGCCCAAATCGCTATTATTATATTATTATTTTATTCCTAACAACGAAAAAGAATAAAATTATTTTCTTACTATAACATGTTATCGTTTTTAATTCTCTTTGAGTATCTTAGTGTATCTGCAGGATGAGACTTAATCTCTTTGAATATCTTAGTGTATCTGCAGGATGAGACTTAATTCTCTTTGAGTATCTTAGTGTATCTGCAGGATGAGACTTAATCTCTTTGAATATCTTAGTGTATCTGCAGGATGAGACTTATCAACAATACATCTATCATACAGAAAGACCGAATAGTCCCAACCTATGGATGGTAGTTCTAAAAAACAAATCACGACTTAGCGACCACCATATGCCACACCCATTGCGTGGGTCAATGACCAGCAGGTATTTAGCCCCCACCAACTGCATGGGTAAACGACCAGCATATCTCCAAAACCTAACTCCTTTCCTTTTAATCATTTCCCAGATGGCGCCATTCAGTCTGTTTGTTCGGCATAGTGCTAGACGAGGTGTCTAACACCTTCACTTACCACTGGCGCTAGACGGTGTTGACCACATCTGGAAACTCTAGGACGTCACTACCAAACCAGCACCTTTGTCTACTTACTTTGTTATATGCCCTTAGGCTGAGGTGAGATAAATAAAGACTTTAGGGAAAACCTCACTTAAACTGTGACACATAGAACTTGACGAGGTGATTATGCCTTTGAAAAACTTCACAAAAAACTGTGACACATAGTATTTGACGAGGTGTTTATTTAATGCCTTTCAGAAACCTCACAGAAACTGTGACGCATAGTACTTGACGAGGTTTTTAATACCATTGGATAAACCTCACATAAACTGTGACACATAGTATGCACAAATACGGAGTGAGAAAAAAATGCCTACTTGACTATCACTAGCCCACCTACCCCCCACCCTCCCCCACCACCCACCCCGCACCCCCCCCCCCCCACCACTGATCAGTCTTGGGCGGCCGCTTCAGAATATAATATGACATGTTTTTTCTGTGATGCTAAGCGCTAACAAAATAATTCTTAAGGAAACTTAAGGAAAAACCTGCTGAAGCGGGCTAAATGAAATCTTATAGAAGGGATAACAAAGAAATATACGAAAGACTGCAACAGAACAGAACATGTGGCCGAAACGATATGAACAGAAATAATTAAGAAATGTATGAAACACTGTAACAGAAAATAACTTTTGAATTTTATTACCATGAACACAATACGATATGAAAACAACTGCGAGGGAGACACATAGTTTCAACGCATGCACCGCGCGATAAGGTTAGACGTTTAAACTTCATTTTGGTCTAAACCTAGTGATGTGACTCGACACATTTGTGTGTCGCAGCCCACAAAATGTGATACATTGACCGATTCACATATATAACAGGACATATTACACTCTGAGAACTACGTTAAGTCAACACACCTGTATATTAAAACTCTTAAACCAAATAATTTAAATTTGGACTAATTAAACCCCAATAAGAATTTCGCCAGGAGGAATAACCCTGTCTGTTTCCTCTAGTGCCTACACAGATAGGTATAGGCATAGATATATAAGACTAGATTGCTTATGCTCATTTAATAGAGACCGAAAAAGTGTTGTATTCGAGACCCTTACTTTAAAAAGAGAAGAGTGCAATTCTGTACAGTTCTTTTTTTTTTTTACCGAAAAAGATTTCCTTCCTTTTAATTAAAAAAAAAATCCCCATTCATGCTAGAGGTTGGCGCTTTTAAAATCAACTGATGTGTCCGAAAAAAATTATATTTGACGGCTAGTAATAATATAATCAAACAACCGGGTACTCAACACGAAGGCATATTATTCAAAGTTAAGTGAAAAAAAAAGTTTTTGAAAAATTGTCAAGGAAAAGAATGCAAAATGTCTTCTGCTATTTATTTCGGTTACTTAAGGTTTCTATGCGTACTACGTCATCATAGTTGCAAAGAACTTGTAAAAATATATAAGTTATACAGAATTGTACTCTTCTCTTTTTAAAGTTATGGTCCGCACAATATATATCTATGCATAGCCCATAAGCGATCTAGTCTTATATATCTATGGGTATAGGTAGGCATAAAAGAAGGACATTACAAACAACAGCTAAAACCAAATGGCGGAATCTTAACTTGTTTTAAAATTCCCTTAAGCTCACTGTTTATATTTTGTATATCTCGTTGTATCGGACTTACCTTATTATTTATTTTATTATGTTACTTAATAGTGTAGCTGCATTTTTTGACCTATATCCATTGACCATATATTCTCAAACTTTGCATAGTAGCTTTATCACAATGACAAAGATTAATTCCTTTATTTTTCTTGTACTATCACTTAATTTCTATCTTGTTCAGAGGCGGCATTATCTGTAGGTAGGGCATAGGGTGGGTGTTACTTGCGAGGACCTTAAGCAAATTTCTTTAAGTTGTGGTACAGTTGGGTGACAAACAAAAATTCAGGCGTAGGGTCATGGGCGTTCCTCACAGTTGAGAACATCCAGCTATTTTATATCGAGTCTGATTTTAGTTATTATTATAAATGTTAAAATACACTGAAGTGATTGATTTAAAGGACACAATGAAGTTCAAAGTAGAGTATGTTTTTTTTCCTAATTCAAAATTTTAGCCTTAGAGAAAAACCTAAATTGATTAGTTTATGCTTAGAGACACAAATAGTAAGTTCAATTGTATTTTAGAAAAAAGTAAAGATAAAAATATTTCAACGATAATTTGTTTATAATTGCAATAAAGGAAATTTTAATTAATTTAGCTAAAGTGATATAATGACCATAACGTACCAATATGACATACGTGTGGTTGTACTCACCTAGACCTACACAGAGCAGAACCGATAGGCCTAATCTATACATGGTTGAGTTGTTTGAAATGTTCAAAACACGACAGTATACAGCTTATGAAAATGAATGATGTCAAGTCTAGTAAACAATTAAAGCACAAATAATGTAACCTGGCCAGAGCTTTGTAGGCGAATGAGCTAAGCAGAGACTGTCACAACAGTTTGCCAGGTTTTCTTGTTCACATTATGTGATATTGCAAGCTGTCTTTGTTTCTGGTGCTCAGCCAATCATTGATATGCATAACGGATTGACATTTGAGCAGCGCAATGCATCAAACGTAAAAGCATTTGATTGGCTGAAACAGTTCAATAGTAAACTATTTTATTTTCTCATTGTTGTTTTTTCTGCATTAGCGAATAAAAATAAAAAAAAAAAAAGATTTCTAATTCATAAAAATTAGTGATTCATTTAGATGTTCTAATGCAAGCTCTTTTTCAAAATCATAAAATTATTAATAAAATAATTGATTTAAAACAAAATGTGAATATTGTAACGAATAAACCTTTAATTATAATTAATTGTGAACATAAATTATCATCCATAATACAAATTTTACATCATGTGTTCCGGTGTCTGTCATAGCGACTTCCGTCTGTCATCGCTACTTCCGTCTGTCATCGCAACTTCCGTCTGTCATCCAACATGGCGGCATAAACAATTCAAAGATGGCAGAAACATTTACTGTTTTCTTCTTAACATGCATGATCCGGCTACCAACTGGCCAGCCGAGTAAGAATTGTCTCCTAAATGGCTGCCAGAAATGACATTGGACCAGTCATATGTTTAGTGCCGAGGTAACCAAACACCGTACACTAACTTACGGCAGGTAAGATCATGAATGCCAAATGGCAATCACAATGTAATACTGTTTTCGACAGCCTCAATCATTACCAAAGGGCAATAAAGCGATCTTAGAGGTAACACAAAATCATGCCAAAATATTCCATGATACTCTCCGAAACAAATTATAAACCAAAACGTCGTTTCATAGGCCAATGTATATCTCACAGTATCGTAATAAATCTATGGTGTTCAATTTGTTTTTAAATGAGAAGCTATCATAAAAGAAATATTTACAGAAATCGTTCAATTAATATTCTGTGTTATGTTCTACAATTTAAATTTTAAACCAAAATTATGGATACCTCAATATAACGTAATATTTATATTGTTTAAATTGTTTTTATTTCTCAAATATGTCTATTTCTAATGTACAATTATTTCCCTTTATTACTAACCTAAAATACGTCACATTTTTTTTCATTTTTTGACTATTACGTCACATGAATGAATTGAATAAGGGTTGAGTTTGAGTAGCGCCGTGCACAACGTTTACAATGCAAACTAACCCATTTATGATGGCGGCTTCACACAGAGGGTGTAGGGAAGGGGCCCAGTTCGAGGAGGGCCCCCAAAATATTTTTTAAACTAAATATCAAGTACATTATCTCATGTCAAAATTTAGTGGCTTCCTAAGATGCCTAAAATCCCTTGGTTCGGCATTGGCTTCACAGAACTATAATGTTGAAAGCTTTGATATATCTTTCTTTTTTAAGAGGCCCAATGTTTTCTGCGTCTGCGGCCTCAACTGTATTGATGGAATACTATGTTTTTAATTGAAGGTCAGCTAAAAGCTACACAACGATTCTTTCTTCTCGGGACCAAGCTTGAGAAGCGTCAAAAAATTATCCCATGTCAAAATTCAGGGGCAGCCCCCAAAGAGGCCAAGCCCACTGGGCCCCTAAATCCCTAGGTTCTGCACTGCCGGGTCGGCAATTTTTCTTAGTTAATTGTACTATGCTACGATGTGTATAACAGTAAATAAACCACCTGTTAAACATGTAGCTTTTTGCTTAACACCAGCACTTACTCACGTCTCTCTTTTTTTTAAATACGCCATGTTGAACATCATAAAACATCAAATGAATAACTGTTTGGAAAGGAGTCCATTAAAATATTATGAAGGAATATGATTTTAAGAGTTGTTGTTTATGTTTACCCATAGTGAGGATTATTTTCTTTGGGAGGAACTATTTAACATATGAACTTTATTTGATGTATTATTAGGTGTCCCTATTCTCAAATGTATTT
Organism: Bulinus truncatus; assembly: GCA_021962125.1. Classification (NCBI taxonomy): domain Eukaryota; kingdom Metazoa; phylum Mollusca; class Gastropoda; family Planorbidae; genus Bulinus; species Bulinus truncatus. Next base: position 682,132 of record JAGDYQ010000245.1, read on the forward strand.
TGGCTACAATAATATGTTCATGTCCTTGGGGCCACTGCAAGTATATAGACTGATTGTTAACGCGCTAAACTATATATCACCATTTTCAACTCCAACTGTGTGTCTACTCGCCGGTCCGGGTACCGGGCCTTTGATAACTAGTTGTTTTAATAAAAATTAACTAAATGTATTGATCATTGTATTGTAGAAGACTAATTTCACTGTTTATAATGGAATGGCTATTATTAGTTGACTGACAATTATCTTCCTCTTCGTATGCGGCGCTAAAAATGAACCTCTGAAGTGACACTTTTGCTACGGCCTCTTTTCAAAGAACTCAGGACACATTTGGAATCAACACGTGACTATATTGTACGTCGCCGTGTGTATTTCAAGACCCACTGAAATAATGGAAGCTTACTTCATAGTTTTTTTTTGGTTTTACTATTCCATAAGTATGTCCAATGTATTTATTCCCTCGGAAAAACAAAGCGCGATTGTAATAACACCTAATATATTTTTTCGTTTCACTCCTTCGACGGCGGCGAGGTAACTGGTGAGTCACGGTGGATTGGCAGTCGGCCTCGGGTGGCACTTACTTGCTTAGCGGGCTATTGACCATTTGTGTGACGTAGGTATTGGACTATGAACCGATAATAATGAAAATTTACCACTATGTACTACCACTATGTACCAAATGTACTACCATTATGTACCACTATGTACTACCACTATGTACTACCACTATGTACCACTATGTACTACCCCTATGTACTACCACTACGTACTACCACTATGTACCAATATGTACTACCACTATGTACCACTATATACTACCACTATGTACTACCACTATGTACTACCACTATGTACTACCAATATGTACTACCACTATGTACTACCACTATGTACTACCACTATGTACTACCACTATGTACCACTATGCACTACCAGTATGTACCACTATGTACTACCACTATGTACAACTATGTACTACCACTATGTACTACCACTATGTACTACCACTATGTACTACCACTATGTACTACCACTATGTACTACCACTATGTACTACCACTATGTACTACCACTATGTACTACCACTATGTACTACCACTATGTACTACCACTATGTACTACCACTATGTACTACAACTATGTACTACAACTATGTACTACCACTATGTACTACCACTATGTACTACAACTATAATCTACCACTATGTACTACCACTATGTACTACCACTATGTACTACCACTATAATACTACCACTATGTACTACCACTATGTACTACCAATATGTACTACCACTATGTACTACCACTATGTACTACCACATTTTATCTACTACCACTATGTACTACCACTATGTACTACCACTATGTACCACTATGTACTACCACTATGTACTACCACTATGTACTACCACTATGTACTACCACTATGTACTACCACTTTTACGTGTTGTAAAGCGCTCGACTGTTGACCTGAAGGTACCTGGTTCGATCTGCTGTGATGATCAATTTGTATTTGAGTTCATGGCTTAAGTCACCACCATGTCTTCCGTGGTACATTCATGGCCATTGTACTATCGGCTAGGTGGGGATGAAAGAAGGATAACATAAAAACCGTCTCATTTATGGTTTATAGTCTCTAAGAGATTTCATTTTATCCTTACAGTGACTCATACACACCACTTTTACTACCACTTTGTACTACCGCTTTGTACCACTTTGTAAATTTATGTAATCTTTGTATCACCATGTAATACCACTATGTACCACATTGAACTACTGTGTACCACTATTTACTACTTTATAACACCAAGTACCACTATGGACTACCACATTTTTCCACTATGTACTACCACTACGTACCACGATGAAGTACTATGTACCGATATGTACCACGATGTACCAAATTTTACCACTATTTTCTAACACTATGTACCATTATCTTTTCTCAGTATGTATCTCTATATACCTCATTGTACTATCAATTTGTACCACTTTTCACCACTATGTACCACTAATTATTACTTTGTATCACTATTTAACATTGTGTTCCAATATCTACCTCTATGTACTAACACCATGTACCACTATTTACTATAGTACAAATATGTACCACAAGGTACCATTATATACCAATATGCAACACTATGTATCACTTTTTGTATTTTGTACCTTTCTTCGTCATATTATACCACTATAAACAATATATACCACTATGTAAATCTATGCACCAATCTGTAGCACTATGTATTGGCACTTTGTACCACGTTGTTGCACTAAGTTCTACTTTATACTAATATGTACTATTATGAACTTTTTGTACTACCACTGTGTACCAATATGAACTATATGTACTACCACTACGTACTACTATGTACAACTGTGCATAGTACCACTATGTACTACCACTATGTACTACCACTATGTACTACCACTATGTACTACCACTATGTACTACCACTATGTACTACCACTATGTACCACCTCTATTTACTACCACTATGTACTTCCACTATGTATCACTAAGTAATTCCACTTAATACTTCCACTATGAACTACCACTATTCGCCACTATGAACTACTGTGTACCACTATTTACTACTTTGTACCACTATGTACCACTATGATCTACCACTTTTTCCACTATGTACTACCATTATGTACCACGATGCAGCACTATCTACCGATATGTACCACGGTGTACAAATATAAACCATTATAAACCATATATACCATTATGTATCTCAATGCACTAATATGTAGCACTATGTACTTGCACTTTGTACCACTGTGTTGTATTAAGTTCACCTTCAGACCAATATTTACTACTATGTACAATTTTGCAATTCTATGGTCAACTATGCCTAGAACCTTTTTGTACTACCACTGTGTACCAATATGTACCACCACTATGTACTACCATTATGTACTACCACTATGTACTACCACTGTGTACCAATATGTACTAGCACTACGTACCACTAGAGTTATTCATCTTTGCGCGAGAAAAAAAAATGTCCTAATGCATTATGGATATTTTTTTTTCCTTTTGGCAGGCAAATTGTACGGACATAGACAGTCATAGATAATTAGACAGACACATTGTTAGATAGTTATATAGATAGACAATTAATTATTGTATTAATGTAGATGTTAGAGGGAATTCCCTGTAGTACGATGACGCACCTAATGAACGGGTTATTGAACGGGGGAATGAAAAGCGAGGAAAGACACAAACGGTTGACGAGGAAAGAGATAGAACATTGTTTTGGTTATTTTTGTTTTGTTTTAAGTTTGAAGAAGGTAGGGGAATTAGGAAGGAACGGAGGAGCTAGGAAGAAGTATTTATTGTATTAAAAGAACGGACAACTGGTATTTATCATAGAGACATGATTTAATGGTTAATGTTCATTATTGAATAACTAGTTCTTATGATTATTCAATAAAGTGATTTCGAGTTAAAAACTGGAGGTGTTATGAACTTGTATAAGTTGTGCAGTTAAAGAAAGTAATTAAAAAATAAATATATAAAAGAGACCACCGCATCCATACCCTGACAATTTGGTGTCAGAAGTGCAGGACAGATCTTATTTGTCCAGTGAACCCATGCTTTTAACTAGGTGTAAGCAGTGACAGTTCAATTAGAGAATAAACTATTGTCTACCGTGTCAGAAGTAAGAACGAAATGGAAGAAATAATTGCCACCGGCAAACAATTGGGCCTTACTGATAGGGACTTAACAAAGTATATCGAGAAGCAGTGTGAAAGACAAGAACGAGAGAGGGAGAGATTATTCGAAGCAGAACAAAAGGAAAAAGAGAGACAAGAACGAGAAAAAGAGAGACAAGAACGAGAAAAAGAGAGACAACACCAGGCAGAACAACAGGAAAAGGCCAGAGCCCATGAGCTTGAAATGGAAAAGATAAGAGCTACAAATAAAACTGTTGTACAGCAACTTTCAACACCGGGCCCCTTCAACAAACCACCACCATTTGATGGTACAACAGACATAGAAAGTTTTTTAATACAATTCGAGTTAGTAATGTCTGTTCAGGAAACGGACACAACAAAATGGCCATCTCATCTTATTTCTCTAATCAAGGGCAAACCTCTCTCTTTGATCCAAACTCTACAACCAGCAGAAATATCGAACTACGAGCTATTAAAGAAAGCGCTAACGAAGATTCTGGGCAAGTCTGAGGATACTTATCGGAGACTTTTTCACACCATTAAACCAGATTGTGATTATGACCCCCGACAGTTTGTAGGAACGGTCAAATCGCATTTAGTAAACTGGCTACAATTATCTGGCATTAATAAAGATGACCCTAAAGAAATCATGGAGTTGCTGGTGGTGGACAAGTTCTTGAGAACATCCAGCCCAGAATTGTTCCAGTTCCTGCAAGAAAAAAAGGTGAGAACAGAGGCAGCACTCATCAGGGAACTCTACACATTTCGTGATGCTCATCCCGATCTCCCAGTCAGCAGGACAGATTCACCACAATATACTGCTGCAAAAGCGAGTCAACGCTATGGAAGGCTCAGTGTGCCACCCAGACAGCAAAGACCAGAGACCAGGACGTGTTACACATGCGGGAGACCAGGTCACATCGCCCGGCACTGCCATGCTACCTCGCAAACCCAACACACAAATACTGTCTATCAATCATATACAGGGTGGAGAAATAATCACACCAGTAGACACCGCTCAGCACCATCCCCATTACAGGCAAGAAGAAATGAGAGCAGATCCAGACCAACCACCAGACTCAACACGCCAGTCGCCGCTGTATTAAGCCCACGAGGTAAACTCATATTCTTTCCAGCACTGGTCAACAACTGTGTAGCGGAACTACTCAGAGATACAGGGGCAGTCAATATAGTGGTGAGAAAAAGTTTAGTTTTACCCACACAGTTTCTACCATTCGAGGAAGAAATAACACTCGCAGATGGCTCACAGAAACTTTTCCCGACAGCACAAATTAATATCGACACACCATTCATATCTGGGTCTGTTATGGCAACCGTTATGGACAATCCCGTTGCTGACATCATACTTGGCAACCTACCAGACATCCAAGACTGCACTAAGGAGCAAATTCTCCACTGGATCAATGAAAAGGGCATATACAGAAAACCATGTCCTAATGTGAACAGAGAAAGACAAGAAATACCCTCCACACAACCGGACCAACATGTAGAAGAGCAAGTTAAGATAGACATAACTAAACTTAACTCAATCAAAGAAAGCCATACTGTGACGGTAAATAAACCGCCAATTTTTCAGGACAGAATTGAATCTGTACCAGTTATAGACACTAAGCCTGTGCATACAGTTAATGAAAGACCATTTGTCCTCGTGTGCTATTCGTGTAGAAGACTAGGTCACACATGTAAGACCTGTCCTAAAAGACTATCCAACATCCTATGTTTTAATTGTCACTTGAGGGGTCACGTTGCGAGGCACTGTCCATCAAATTCCAGAAAACAGGTATACCCAGACAGAAATGGCATATACCAAGATAGAAAACAGATACACCTAGACAGAAGTAGTATTCACGCAAACAAAAGTATGACTTTCCAAAATCCATGGGAAACTATTCCAGATAGACATGACTATCATAGGGCCCAGTGTTATCAGAATCCCCATGACAGACAGAGCCACGGAGTAGAGCGCTGTAAAGTTAGGTTTGGACATCAAACACAATATGGGCGTAATTGTGGTAGAGTTAGGAATATGAAGCCAGCTGTTAGCAACGAATATTTTGATTGGGTTGAAGAGACGAGACTAATTAACTGAACTACCACAGTGACCACATTGAACAATTGATTTTTTTTGTTGCTGTTGTAATGTTGCCTTCTTATTTCATTACATTATTATTTTGCATATCAAATGTAATCACTGATGTAATCACATTTTTATAATTGCATAGTTGTTTTCTTCATATCATGATGTCGCTCTTGTTTTTCCCTTTAATCTGTATTTACCTTAATATTTTCTACGTTGTCCACAATCACAAAATTTACCCATATATTTTTTTCTCTTGCTCTTATCCATTTTGAGGGAGAAAGGTGTTGTTATTTTTTTTTCATTAACTCTGAAGGAGCCTACATATAACTGTAGTTGGTTGAAATTGTCTGCCTTCATTGTTCTTGTAAAAACATTTAACTTCATTTTTTTAATACACACAATTAAGGAAAATTAATTTTTTTTTGTGACATTAGATTAATTTTCTTTACCTCTGAAGGATCCTACTTTTGTAGGTGGTAAAAGATTTGCCTTCATTGATTTTGAAAAGAAAAAAATGATCATAAGGAGACTAAACCATACAATCAATGTTTTTTTTTATTGAGATTTGATATATGAGATTTGTGGTAGAGACTTATTTTGATATATTTTGAGACACAGAGATATGAGATAATTTTAATGATACTTATGACGATGAGTATTGAAGAAATGTGTTCATGATTTTTTAAATTTAGATTTGTATTTTTGTGACATTTTGTATTCATATTTGATATGGACTTGTTACTTTTTCTTTTTGTAATATAATTGTAATACATGATTGTTAATTCTGTATTTTAAAAAAAATGCGTACTTTGTACGAATTTTTTTTTTTTACCGAGAGGGAAAGGTGATGTAAGGACATAGACAGTCATAGATAATTAGACAGACACATTGTTAGATAGTTATATAGATAGACAATTAATTATTGTATTAATGTAGATGTTAGAGGGAATTCCCTGTAGTACGATGACGCACCTAATGAACGGGTTATTGAACGGGGGAAAGAAAAGCGAGGAAAGACACAAACGGTTGACGAGGAAAGAGATAGAACATTGTTTTGGTTATTTTTGTTTTGTTTTAAGTTTGAAGAAGGTAGGGGAATTAGGAAGGAACGGAGGAGCTAGGAAGAAGTATTTATTGTATTAAAAGAACGGACAACTGGTATTTATCATAGAGACATGATTTAATGGTTAATGTTCATTATTGAATAACTAGTTCTTATGATTATTCAATAAAGTGATTTCGAGTTAAAAACTGGAGGTGTTATGAACTTGTATAAGTTGTGCAGTTAAAGAAAGTAATTAAAAAATAAATATATAAAAGAGACCACCGCATCCATACCCTGACACAAATCATGCAAAACTAAACCTTTTGAAAAAAATGACCACTTTTAGAGGTCGCTCAAGATACCCGAGGTTTCTCTGTATGAGCTAATGTGGCAGTGCTGAATCTGCTGATGTGTCGATTACTTGCTTTTGCTATAGCGCAATTTAAGTTCATTTTAAAATTAAAATTATGCCGTGATATTATAATTTTAGATTATAACTAATTTTATTATTCAAGTTTGCTGGAAAATAAAGTAGCTGTTGACTTACAACAAATTATTGAATTGATATGGCATTCACATCAAGTGGTAATTTACAAGAGGTATACCTGAAGTTTGGTTGATTGGACAAACGGATTCTCGTCTGCCTAGAGTGTCTTACTAGCCTTGGGTCATGCTATGAAGATGGTTTTCTATGATCACAAGGTACTGAAGAAGAGAATATCCGAAAGCATTAAAGTATCACATCACTAGACTAAGATAATATACAGACATGTCTACTGTAGCCCCTCCATATTGTTTAATGTTGTTTATGAAATCTTTTTAAAGGGGGAATATTTTTGGGGGAGGGGGGGCGACATATAATCATTTATTTATTTCTAAAGTATTTCGATTATAAGTCAAGTTAGACTGTTAATAGTTTTTCAAAGAACTTCGTCAAATTTAAAAAAATACGTTTCGGTTGAAAATGGAAATAATTTTATGAGACGTTTTAATGGAAGATCCTATTATATAACTCTTGACATTTAAAAAAAGAGTTTTTTGGAAAGTTGAAAACTTTGTAACTTAACTCTTCTCTTTTTCATTATTCGTGTACTGCTGGTCAGATTATCGACGTACATTTTTTCCCATACGTTTTCGCTCTTTTATTTTGTTGACAATTTAAACTTAAAATATGTTTTTACTATTTCAAGATAATGTTCGGTCAACTTTGATCTGTAAATGATATCAGACCAAAATTTTTTGTCACCATTTTTTTGTCATTTGCTTACCATTCTGAGACATTTCCTAACTATTAACGGACATTTCTTACAATTAACGGACATTTCCTTTCTTTCAACGGACATTTCCTTACTATTAACGGATAATTTGAATAAATCAAAGCACAAATCAGAAAATAATGTGAAAATGTTTTTCTGTCATTGCACCCACCAATGTGACGTGAGTCACGTGACCCACTATTGTGACATGACCCACAATTGTGACCTGACCTACCAATATGACGCGACCCACAAGTGTAATGCACCACCCCATATTTAGAACTACTCAATGTAACTCTTAAAGCAAACTATTTAAATTTGGACAAAATGAAACCCAAATGAGATTTTCGCCTCGTGAAAAAAATCATTTCTGTATCCCCTATAGTGCCTATATAGGTAGTCCACTATGGTCATAGGTCGTCATGAAAGAAGGACATTACGAACAACTTAGACTAAATGACGGAATCTTAAGTTGTTTTAAATTTCCCTCATTTCATTGTTTGTTCCAAGACGGCATTATCAGTACGTATAGCAATGGGTGGGTGTTTATTCCGGAACTTGAAACAAACTTTTGTAAATTGTGTTACAGTCAGGTAACAAACGAAAATTCAGAAATTGTGACTTGGCGGTCAGACCAGTTATAAATTCCTAACGCCTCTATAAATCTTCTTTATGTAAGTATCTGATTTTTTTTTAGTTTTCCTTAATAATGTTTAAAAAAAAAATATTAAAAATAATGTGGCGACGCTAACAAGGAACTTTAATGTAGAGTTGTTATTTATTTTCCTTATGCGAAATTTTAACCTACATTAGTGAAAACTAAATTGGTAAGTATATCGATGAAGACACAAAATAACAGATTAAATTATATTTTACTCTATTATTTTCTATTGTGTGGTATTCATGTTGCCTAATATGATATTCGAAAATATGACAATATTAACATGTATATCAAAATTTGATGGTCGAAATGTTAACATAAATATCATACTTACAAAAAAAAAACGGAATTTATTTGATAAAAAATATTGCATGCTACAATCTGTGTGTTTACATATTTAAATAGTATGTGTTTGTATTTGTGTAAGGCGTGTATCTACAGTGAATGAAACTAACAGAAGAGTGAAGATAACAAACAACGGACAAATATTTTGTGAGATATTGCACTAAACAGTCTTTTGAAGAAAGACTACAATAATTACAGCAGACTAATTATTGTAATGATAATACTGTAATGTATTTTATTTTCCAAAAATAATCAAGTTTTAGTAGAAATTGATGAAATAAATCCAAACTGTCAGGTTTAATATCAACATAAAAATCTGGTCTGGAAATGTTGTTTCCTTCTCCGACTACTGCTCTGCAGGTGTTACAACAAGCATCACGGTAGACTTTACAGGACCGGGACACTGGAACAAAGTCGTTTGTTTCTATCACCGTACTCACAACCTGAATGGAAGATAGACATTTCTAAAGGTGAAACCTGAATGGAAGATAGACATTTCTATATATGAAACCTAAGTGGAAGAAAGACATTTCTAAAGGTGAAACCTGGATACATGTTAACATCGATCTGTTTTATAAATAGTGGTAAATTCTGTTTTATAAAAAAGCGGTAAATTCTATTTTATAAATAGAGGTAAATTCTATTTTATAAATAGTGGTTAATTCTGTTTCATATATCGCGGTCATTTTTTAAATATTTATGTATGTATAGATCAATATATTTTTACTGTTGGTATTATTTATTTCTTTGTTGCTGTTAAAAACAGATAAAAAAAACTTTAAAAACTGAAACCAATATTAATGTAACCAAAGAGATTGTGATTCTCAGGCAATGTATTTTATGTTCACTTATATAATGAAAAGCTAATTTAAAATTTTTTAGCTTAAGGCTTAGTAGATGGTTCCAATGTAATGTACGGCCAGTAAAATATAAAATGTTAATCTTCTGATGAAATAACGGCTATAGGGGCGGTGTTTGTAGGGTCCTTACTACACCAACACAACAGGTCAGATTGGTGGGGACATTAGACTGGTGGGGACATTAGATTGGTGTGGACATTAGATTGGTGGGGACATTAGATTGGTGGGGACATTAGATTGGTGGGGACATTAGACTGGTGGGGACATTAGACTGGTGGGGACATTAGACTGGTGTGGTCATTAGACTGGTGTGGACATTAGACTGGTGTGGACATTAGACTAGTGTGGGCATTAGACTGGTGTGGACATTAGACTGGTGTGGACATTAGACTGGTGTGGACATTAGATTGGTGTGGACATTAGACTGGTGTGGACATAAGACTGGTGTGGACATTAGACTGGTGTGGACATTAGACTGGTGTGGACATAAGACTGGTGTGGACATTAGACTGGTGTGGTCATTAGACTGGTGTGGACATTAGACTGGTGTGGACAGTTCATTGATTAGTTCATCGATCACATCATTGATCAGTTCGTTGATTAGTTCATTGATCATTTCGTTGATCAGTGCATTGATCAGTTCGTTGATCAGTTCATTGATCAGTTCGTTGATGAGTGCATTGATCATTTCATTGTTCAGTTCATTGTTCAATTAATCAGTTCATATAACAGTTCATTGATCAACAAGTTCTCCTATATCCTAGTAGCATTTTTTTACTCTCACCTGTGATATTAGTTAACCTCTTGACACAAGAGGCGCAACAGTTTGTCTGTACGTCCAGTTTGTAACACAAATTTTCTGAATCCAACATGGCGCTCCTACACGTCACATTAAGTTAACGAACATAATAGCTTTTTATACACGATTTACTGAATCCTGAAATAATTTCAGTTTTGATAAAAAGTGTACTTCATGTATCAACTTCACCATCTACTATTTTAGCAGAAAATCAATATCACCTTTATGCTTTACTAATTACAATGGTATAAACAACTGTGACTAGACATCCTATTTCAATTGGAGACATCTCAGTTTTATATTCACCGTCTCGTATCACAAAATAGTCGTCAATGTTAAAGATAAGAAATATACTATACTGGCGTGTCTTATTCCGTCACGAGCTGAGCAATTTTCACCCAAAACCCCGCTATGATTTCCAGTCATAATTTTCAACCAGTATTTAAATTGTTTACCATAAGGCCTATGGAATACTCTCTTCACTTTGTACAAGATTTTTAGAGCATTTTCGAAAAAAAAAAAATGCTCTATTGTCCTCGTTTTGTCTGTCTGTCTGTCTGTCATCACCCTAGATCTCAACAACCATAAGTCCTAGGCCCATGATGTATATATCATTTTTTCTTGCCTGCCGAGAAATGACTTTTTTCCATTTCGCGATCTGACCACTGAGGGCTGTAAAAGGGGGCTTATAACCGTTTTTTACTGTATAAGCTATATTAACAAAGGAGCGCCCTAGATCTCAGCAACCATAAGTCCTAGACCCATGATGTATATATCATTTTGTAGGTCTTGGCCTGCCATGTGTACAACAAATGTTTATTTCACGATAGGACCTCTGAGGGCGTGCTTCAGAGCTTCTAAGGGGCTTATATATTATATATATGGCCCCATTCTACACCTTGTACGTTCAATAACCCATTCATTTGGTGCGAAATACTGCAGCACGTAGTTTCACCAAGATTAATTAAGAAACTCATCAAATGAAATAATAAGCTTGTGTTCTGACTTTAATTGAAAGTATCAGAGCTATGAAACAATTGACGGAGTTTTCGGACGATTAAATGAATACAATTTCGCATGTTTTCAATTATGAGTCCTATTTCAGTAACCACAAACCACTTGTAGTTAGATTTAAGAGAAAATATTTTTTTTCAACTATAAAGAAACGTCTTTATAATATTTTTTTACAGATATATGCATTACACAATTGAATTTATAAACCTTTCCAAAATTGACAAATATTTACTGAAAGCTAACATACGTACTGATACATAACACGAAAATGCGCTAACACGTCCTGTGTCCAGAATGGAACAGGCTTAGATTGCTTGTTTTTTATTCAAAGAACGTTATATTGCTTTAAATCATAACTCAACAAAGTGTTTCAATCAACATAATGTATCAATAAACAAAGTGTTTAAATCAATACGATGAATCTATCAACACAGTGAATCAGGTAACAATAGGTATCAAGTTGCACAATGTATCAATGTACACAGTATATCAATCAACACAATGTAAACGGTAACATTGTTGCCCAATCAACCAATATCGCCTTCCGAATATAAATATTGGTATGCTAGAGACAACAACAATTTTGATAAATGTTGGATAACATACAAATATATAGTTAAGAGAAACACAAACTGATTTTAGATTTTAAAAAATGCGTTGATTAATATATATGTATATATATTGTATATATGTGTGGGGACGGGTGGTCGAGTGCTTAAAGCGCTTGACAGGAGGGCCCCGGGTTCGAATCTCAGTGAGAGCCTTGGGACTTTTTCAGATCCTAGTGAAAGTCCCCAAGACCACCCAGCTTTAAATGGGTACCTGATAATAAGTTGGGTAAAGGCTAACCACACAATCCCACTATATGCCTAGTTTTACTGAATCAGTAGAATTCTACACTTCATCTGCCTCGATGAGCCCATTGGGGCTTAATGGAACTTATATATATATATATATATATATATATATATATATATATATATATATATATATATATATATATATGTCTCTCTCTCTCTTTAAATTTAGTTAACATTTTCTGTGAATTGTAAATGTTTGAACCCATCTACTATGATAATTGTTGTTCTAATTGGTTCTTAGAATTTATTCTAATCTTTGTATTTTGAGGATTTCTCTACGATTTTACCATTTTTAAATAAATGTAAAGCTCTAATAAATTTGCAAAATATTGTTATTTCTGTTGACAGAGAATTCAACATACGCAACTGGTTGAAAGAGAGACTAGCGCTGGTGACATATATTAATAGCTATTTAACATCGTACTTTTACAGCATTCCTGTACATTTAATACAGATGCAGAAAAAAATATTGGGCCTGTAAAATATAGAGAGACGTAAAAGTTGGTGTAAGATTTTGGTCTCCAGATATACAGTAGGACTTTTCGGGGCAAAGAACGCGCTCTTAAGGCGCTTTTCGTTAAATAGTATCTCGACTTTCATATTAGCTACATTTTTGTTTAAACACTTCCATTTCACAATTACTTTTATCTGGGGCTATATCTTTTGTGTTGCATCCATGGTCATCGAACTATCGGCTATGGAGGGGGGTGTCCTATCCCTTATGATCACTTATTGTTTCATTATCTTGTGGTTCTCCTTTTGTATATTAGGTGTTTGTGGCCTGGTTTTTGTAAGGTCAAGCATGTATTAAAACAAGTGATAAGATTGTGTCATTCACAAATGGTTTGGCGGGAATTTACCCACGATAATGCCTTAACCTTTGGTTTCGCTGGAATCACCCAAGCAACAACCTTCAACGACGGTTTAGCTTGAATCTAACTACACAACAGCATTGACCTATAGTTTTAGTGGGAAGCTGCCCACGCATTATGCTGACATGTGTATAAAAGTGATAATGACGTAAGTAGAAAGAAGGTTCAAATTAGTAGGACGGTGATCAGGAGCCCAAGTAATAAAAAAAACTGACATAAAGAATAAAGAGTTCATAGAGAGTAGACAAACGTAGAGAGTAATGTAGTCTTGGATGTTACAGTAAGATATTGTTTAGATGTGATCAATGTTTTGTGAATTTCTCATTTGGATATTAATTGCGACACGAGTTATCCATAATCATTATCTATGTTGATCATGCCTTGTGGATTCACATAAGTAAATATCACGTATTAAAGTTCAATTGTTATTATTATCACGAGTTGTGTAGTGTTATTATATTTTGAACGCAAGTGGGATACGACAGTGGGGAGGTAAAAAAAGGGTACCACAAACACCATCCCATAAGTGGTTTAAAGGATGTAGAGATTTCATCTCATCCTGTCAAGGGACTTTACTCCCTCACTAAGAAATAGCCTTTATACCACATCATTAACACTTGCTTTTGCCCTTTTACATCGAAAACTTTTCAAAATATAATACAACATATCAGTTGCATTCAACATATTCAATCGGGCTGCTACATTTTACTCAAAAGATGATTCTTTAACATTTTACAGTTTGCATAACATTCGCCAACCAAGTTACACTGCAAAAGTGAGATTTAGAGTTAGTCCCTGCTACACATATTTATATATTAATGATGTAAAATTAAAAAAAAATCGTCGGATTTCAACAGCTATACTTTTATTGGAAAATTGCGAATTTCGAAATTAATTATATTAAAAATTTATTAAATAGAAATTATTTATGCCCGTGGAAAGAGGCGCAAAGTTTAAAAAAATACCGGCATTTTTTGTGCATTAAAATCATTTTTTTTCAATACGAGCATAATTGTACATATTTGTTTTAAAAAATGATAAATGTAATTAAACGTTATGTATTTTGCATGTTATTAAAAAAAATTCACAAAACAACAAAAATAAAACAACATATTTTAGCTTTTTTTTATCGCACAGTGTGTGAAGTCCCTAGATAGATGAGATGAAATCTCTTAGATCCTATAAACCGCTAAAGGGACGGCTTTTATGGTGCCCTTCTTTCATCCCCACAATAGACGATCGTGCGATGGCCACGGAGGTCACACAGGAGATATAGCGGGGACTTTAGCCATGACCTGAAAAAACATTGGTCCTCACAGGAGATCGAACCAGGGACCCTCAGGTCAACAGTCAATTGCTTTACCACACCAAAGCAACTGTATTTAGCTCTTTTTAGCTCAACAATAACAAGTAGCAATTGTGGACCCGAAACTGTCAAAATAATAAGAGAAATATGATCGTCATATGTATAGAGAAAACCAACCTTGACAGTCAAGTTTTGCATCCGTCCAATGTTTGTCTATATCTGACCACCACAGGCAAGCACATGTGTTTCCATTGGTCTCAACTGTAAAGCCTGCAGTCGAATCACATGATGGTTATTATGTCTGGTAGACGGTCACTGAAGAAGCTGTCAATGTTGGATGAAATATGACGCACCGAACTAAATTAGCAAACTGTAACTTAGGAGTCTAGGATATAGCCCCAATTAAAAATAATTGTGAAATGGAAGTGTTTAAACAAAAATGTAGCTAATCTGAAAGTTGAGTTAACTTAGTCTGTTAGGTGAAGCGGACCATCATCTCCAGGGTCAAGGTCAGATAAAATCTAATTGTACACCAGTCTAAACATTTGAAATTGAAACTAAACTACAGCTATCTTCTAGTCAAGCTGTTGTATATCTTCTCATATTTTAACTATGTATGGCCTGGTTATTTGATGTTTGAATTTTATTTTTAACATTTATTTAGAATACTCAAGTGTTATTTCACTCAACAAAACAAATTACTCCAACAGAATAAACACAACTACTTTAGTTAGTCTCCTAACTTTTATATATTTTATTAAAAATCCGTCACTAGACAGAAATATCACGATATTCGCTATCATGTCTTATAAGTTATGTATATTATAATCATTTTAGCTACAACCTGTCCAAGCCGATTGTTTTAAAGTGAAGTTCATCATGTCGGAACTAGTTGATGGGGGGGGGGGGTCTGTCAAAAACAGTTGTCATTTGCTTTGCGTCTTACATTAGCGACATCTGCTGTACTTTAGTACATTCTGTCACGGGAAGGGGTGACAATTGTAAAGCGACATCTACTGTGCTTTACTATACTTTATCAAGGGAAGAAGCGACAATTGTAAAGCGACATCTACTGTACTTTAGTAATTTTTATCACTGGAAGAGGCGACAATTGTAAAGCCCGCCTAGATTAAAATTTTATATCGACTTACGGTTTCAAGTTTCGGATTGTAATTATTTTTGACAATGATTTTAAAAAGGATTATAAATGAAACTGAATCTAGATTTCTGACTCTGGTGAAGGTAAATTCGTACTGTAGGTCAGGATATAAAATTATCTGATCAAAACACATGTCTTTTTATTACGTCATTGGTTTTGTTGAAACTGTACATGTATTTTGTGAATATTACGTCATATGTGTGTAGACTGTAGAGGCTGTACATTTGCAAATATTTGGTAAATGTATCATTTCATCTGTGTCAGTGTGTTGGTCACACTTCTTTTTTGTAAAAAAAAATAAAGTCAAAAAAAAAACAACATGAAACTAACCCTGAGTACAAGTTAAATTTTCTCTGTCATAAGAGAATGCTGAACAGGTGTTGTTGTTACCATGACAACTTCTGGCACAGCCAAACAAACTTTTTACATAGCCACTCATCATTGATGGTTTAAATAGTGGACTATATCTGTTGTAAATAGGTACTGCTGTCTGAGACGGCCCGCACTGTAAAATTATAAAACAACACAGTACATTAAACAAATTAGAAGATATTGAAAAAATAAAAAAAATTGTAGAGACATGTAAAATATAGAAATACATTCTTGTTTCGTTATTATGGTAAACGTCTGTAATAACTATTTAAAATGGAAAGTATTGAAACTGTACTTCCAAAAACTTGAATTGTAACATAAATAAGGTCTTATTTAAATGGTCTTAAATTACTTCAGTTATACAAGAACTTTGTTTTTCTTAGCCCTTAAAGTTATCAATCTAGTAGACAATGTATCGACTTTCCACTAACCTGTGGAAAACGTAATTAGAACAATATACACAAATATTTTCCTTCTGATGGAATAAGTCATTTTGGTGAATAATAAACAGTGATTTCAGATCTACTGAAGTATGGATATGAATTCAAAATACATTTTATGACATCCAAGCACGTATGAGCTAATTAATCTTCGTTGAAATTCGACCTCTTTATCTCTGTCCATGACAGAATAATTACTGCAGTGCATTTACCGCTAAAAAACAGAATAATTACTTCAGTGCATTTACCGGTACAAAACAGAATAATTACTGTAGTGCATTTACCGCTACAAAACAGATTAATTACTGCAGTGCATTTACCGCTACAAGGAATCAATAAGTCGATATTTATCAGGGTTGTTAACAATACTGTTAAATTGTATCGTCAATACCGATACCAATACTTCATTAAAATAGTATCGCCAATACCAATACAAATACTCAAGTAAAAATGTATTGCCAAAATCGATACCAATACAATACCAATACTTTTCAGAACAACAAAATATTTTAATTTTCAAAAAAGTTAAAACTATAAAATACAATGTCAAAGCACAATTTGTAGGCCAATCACTTCACCACTTGGCAGCACGTAAGAAGACCATCATTTCAAAATAATCATTGGTTAGCCTTGAACGTAATGGCATAAAAACACGCCCACCCAAAGAAAACAGGCGTTCAACTGCAGCACTAGCCGGAATTCCAGTGTTCAGTTGCAGGTATAGTTTCTTAATACTTGGGTAGGCTGCTAATGACAGCGCTTCTGGTGATTTATCTTCAAGATATCTGTCTACTTCAGCAGAACTGTTGCTATTCAGCAACTCGTCCTGCTCCATCCGCCGCGCAGTAAAACAAGCAAAAAAATCTGTAGATTCGGATATCGGTACTGCTGACTGTACTGAAGCTGCACCATCCTGCCGAGTAAGTTGAATTGGAACTGCACTCAGTGCACTGCACGAACAACTTTAATGTTGTACAACTTCAGCCTTGTGATCCAAGCTGTCAATCCAGTCGGTCTTAAATTTTGGATTGACAACTGCTGCCAGTTTTGCCTCTGGGTCAGAAAATATATAATCGAATCGCGCATTAATTCCATCAACGACAGCTCTGGCAAGGGGTTCACACACCGTGAGCGGGTGTTTATGTCGCACAATCATTCCCTGTAGTTGGCCTTTTATAACGGCTAGTGTGGGCAGCAAATAGCCAAATCCAATATTCTTTTCTAGTTGCAAAATGTCCAGTCCACGACACAATGGAGCGAATACTTCAATGTATTCTGCTATGAATATTCTCTGCTACGAGTCAGTCTCTTGATGTCAAGGTCATCAAACAACATATCCAAGTTTAACTTCTAATTCTGGATTGGATAGTAAGCAATGTATTTTTACAACAGAATCGTAAGTGGAATTCCACCGAGTTGTCACCGGGAGTAACGAGATACGTGCCAATTGCCGCTTTGATTGCATCTGCAGCTAAGGTGAGCGATTTTGCTTGTTCCAGATAGCTACTAACTTTACAAATGTTGACACTGACAACCGTTTGGTTACTTCTTGTAGTACTTTAGCATCACGCGTAACAACAAGATTTAACAAGTGGCTTGCACATTTACGATGTGGTGGCAGCTGGTAAATAATCTGTTCATGTTCGTCATCATTAACACATGGTGGATTCAGTAAATCATCCCAATTTGTACAAATTCCATATCCACATCTTCATCATCCTGTTGCTCCTGACTGTGATCTTCATTTAAATCCACATTGTTTATACTTAAGTTCATCATTTCATCTTTATTCAGTCCAAAAACAGCGAAAAGCTTTTAAAAAATTTGATCCGCTGTCTGTTACAGTGAAAGAAATTTTGTCACTTATTTCATATTCTCTGTTGATTGCTTCTAGTGTTTTGGCAATTAAATCATAGGTATGTCGGCCCACTGCATTCTACCTCTATATGCTTCTTCAAATTTTGTCTTGACTGGTTATGGCATGATAAAGACTTATTAGTCAATCCGGGCGGGCAGTGTAAGGATTTATACGGTGAGCCCCTTTTTTCAGCTGGTCCCAGGTATTTGAAAAAAATCGGTAGGAATATTAATTGTCTCTTCCTGCCATGACTACTTACAGATGACTGAGTGCAACGACTAGTGCGACTTCAATGTTTTAAATGCAATGAAAACATACAGCTAGGGAGCGACCGATATGCCTTTTTACCAATAGTCCGATACCGATATTTTCTTTTTAATCAACAAAAATGCCAAACCACGTGCTATTCTCTCGTGCTGTGTAGTTCCCACTATAATGACGTATGTCAACCCATGTTCACCCCTTCTCTGTCATATTTTTTGCAACACTTCGCCCACACATAAGTCTTGTTTACCCCCCCCCCCCGCCCCCAACTTCCCATCCCAAAAAAAATACACACAGATATTCACTAATTGTTTCATTCAAGGTCATACATTAGAATTAAGAAATGCCAATCCTGTTGTTTCAAGGTCATATCGCTGATGTAATGTTATGTAGACGTGGCAATTTCTATTGTGCGGGTTTTTTTTTTCCTTTTTTAAAATCTTGTCTGATCTGGTTATAGAATTATGTTATTTACTGATTTTTTTTCTGCAAAACTGTAAAAACTGTTACTATAACCAAATATATATAGTTCAAAAGAAGAATGTAGAATGTTGGCAATACATGAAAGAACAACAGAAGATGAAACAATGAAAAATGAAAGCCGACCGATCAATAAAATAATTTTACCTTGAACGTTTGAAAATTGCCATACGGTTGCATCAAGGAGTTTCATTTTACAAGATATTTTTTATTAATTTGTTAATTTTCATACTGTATTTATATTCAAATTAATTGTTATTAACCACCCATAATTTTATTGTTTGTTGAGACCTCTAGCATATAATTTAATAATATAATATGTGTTAATTAAATGATATTGTTTTTATTACACAGTTTTCAATTTTAATTACATCATGCAGTTTTAGAATTTAATACCATTCAATTAATTATTTTTAATGAAATGTAGTAAACACTAAAATAATGAATTAATAAATAAAAACAATATATAAATAGAATTACTGATATAGTCGATAAAAAAGAAATAAAAGTTTTATTTTCTGTCGTTCATTGAAACATTGAACAAATAGTTGATAGAAAGAAAGTAAATGAATGAAAGAGTACAAGAATAACATTTATAGACATAGGCGCGCAAAGAAAGAACTTCAAAAGAAAATTTATTTTTTCCTTCAACTCGCCGACCGTGGTTGTATTGGTGGGGAGGTGGGTGGTGTTAGTATTGGTGGGGGTTGTTGGCTATGATGACTAGTAGTGATTTGATGTATGTAGCCTAGATTACTCTTAAAACAAGGCATTAAAATCGCTATTGTTTTTCTGCAAATAGCTAATAGTGGCAATAGAAAAGTATTGGAATCGAGTATCGAAAATTTTTCGTTTAAAATGTATCGGCGATACACAAATCAATACATGTTACAAAAAGGATCGGCAATACAGCAACCAATACTAAAAAAGTATCGCCGATACTGTATTGGCCGATACCGATACTTCGATACTAACAACCCTGATATTTATACATATTTTGCCCAACCAATGTACTCTGGTCTATAGTAAATATTTTCACTCATTACTTTCCCTATCCATGTTTATTTTCTGTTAATCTCTCACAGCCATGGCTTTTGGGTCAATCTGTCAACCTGTTTCTTTGTCATTCTTTCAGTCTTCTCTTATCATGTGTTGTTTAAATTGCCTTAAACTTCTCTGATCTTTGCCATTCATCTATACTATAAAAAAAGAATACTTCACAGTTTATGAATCGTGTACAGCGATGTATGTGTTTTTATTATTTACGTTATTGTCTTTAGTTAAGTCTATGTGATCTTTAATTTCTTGAGATGCCTGCCCGATGATAGCTTGCGGAGACTATCTTATATTGGAGACCAAGGGGGAAAATGTGATTATTATATGAGGGAAACTTTCACACTGTGATAGGTTTACATTAATAAGAACATAAATCTCGAACAAAGGAATCAAAGATCAGAGATCGATAATAAAATAAAATCATATATATATATATATATATATATATATATATATATATATATATATATATATATATATATATGTTGTCCCTATTGAAGAGATACAAGATTTTACTAATGATTAATAATGCATATTACATAAATTAAGTGTGTGTGCGTGTGTGCGTGCCTGCGTATGTGCGTTCGCGAGTGTGTGTGTGTGTATTTATATGTCATTAAGTAATAAACCATAAACACCATCACCATTAATTTCGGCATTTGTGAAGCTCTTTGTTTCATTTGTCCACCACAGACAAGCGAATGTGTGTCCATTGGTCTAAACTGTAGAAACCTACAGTCGAATCACATGATGGTTGTTGGGTCTTGTATATGGTTGCTGGAGACGATGTCATTGTTGGTTGGGAGATGACGCACTGACCTACATAAAGATCAATACATTGTTATTTCTAGAGATATGGACGTTTTAAAGACGAATAACAAAATTTCGCACTTAAAGTTGATGAACGACACACAATATTTGTTCGACACATCATTTCAATTTATACTGTCAATTGAATGTGGTAGCTTACAGTATTTTTTTAAACTCTGAATACATGTTGGTCAGTGCGTCATATTTCAACCAGAAAACTTCATTATTGGCGGGTGCGATCATAAAATTCATTGCATTAGTATTCTTCATTATAACTTATAACATTCTTAAATAAAAAATGAACAATTTTAGTGTTTACATTTGTTCTTTTTTTTTTTTACATGTTTCAAGGTGATGTAAAACATCACATACGTAAGTCAATTTAAGAAACAACCAATTAGACTCAAACTACAATTAATCAGTGACATGTTTCCAATTTAAAATTACTATACATACATTACGGGCGGCAAAATGTAGACTATAGACTTGTGGCGGGCCCTTTTGTATTTTTATAATCGATTGATTTATTAAGACATCTGCCACACCATTGGGGAAACAATTCAAAAACTAATTTAGTTGCCACACTTAACCTCACAAAATGATATTTTTAGATCAATACTCCACTTCGATCTTCACGATGCAGCAAGACCTGCATGCTCTTGGTTTTAGGATCAACTCCCGACAAGTCCAAGTCATCTAAATGCCTCCCATGGTTCCTCCATTGTCATTGCACCATCGGGTATGGTGGGGATCAAAAAGGAACTGCAAAAACTGTCACATTAGTAGTTAAAAGGATTTAAGACAGGAACTTCTCATCCTTCAAAAGAATGCGCCAAACATCTAATTTAAAAGGTAAATTTAACCTTGACAAATGATACAAAATTGTGTATCTTCAGAGTTACAGTCACAAAATGTCTGTATAGAGACATTCTAAACTTAAAGAAGAATGTCAGTTATTATATTTTGTATGTGCTGCCACAAGTTCCCACCAATAATAAAAGCAACGTGAATTTGATTATTTATGAGCCAATTCTGAAAAAAGTAAACATTCAGATGTTTTTGTTTTTTTCTCTGCTCTATGAAAGCGTATAGTCTTATAAATATTTTAGTACTTAATCAACAGAGACCAATGGGCTTGTATTTTGTATGAAAGTATGATAAATATTATGGGATGAAAATTATCCCGTTTTCATACATAAGAAATTCTTATGAAATATTTTTATAACTCTAATGATATTCCTATTTAGAGAAGTAGCATACAATAATTATACAAAAACCGTTAGCAAGCAAGCTGAAACTATGATAAACTTTGAATAAAATATCTAAGTTTGTTAAGGATGAATGAGTAAGAAAATCTCCTAGCTAAACGAGCTATATAAAGAACATAAGTAAACGAGTTATACAATGACCATAACTAAGCGAGTTATATAAGTAACTTAGCTAACCGAGTTATATAAGGAACATAACTAAACGAGTTATATACGGAACTTAGCTAAACGAGTTATTTAAGGAACATAACTAAATGAGTTTTATAAGGACCGTAATTAAACGAGTTAGATAAGAAAGTTAACTAAACGAGTTAGATAAGGAAGTTAACTAAACGAGTTAGATAAGGAAGTTAACTAAACGAATGATATAAGGAAGAAATTTAACAAAAGAAGCTATATAAGGACCATAACTAAACGCATGATTGGATAGCGTAAAACGGATGATAAATTATTTCTTTCATCCATTCAACCAAGTAACCATTCAATAGCTTCAAGGTCACACAACGATCGAAATGAGACAAACTTAGCTTAGCGTAGAAATAAATATTAGCTTCTATATTTCAAAGCGTAGCTCGGATGTGAAGTTTTCTGAATTCATCTCCACACTTCAGCAGATCTCTTACTTCTTTTTTAGTTTTCACAAAATGATTTATTCAATCATAAAATTAATGTTTGTGTATATTGTTCTACTTACGTTTTCATCAGGTTAGTGGACATCAAAACATTGTCTACTGTTTAACAACGTTTATCGTCTATTGTTTAGTAATGTTTTTGTTTATAGTTTAATACCGTTTATTGTCTATAGTTTAAACTTTTATTGTCTTACTCTTTGTCTTTATTGTGTTTTGCATAGTTCAATAACATTTTATTAATATATTCTAATGGTTATTATCTTTAGTTTAATAACGTCTATTGTCTATTGTTTTATACCATTTATTATCTATTGTTTAATAACGTTTATTGTCTATATTTTAATAATGTTTATTGTTTATAGTTCAATAACATTTATTGTCTATATTTTAATAAAGTTTATTATCTTTAGTTTAATAACGTCTATTGTCTATTGTTTTATACCATTTATTACACTGGTAAACAGTGATTTCGTTGCCAGTGATATTTGAATCATTTTATACAAAGCCAACCATGCTGATTTAGAATATGTAAGTGCTTTTGCTAGATTGGCTCTATTTCACGAGATAATTAAAATTAATTAAATAATGTATGCACCGTGTTTGGAATTTGTCAAGAATTGCATGAAGTATAATAGTATACTAACAAAAAGTAGTGAAACTGTTAATTGTCATGCAGAAATTTGTTCAAAAATATGTGTAATGGTATTTATAGAA